>CM024248.1:22006306-22587427 GCA_013421045.1 Propylea japonica
TAAAAAAGTTTTCAAGAAATGCAAAACCCCCCCAGAATATATTTTAATCGATACCGTCTTGAATGTTCAATGAAAAGAGGGGTTCAATTTAATCACATTAATCTACCCTGACTAATCGTTTTTTCATGAAGAACCTGTTAAATTTTCACACCATTGCTATAATTCGTGTGCTAACATTACAGAGGAAAAGAGGTCTACGAAATATAGTGGTCTTTTGAACCACACATAATGAACTGCCCACTATTCATTTGAACATTTGTGCTTTTCATTCTTGTGCGGATGTTGGGTCATTATATACTGAAAAAATTTTTTAATACTACAAATACACTTGCTGTATAAAAATATTGATTATTTTAATTTTTTTGCAGGGAGTGACACAAAATGAAACTGTCGTTCATATTTGAACTACTCCTGGTTTTTGTGTTCATCGCATTTGCAGCTTCAGCTGTTATAGGTAAGTGAAACATAAGTTGAAATATTCTACTCATTTGAATATCTTCACCGTGATTATCATGTATACTTCTTATTATTGATTAATTTCGTTTCGTGAATTCAGTTTTTCATTCACAATATATGAATTCTCGTGTCGGTTTTCTCTGATATCCTTATGTTTCTATTTTTTTTTGTTATATATTTGCCATTGAAAGTTATTCATGAAATTTTCCTCTGTTCTCTGCTCCAGAAAGTCCTATATCTTTTTATCTTATACTGTATTATTCATTCATCCATTTCAATATACTGTTTCTCCAATAATTATCGAATCGCTTTTGTATTCTATTCTGAATTCTTCAGTTTTTGAGACTTCGATGTAGAATCTTTTTTTTTCACTGTAGAAATAAAACTTCTATGAAGTGTGTAATGACGTCTTTTGTTCATTATTAGCGTTTTTATTTTTGTGGGAGGAAACCTTGAAGCATTAATCTGTAAATTTCTCAATATATTGCCCGCAGTCGCGTGAAACGGCCTGTACAAAAATCGGGGAGTAATGAATGAAAATGGTGAGTGCCAGAACAATACGGGAAAATGCTGTTCTAGCTAAAACGGGAAATAGTCGGACCGGAAGGTTTAAGGACAGTTTTATGTTCTCGTTTTGTTTTTACAATATATCGATACAGACGGTGCTGGGAGACCCATAGCAGGTGCTTTCTCAAAAACTTTTATATTGCCGGTTTACGACATCTGTCCGATTGTAACGAATTTCTCCTTTAACATCAACTTCAGTTTCATTGAAATAGATAAAAATTAATGTCCCTAGTTTTGGTTCAGATAGACCCTTGAGTATTTTTCTTCAATTGTATAGTTGTCTTATCCGAATAGTGGATGAATAAAGCTATTAATAGTATGCTAATTATAGTGAAAATAGAGAAATATTTCTTTGTGATTATTACTGAGGCTTTCACGGAATAATTCCCAAGAATAAACAAGAGATGGTTCGAAGACAGAAAAGTTCTTCGGACCCTGAATGAAAAACACAAATTCGAATTAAGTTTTGGATAAAAATATCCAAAATGCATTTCAACTTACCTAGAAAAAATAAGGTAATAAATGACGAAAAAGCTCGATTCTACCATGTCATTCGTTTCATGATTTGGCTAGTGATAGATTACATGCTCTCCACAGGTTTCCGGCCTCTCGTCTATTCTATTCATTCGTTAAAAAACTTCCTGTAGGAGACTCCTTATCCAATAACTTAGTTATAATTGATCTGCTGACTGCAACCACCCATCATGTAGTCTCATTGGGGACACATTTGAACACAGTTGAATCTGAAATATTTTTCTTACTTGGAAAGAGCAAAATTTAAGAATAAATGCCAAACTATTCACTCGAATTCTTATGATTCAAAAGCTAGTTTTAAATGTAAAGGATGAATTACCTGTTTGTCGATGATCCTAGGCCATATAGTCTATCCTGGGGAGTCTTCCTTCCTTATAAACATCTTCGTGAAGGTGATTCCATATCCAATAACTAAGTCATTATTGGTCTGCTGAATGCAAGCATCCATCATGCAGTCTCATTTGGAACCAACACTTTCGAACCTGAAATTTTTCCCATCTGGAAAGAGCAAAATTTAAGAATAAATGCCAAACTACCCACTTGAATTCTTATGATTCAAGAGCTAGTTTTAAATATTAAGGATGGATTACCTTTTTGTTGATGGTCCTTGGCCTTATCATCTATCCTGAAGAGTCTTCCTTTCAATGCAGTCTCATTTGGACCAAGACACTCGAACCTGAAATTTTTCTTACCTGGAAATAACAAAATTTGAGAATAAATGACAAACTATATTCACTCGAATTCTTATGATTCAAAAGCTAGTTTTGAATATTAAGGATGAATTACCTGTTTGTCGATGGTCCTAGGCCATATCGTCTATCCTGGGGGGTTTTCCTGCCTTGGAAACAACTTCGTGTAGGTGCCGTCTCATTTGAAACCAAGACTTTCGAAACAGAAATTTTTTCCATCTGAAAAGAGCCAAATTTGCGAATAAATGCCAAACTTTTCACTTGAATTCATATGATTGAAAAGCTAGTTTGAAATATTAAGGATATATTACCTTTTTGTTGATGGTCCTTGGCCTTATAATCTTTGCTGGGCAGTCTTCAGTCCCATGCAGTCTCATTTGGTTCAAGACACTCGAACCTGAATTTTTTCTCACCTGGAAATAGCAAAATTTGAGAATAAATGCCAAACTACCCACTTGAATTCTTATGATTCAAAAGCTAGTTTTAATATTAGGATGGATTACTTTTTGTTGATGATCCTAGGCCATATCGTCTATCCTGGGGGGTCTTCCTTCCTTGGAAACAACTTCGTGGAGGTGCCGTCTCATTTGGAACCAAGACTTTCGAAACTGAAATTTTTTCCATCTGGAAAGAGTCAAATTTGCGAATAAATGCCAAACTATCCACTTGAATTCTTATGATACAAAATCTAGTTTGAAATATTAGGGATAAATTACCTTATTGTTGATGGTCCTTGGCCTTATCATCTATCCTGGGGAGTCTTCCTTCCCATGCAGTCTCATTTGGACCAAGATACTCGAACCTGAAATTTTTCTCACCTGGAAATAGCACAATTAGAGAATAAATGCCAAACTATTCACTCGAATTCTTATGATTCAAAAGCTAGTTTTAAATGTAAAGGATGAATTACCTGTTAGTCGATGATCCTAGGCCGTATCGTCTATCCTGGGGGGTCTTCCTTCCTTGGAAACAACTTCGTGGAGGTGCCGTCTCATTTGAAACCAAGACTTTCGAAACTGAAATTTTTTCCATCTGAAAAGAGCCAAATTTGCGAATAAATACCAAACTATCCACTTGAATTCTTAAGATTCAAAAGCTAGTTTCAAATATTAAGGATGGATTACCTTTTTGTTGATGGTTTTTGGCCTTATCATCTATCCTGTGGAGTCGTTCTTCCCATGCAGTCTCATTTGACCAAGACACTCGAACCTGAAATTTTTCTCACCTGGAAATAGCAAAATTTGAGAATAAATGCCAAACTATTCACTCGAATTCTTATGATTCAAAAGCAAGTTTTCAATGACAAGGATGAATTACCTGTTTGTCGATGATCCTAGGCCATATCGTCTATCCTGGGGGGTCTTCCTTCCTTGGAAACAACTTCGTGGAGGTGCCGTCTCATTGGAACCAAGACTTTCGAAACTGAATTTTTTTCCATCTGAAAAGAGCCAAATTTGCGAATAAATACCAAACTATCCACTTGAATTCTTACGATTCAAAGCTAGTTTCAAATATGAAGGATGGATTACCTTTTTGTTGATGATCCTTGGCCTTATCATCTATCCTGGGATGTCTTCCCTCCCATGCAGTCTCATTTGGACCAAGACACTCGAACCTGAAATTTTTCTGACCTGAAAATAACAAAATTTGAGATTAAATGACAAACTATTCACTCGAATTCTTATGATTCAGAAGCTAGTTTTAAATATTAAGGATGAATTACCTGTTTGTCGATGATCCTAGGCCATATCGTCTATCCTGGGGGGTCTTCCTTCCTTGGAAACAACTTCGTGGAGGTGCCGTCTCATTTGGAAATAAGACTTTCGAAACTGAAATTTTTTCCATCTGGAAAGAGCCAAATTTGCGAATAAATGCCAAACTATTCACTTGAATTCATATGATTCAAAAGCTAGTTTGAAATATTAAGGATAGATTACCTTTTTGTTGATGGTCCTTGGCCTTATCATCTTTCCTGGGGAGTCTTCAGTCCTATGCAGTCTCATTTGGTCCAAGACACTCGAACCTGAAATTTTTCCCACCTGCAAATAGCAAAATTTGAGAATAAATGCCAAACTACCCACTTGAATTCTTATGATTAAAAAGCTAGTTTTTAATAATAGGGATGGATTATTTTTGTTGATGGTCCTAGGCCATATCGTCTATTCTGGGGGGGTCTTCCTTCCTTGGAAACAACTTCGTGGAGGTGCCGTCTCATTTGGAATGAAGACTTTCGAAACTGAAAGTCAAATTTGCGAATAAATGCCAAAGTATACACTTGAAGTCTTATGATTCAAAAGCTAGTTTCAAATATAAGGGATGGATTACCTTTTTGTTGATGGTCCTTGGCCTTATCAGCTATCCTGGGGAGTCTTCCTTCCCATGCAGTCTCATTTGGACCAAGATACTCGAACCTGAAATTTTTCTCACCTGGAAATAGCAAAATTAGAGAATAAATGCCTAACTATTCACTCGAATTCTTATGATTCAAAAGCTAGTTTTCAATGAAAAGGATGAATTACCTGTTTGTCGATGATCCTAGGCCATATCGTCTATCCTGGGGGGTCTTCCTTCCTTGGAAACAACTTCGTGGAGATGCCGTCTCATTTGGAACCAAGACACTCGAACCTGAAAATTTTCTCACCTGGAAATAGCACAATTAGAGAATAAATGCCAAACAATTCACTCGAATTCTTATGATTCAAAAGCTAGTTTTAAATGTAAAGGATGAATTACCTGTTTGTCGATGATCCTAGGCCATATCGTCTATCCTGGGGGGTCTTCCTTCCTTGGAATCAACTTCGTGGAGGTGCCGTCTCATTTGGAACCAAGACTTTCGAAACTGAATTTTTTTCCATCTGAAAAGAGCCAAATTTGCGAATAAATACCAAACTATCCACTTGAATTCTTATGACTCAAAAGCTAGTTTCGAATATTAAGGATGGATTACCTTTTTGTTGATGGTTTTTGGCCTTATCATCTATCCTGTGGAGTCGTTCTTCCCATGCAGTCTTATTTGACCAAGACACTCGAACCTGAAATTTTTCTCACCTGGAAAAAGCAAAATTTGAGAATAAATGCCAAACTATTCACTCGAATTCTTATGATTCAAAAGCTAGTTTTCAATGTAAAGGATGAATTACCTGTTTGTCGATGATCCTAGGCCATATCGTCTATCCTGGGGGGTCTTCCTTCCTTGGAAACAACTTCGTGGAGGTGCCGTCTCATTTGGAACCAAGACTTTCGAAACTGAATTTTTTTCCATCTGAAAAGAGCCAAATTGCGAATAAATGCCAACTATCCACTTGAATTCTTACGATTCAAAAGCTAGTTTCAAATATTAAGGATGGATTACCTTTTATTGATGGTTTTGGCCTTATCATCTATCCTGTGGAGTGGTTCTTCCCATGCAGTCTCATTTCACCAAGACACTCGAACCTGAAATTTTCTCACCTAGAAATAGCAAAATTTGAGAATAAATGCCAAACTATTCACTCGAATTCTTATGATTCAAAAGCTAGTTTTCAATGTAAAGAATGAATTACCTGTTTGTCGATGATCCTAGGCCATATCGTCTATCCTGGGGGGTCTTCCTTCCTTGGAAACAACTTCGTGGAGGTGCCGTCTCATTTGGAACCAAGACTTTCGAAACTGAAATTTTTTCCATCTGAAAAGAGCCAAATTTGCGAATAAATAACCAAACTATCCACTTGAATTCTTATGATTCAAAAGCTAGTTTCAAATATTAAGGATGGATTACCTTTTTGTTGATGGTTTTTGGCCTTATCATATCCTGTGGAGTCGTTCTTCCCATGCAGTCTCATTTGACCAAGACACTCGAACCTGAAATTTTTCTCACCTGTTAATAGCAAAATTTGAGAATAAATGCCAAACTATTCACTCGAATTCTTACGATTCAAAAGCTAGTTTTCAATGAAAAGGATGAATTACCTGTTTGTCGATGATCCTAGGCCATATCGTCTATCCTGGGAGGGTCTTCCTTCCTTGGAAACATCTTCGTGGAGATGCCGTCTCATTTGGAACCAAGACACTCGAACCTGAAATTTTCTCACCTAAAAATAGCAAAATTGAGATAAATGCCAAACTATTCACTCGAATTCTTATGATTCAAAAGCTTGTTTTAATTTGAAGGATGAATTACCTGTTTGTCGATGATCCTAGGCCATATCGTCTATCCTGGGGGGTCTTCCTTCCTTGGAAACAACTTCGTGGAGGTGCCGTCTCATTTGGAACCAAGACTTTCGAAACTGAATTTTTTTCCATCTGAAAAGAGCCAAATTTGCGAATAAATACCAAACTATCCACTTGAATTCTTATGACTCAAAAGCTAGTTTCAAATATTAAGGATGGATTACCTTTTTGTTGATGGTTTTTGGCCTTATCATCTATCCTGTGGAGTCGTTCTTCCCATGCAGTCTTATTTGACCAAGACACTCGAACCTGAAATTTTTCTCACCTGGAAATAGCAAAATTTGAGAATAAATGCCAAACTATTCACTCGAATTCTTATGATTCAAAAGCTTGTTTTAAATGTGAAGGATGAATTACCTGTTTGTCGATGATCCTAGGCCATATCGTCTATCCTGGGGGGTCTTCCTTCTTCGGAAACAACTTCGTGGAGGTGCCGTCTCATTTGGAACCAAGACTTTCGAAAATGAATTTTTTTCATCTGAAAAGAGCCAAATTTGCGAATAAATACCAAACTATCCACTTGAATTCTTACGATTCAAAAGCAAGTTTCAAATATTAAGGATGGATTACCTTTTAATTGATGGTTTTTGGCCTTATCATCTATCCTGTGGAGTGGTTCTTCCCATGCAGTCTCATTTCACCAAGACACTCGAACCTGAAATTTTTCTCACCTAGAAATAGCAAAATTTGAGAATAAATGCCAAACTATTCACTCGAATTCTTATGATTCAAAAGCTAGTTTTCAATGTAAAGGATGAATTACCTGTTTGTCGATGATCCTAGGCCATATCGTCTATCCTGGGGGGTCTTCCTTCCTTGGAAACAACTTCGTGGAGGTGCCGTCTCATTTGGAACCAAGACTTTCGAAACTGAATTTTTTTCCATCTGAAAAGATCCAAATTTGCGAATAAATACCAAACTATCCACTTGAATTCTTATGATTCAAAAGCTTGTTTCAAATATTAAGGATGGATTACCTTTTTCTTGATGGTTTTTGGCCTTATCATATCCTGTGGAGTCGTTCTTCCCATGCAGTCTCATTTGACCAAGACACTCGAACCTGAAATTTTTCTCACCTGGAAATAGCAAAATTTGAGAATAAATGCCAAACTATTCACTCGAATTCTTATGATTCAAAAGCTAGTTTTAAATGTAAAGGATGAATTACCTGTTTGTCGATGATCCTAGGCCATATCGTCTATCCTGGGGGGGTCTTCCTTCCTTAGAAACAACTTCGTGGAGGTGCCGTCTCATTTGGAACCAAGACTTTCGAAACTGAATTCTTTTCCATCTGAAAAGAGCCAAATTTGCGAATAAATACCAAAATATCCACTTGAATTCTTACGATTCAAAAGCTAGTTTCAAATATTAAGGATGGATTACCTTTTTGTTGATGGTTTTTGGCCTTATCATCTATCCTGTGGAGTCGTTCTTTCCATGCAGTCTCATTTGGACCAGGACACTCGAACCTGAAAATTTTCTCACCTGGAAATAGCAAAATTTGAGAATGAATGCCAAACAATTCACTCGAATTCTTATGATTCAAAAGCTAGTTTTAAATGTAAAGGATGAATTACCTGTTTGTCGATGATCCTAGGCCATATCGTCTATCCTTGGGGGGTCTTCCTTCTTAGAAACAACCTCGTGGAGGTGCCGTCTCATTTGGAACCAAGACTTTCGAAACTGAATTTTTTTCCATCTGAAAAGATCCAATTTGCGAATAAATACCAAACTATCCACTTGAATTCTTACGATTCAAAAGCTAGTTTCAAATATTAAGGATGGATTACCTTTTTGTTGATGGTTTTTGGCCTTAATCTATCCTGTGGAGTCGTTCTTTCCATGCAGTCTCATTTGGACCAGGACACTCGAACCTGAAAATTTTCTCACCTGGAAATATCACAATTAGAGAATAAATGCCAAACTATTCACTCGAATTCTTATGATTCAAAAGCTAGTTTTAAATGTAAAGGATGAATTACCTGTTTGTCGATGATCCTAGGCCATATCGTCTATCCTTGGGGGGTCTTCCTTCCTTAGAAACAACCTCGTGGAGGTGCCGTCTCATTTGGAACCAAGACTTTCGAAACTGAATTTTTTTCCATCTGAAAAGATCCAAATTTGCGAATAAATACCAAACTATCCACTTGAATTCTTACGATTCAAAAGCTTTTTCAAATATTAAGGATGGATTACCTTTTTGTTGATGGAATTTGGCCTTATCATCTATCCTGTGGAGTCTTCCTTCCCATGCAGTCTCATTTGGACCAGGACACTCGAACCTGAAATTTTTCTCACCTGGAAATATCAAATTAGAGAATAAATGCCAAACTATTCACTCGAATTCTTATGATTCAAAAGCTAGTTTTAAATGTAAAGGATGAATTACCTGTATGTCGATGATCCTAGGCCATATCGTCTATCCTGGGGGGTCTTCCTTCCTTAGAAACAACTTCGTGGAGGTGCCGTCTCATTTGGAACCAAGACTTTCGAAACTGAATTTTTTTCCATCTGAAAAGAGCCAAATTTGCGAATAAATGCCAAACTATCCACTTTAATTCTTATGATTCAAAAGCTTGTTTAAAATATTGAGGGTGGATTACCTTTTTGTTGATGGTCCTTGGCTTTATCATCTATCCTGGATAGTCTTCCTTCCCATGCAGTCTCATTTGACCAAGACACTCGAACCTGAAATTTTTCTCACCTGGAAATAGCAAAATTTGAGAATAAATGCCAAACTGTTCACTCGAATTCTTATGATTCAAAAGCTTGTTTTGAATGTAAAGGATGAATTACCTGTATGTCGATGATCCTAGGCCATATCGTCTATCCTGGGGGGTCTTCCTTCCTTGGAAACAACTTCGTGGAGGTGCTGTCTCATTCGGAACCAAGACACTCGAACCTGAAATTTTTCTCACCTGGAAATAGCAAAATTTGAGAATAAATGCCAAACAATTCACTTGAATTCTAATGATTCAAAAGCTAGTTTCAAATGTTGAGGATGGATTACCTTTTGTTGATGGTCCTCAGCTATATCGTCTATCCTGGGGTGTCTTCCTTTCTTGGAAACAACTTGAAGCAGAAAATTTTCCTACCTAAAATAAAAAAATAATTTCATAATGAAACAAACTAAATATCTCAATTCATAAAGAATATTTTTATTTCTGAATCGAAAACTTTCTATCCCCCAATAATGCAACTTATGTGATATTTCAAAGAAAAATACAGATCCCTTTAAAAGTAGAAAAGTAAACCAATCTATATCATATTCCTTTGAACCTACCACTAAGTAAACTTCTATTTCAGATAAAAGGGGCTATCATAACAGGAAGAGTGAGGTTAAAAAGCATGCTGGCCGTAAATCTATCGACAAAAGGAGGCAAGGATCCAGCGGTACAAACTCGAATAGATATTGCAGCTGTAACATGAAGCTCTGCAATTGTTGTAGAGAATTCAATTTGCCGGTTGTATCCTTGCAAGGACCGGGTTGTGCCTCTTTGCAGTATCTTAAAGGAGACCGACTGGCTATATCGATGAGCTTTGGCGAGAGGGTACTGACAAACACAACGATATCCAGTAAGTAGAAACTCTTTTATTGGTAACAATTATCATGTCATCTTTTAAAAGCCTCATTAAATCAGGAAAAAAGTGTTTTTCATTGGAAAAATATCAATTTTTCTAGTAATTTATCTGAAATTAATTATCTGATTTTTCTCCCGATTATATCCCTCGGTGGTGAGAAGAAGTGAGTAAAGTTTAAGGAGTAGCGCCATCTATTATGAACAAAAATGGGACTACTAGATTTAGGCACTGCTATGGCATATTCGTTAAGCAGTTGATACGAATACTGTAGACCTCCCTAAGTCATCCCACTTTAGTCTAAATCATACATATTAAATGAGTTGGTATTGCCAAAAATTAATAAAAATCTTCAGCTAAAGTATAATACATATTTCTTTTAAGAGATAACACATGACATATGACAGAGATCTGATGGAATATCTAGTGGAAATCCGCTAAAAGAAAAACTGCATTCAAAGAAATTTACAACGTTCAACATAAAATTTATGGTGTGGTTTACTGAGTATAAAGTGCTGACATTGTAGGAAATGAAAATTTAATGATGAGCTCAATTGCGAGAATTGCCTTATTTTATAGCTGAAATAATGAAGATGGAGGCAAGACCTGCTTCGGGAGTAATTATTTTCTGCCGGAAATAATTTATGAATAATCCTATTAATGAACTCTTTCGTTTCGGGGAGAATGAACTCATTTGTAAATATAAGGAATCGAAATTATCGTGTAAAACTTTGATTTCGGCTGTTAACTCTATCGGAAATTCACCAGAAAATCGATGCGATTATTTCGATGGGATATATTATTCTCCTTCTGATCTACAGAGCGTTTCATTGCTGAATGACACACTCCATCCACTTCAATAAAACCAATCAGTTGGCTACGAGAGTTGACAAACTCAAATCTGTAGTTATAATGAATTTTGTGAGGTTAGATTCATTTTCATGTCAAGTAGTAAGTAGTACTAGATCGTTGAACTAAATATTTTTTAAATGAATTAGACAAATAGAGAGAAATTAAATTCCTATTCCAACATCAAATTGGTATGGACAAAAGTCTATATAAGATGATAGAACATCAAATATATGTGCTCCATCAAGAAAACACCAAAAATTGCATATTTGAAGGGCTTTAAGAATATGGTACAGCTTTTATTGAGGCACTTTTTTCGTGTTTTTCTGGATGTTTCAGCAATGAGATGAACACTCCTTTGTGACTATAAGGAATCGAAATTATCGTGTAAAACTTTGATTCGGAATGAAAGGCAGTACGCTTCAGCCTTCAAGTTAACTCTATCGGAAGTTTACCAGAAAATCGATGAGATTTAGTCGTCCTAAAACGGGCACAGTCCGGGATTACGTGTCAACCGAAATCGAGGGCATTATTTCGATAGGATATATTATTCTCTTTCTGATCTACAGGACATTCCATTGCTGACTGAGGGTACAATCGATTCACTTCAATGAAACTCAGTCAGATAATCAATTTTGTGAGATGAGATTCATTTTGCTGTTAGGCGAAGTTGTCAGTTTTACGAAGAAGTTGTAATAATTAGTTTTTTAATGTCAGTAGAGATAATCCTTACCTCCATTTCATCATCATCATTTGAACCGACCAAAAGTCTATAAGATAGAGCAAATTATATGCATTCGAGACTCCAGATACTATCAGGGTTAATCCAACTAAAGTTAAACCTGATTATGAAAATCAACTAACCGAAAATTGCATATATAAAGCACCTGGCGAATTGCGAGTGGGGTAGAGCTTATACAGGGTGTCCCATTACTCGACGTCAACCCGGAACCGGGTGAAAAGGCAAGTAATGCTGGTTATCAGAAAAATATAAAAAAAATCTAAGTTGCATGATTTTAAAATAATGCGCATTTAAAAAAACACGCAAAATTCCACACCCTGTGACAGTCTTTTCGCTTCTGTTGCCACAAATATCAACTTTTTCCAACTTTTTTCTTTGCTGTGTAACCTTGAATAATGCTTGTCTAAACTGTAATCAAAATTTTGATACCAGCTGATCTAGGTTTCATAAAAAAAGGGCTTACTCCTCAGAAAAAAATTCGAAATAAACAATTGCCTAGTTTCAACTGACTGTATTGAAAAAAAATGTACTACGTAGGTTTGGCATGTTTTTTCAAAAGTTGGTGCATTTACTGAGGATTCCAAAATGGTATAATACTTGTTTAATTGCAGCTGCCGTAGTTCAAATTTATTTTCGATTGCCTTTGAATACACTTTTTCGTTAACTGCTTCCCAGTAATAGAGTCCAATGGGTTCAAGTCCGGTGAACGGGCCGGCCACGAGATTGGACCAGAACGTCCGATCCATCTTCCGGAAAAAAAGTGACCAGAAAAAAAAAATTTCAGAGAAATTTCTCAGGAAAAATTTTTTCTGGAAAAATTATTTCCTCTGCAAATTTTTTTTTCTGATAACATTTTTTCCCGGAAGATGAATCGGACTTTCTGGTCCAATCTCGTGGACGGCCCGTTCACCGGACTTGAACCCATTGGACTCTATTACTGGGAAGCAGTTAACGAAAAAGTGTATTCAGAGGCAATCGAAAATAAATTTGAACTACGGCAGCTATAATTAAACAAGTATTATACCATTTTGGAATCCTCACTAAATGCGCCAACTTTTGAAAAAACATGCCAAACCTACGTAGTACATTTTTTTTTCAATACAGTCAGTTGAAACTAGGCAATTGTTTATTTCGAATTTTTTTTTCGAGAAGTAAGCCCTATTTTTATGAAACCTAGATCAGCTGGTATCAAAATTTTGATTACAGTTTAGACAAGCATTATTCAAGGTTACACAGCAAAGAAAAAGTTGGAAAAAGTTGATATTTGTGGCAACAGGAGCGAAAAGACTGTCACAGGGTGTGGAATTTTGCGGTTTTTTTTAAATGCTCATTATTTTAAAATCATGCAACTTAGATTTTTTTAAATTTTTTCTGACAACCAGCATTACTTGCCTTTTCACCCGGTTCCGGGTTGACGTCGAGTAATGGGACACCCCGTATTCAGGAAAATAAATGTCTCCAAATGTTCGAATAAAAAATATAAGAAATTTGCTCAACAGGTAAATACTGCTAAATCAAAGCTTATTCAGCATTCTTTAAATGAACACCTAGGATTTTATGGGGGAAGCTTCCATATAATATCCAAACGAGAAAAACAGAAACGTGGAAAATCAAAGGAAGTATCGCTCATGTCAATTACCGAAAATCCCATCAACGGTCTCTGTTGATCTCAGAACACTCTGAGCTCCAGTAATAAGATCCAGCCTTTAAAATATAAAAAATGACGAGCATTTTCAACTAAATATATTCTGAAATGTGATTCAATCCAAATGAGCAAAAAGCAATTCATTCGTATTCAAAAAGAATTTTCATATCAAAACATCTCGAAATCAAGAAGCTGTTTCATTGAATGGAATAATTAAGTTATATCAATAAGCATGCATTCTCAAGTTTCCATTGTAAGGCAAAGATTTCCTTCATAATATGAGCAATCTCACTGTTTTCGTTACCATTCTCTTTTGATAGCAGCGAATATCATAATGGCAATACACTGGATGACAAGTTTGTCCCAGAATTCGCGATTCGCCGGCAAGATCTTATGAATAATGAACAGCTTACAGGAATTAATCTGCATACATCTTCGAATCTATCGGCGACGAAGTACATGTGTTTGTAGGCACCGAATTCGGTGAGAGGTTTGGAGTTAAAACATAGTTTCCAAGAGTCCTACTGAATTATTAACACGCCAAACCAACCGTCATCAAATGATGTATTAACAAACATAATAATCTTCTAATTGCATAACTGATGACCGTCCCATGTATCATTCAGTAGTCTGCGTATTTCGCACCCACCTTTCCTTAATTTCATCAATTTTTCAGGCAGGAAACCACAGCCGGTTTGCATGCCATTACCAGGGGGTATTTCGAAATTCTGTGGACGCATCTACAACATTGGACGTAAGGGGGATGATTTCCAGGCCTGCCTAGGGTTGGAACTGAGATCACTGAACAACATCGAGGCCTCACTTAGAGTTTCCTGTTTCAAATTCGGTCCTAGAGGTCTGAGGGTCGAGCCTTCCCAACCTTTACCAGTAGTTGAAGAAGAAGACGACGATGATGATGATGATGACGATGAGGACGAGTTCGATTTCGACGCTGTTGATGACGACGACGACGATGATGATGAAGATTCTGAGAACGACGTTGAAGGAGCAGAATATGGAGGTTTCAGCGTGTTCGACGATGATTTCATCGACCAGTACTTCGTGTCAGAAAGCTCAGGTAGCAAGAAGAAGCCACCGGTGAAGAAACAACCAGTTCAAGTTACCAAAGCACCGTACAAAAAGATAACCAAAGCACCTGTGACCAAAATAACGAGAAAGAAACCATTGAGAACTAGGACAACCCGTAGGCCAAAGCCTGTACGTGGTTCTTTATTCACCAGAGCTACACCTAAGACACCAAGCTCAACCACGCCAATAGCTATCAAGACAACATCTCCCATCATCTCAACTTCTTCTAGCACTCTTCCCCCATCAATAACCTCAGATACAACAGAAAAGATTGTAGCAGAAAAACTGCAACCAGAACCAACACAAATAACACCAAACGTCACCTCTTCTGAACCTTCCAAGATCAAAAACCAACCAAGCACAGAGGCACCTGACCAAACAGTACAAAGCACAATGGTGATGACCACCAACGCTGTAGCCCAAGACTCACCAACATCAACAGAAATAAGTCCAACACCAACACCAAAACAGGAGAAAGATGAAGATTCCTTTGAATCGAGTGGCAGTGAAGAAAATCCAATCGCTGAAGTAGTTGAGGATAGTTAGATGACAGCGAAGAAATAATTGAAAAGAAGCATACTCCACCAAAGGGTAGTAACAAAAAAGTTAACTCTACTTTGGTCAAAGAAGAATCAGACGACGTAGATGACATTTTAGATGGAGTTGTTGATACCATAACTGGTGAAGATTCCGAAGAAGAAAAAGCAGAGAATGACGACGACGATGATGATGATGATGAAGATGCTTTCGATGATGATGAAGAAGATGAAGACGAAGAAGATAGAAGGAGAAGAAGGAGGAAATTAGAAGCTAGGAAAGCTGGAGGTAGACAGAGCAGAGATATGTGGCTTGACAGATTGCACTGGTGAAGTTCATCGATTAGAGGCTCAAATTTTTAAATTATTTATTTATTTTATTTATTATTATTATAGTTATTTATTTCTATATTTTAACTCCTCGTTTATAAAATGTTGTATATACTTATATCCAAAGTTTCGCAGTATTTACTAATAAATTTCTATCTATTTTTAATTATGGTGTTTATTCACTGAATGCGTTCATTTTCAGAACAAACCTTCTTGAATCTTTTTTTTATTGAATTCATGCGGTAATTTTTTTTACAAGAAATGATATCACTATTCAGCCAGTAACGAATTGAAAAAATTGATTTGAATTGAAGCCTTACTTTTGAAATATAGCTCCATTGAAAAAATAATATTTGTACTCTATGTGCTCATGTGAATAGAAAGTTCGAAGAAAAATTTCAAGAGAATTCTGAAAGAGAAAACAAAAATGTCGAATTTTTCAAATCGAAAATTAAACTGACAGAAATAAGCTCCATTTATGCTAAAAATTTCAGTACAATAGACTTGATACAGGCTTGGAAATAATTAGACTTTATATAACCCTATTTCAGCACCTATTAACAGCCAATTGGGTATGTTCCATATTATTATATATATATATATATATATCGGTTCCCTCAACTTGTAATCCCTTTTTATTTCATTGCTTCACTAGTTATTGGATGGTAGCTAATGAAAACACTGATAAAGGGAGTTATAAAACTAAACATGATATTGTTCATTAAGGAGATGTTACTCACACAATTTTTATTGATCCCATAACTTTATTATTAGGGGTTGAATATAACAACCCCTTATAATTTTTCTTCGAAAATTGTTTTCGTGGGACAGATTTTCGAAAAATAAAATTCTCTTATGGTTTCCCATGCAATTATGGAGAAAAAAGTCTTCTACAAAATTTCGATACAGTGGATACTTTTCACGGAAAAAATAAAAACTTACAAGTTGTTATGATCATTGTTCATTCCATTTCATCGTATGTTTCATAGAATGAATATTCTAAGATATTGCTTATGCTCAAAATTGGTTTTGTCGATTGCTTATTGCTTATTAATCGAAAGAAAGTTCTATTCGTGAAATTAAAATATTACAGATATAATTTTTTTCCGGAAATTAGTAATTAAACCTTCAGAAAGATTTATAGAATATCTTCATCCTGTCATAGACATACGATACCTTAGAATATTCATCAAATTGAACATTTATACAAAAAATGGAATTATCATAACTGCTTGTAAGTTTTAATTTTTTCCGAAAAAAGTATCGACTGTATGGAAATTTTACGAGAGACTTTTTTCTCCAGAATTGAATGAGAAATCATAAGAGAGTTTTATTTTTCAAAAATCTATCCCACGAAAAGAATTTTTGAACGAAAATCATAGAAAGTTGTTATTTTTAACTCCTAAGAATAAAGTTATAAGATCTAAAAAATTTGTGTGAGTAACATCTACTAAATGCTCCATATTATGTATATTTTTATGACTCAATGTTGTTAAGAAGCCGTAAAAACATTAAAAATTGTTAACTCGTCATCGCCTTCCAAAGGCTTGGAAGAGGGGTCGATTTCGAAAAAAATTGATATGAACTACCCCTGCTTATTTTCATTGAGGAATCATCTCCCAAAGTCCCTCGCATTTGTTTACTGACACCCTGCAGAAAAAAGTTCAGACAGGCTTTGTTTTGAAGATGACGAACTTTGACATCAAAATTGTCATCCTGTGTCTCTCTCCGCTCATTTGAATGATGTTTTATGGATCGAGATAACCTTTCAGGTTCGATATGCACAATCAAATTCTGAATAACAATTTTTTCAATTATCTTATATTCAATCGAGTAGGTACCGACCTTTTATGTTCGACGAATCGGGCTACTCCATATCATCCAAAATGGCACTACACAAACACTCACTAAGTCAATTGTTCACTCAAACACTTCACAAAAATTCGCGAAAATTTTCCGAAGTTTTTCCACGCGCGCCGCGCCCCGAACTGTTCGTTACAGTTTTCACGATAAAACTGGTCCTTTAACAAGAAAAGATCTACATTATCATCGATTCATACATCTGTGATTCATTGCATTGAACCAGTTTTTACAAAGTTATGTAATTGAATGATAGACATTTGGTTTACTTCTGATAAATGATGTTCTACAGGATGCTTCACTACGAGATTTGGGCACTTCCACTTCAAATAGAAAAGAAAAACTAAGTGTGTGGCACATCATTCAGAAGGTATTTCAATTCGAGATATACAGGTATTTACAGGGTGGAAATGCTGAACCATACGAATAAAAATATTTTTTCAGGAACACGGGCGTTACTTTTCTTCTCTTGAAAGTCAAATTTCGAAAAAAATGTATTTCTAAAAAGCTCTCAGTCTCTGGAACTGAACTGAATTAAAGAATGTTTAATTAAGGTGAAATGCTCCTGGGAAAATCTTCGCACTAATATGTGAGGAGCAAATTGGTTTTGAAAAAAATTGTCTAATAGTAAAACTAGAAGAGGAAATAAATGAAAAGGATAATGTAACGTTTTGGTATCTATATCAGACACCTTCTTCAGACAAACTTGTAAAATCTTCAGAATTTTGAAATTTCCTGATGTCATTTCTTTCTTCAATAAATCAATCCACATACGATCTATTACAACCGAACAATTGGCCAAATTATCTACTTCATCTAACAAAATACATGTGGATTCCTTGATTTTCCTTTTATAATTATCAGGTTCCGTCATCAGGATCTTTGTGTTGCTCTAGTTTATCATATGATCTCCGCTATTTGAACATATGATCAGCGATTTGTGATCTTGTAATGTCTCTATTTTTGATGTTCCTGTTTTCTTATATCTAAAGGTCTTGATGTCTCTCCTGTATAAGATTTTCCACATATACAGGGAATATTGTAAACACAATTTTTTTATTTTTGTGTCCCTTCATTGGTTTCGTTCTGGTTAGAACGAAACCAATCTATTGAAGAAAGAAATGACATCAGGAAATTTCAAAATTAAATGAATCAACATATCTATGTGTTGACAACTTTGAATGTCAATTAGACTGCAAATGAAAAAACACACCATTCTGAAGATTTTACAAGTTTGTCTGAAGAAGGTGTCTGATATAGACACCATAACTGTTCATTATCCTTTTCGTTTATTTCCTTTTTTAGTTTTACTGTTAGGCAACAATTATTTCGAAACCAATTTGCTCCTGACAAATTAGTGCAAAGATTTTCGCAGAAGCATTTCATCTTAATTAAACATTTTTAATTATTTCTGTTTCAGGGACTGGAAGTGAAAACCTTAAAATTTTTTTAAAATGCAGAGCCCTCCCAGATTATATTTCAATCGATATTCGAAAAAAAGTAGTAGTTTTCCCTGAAATCAAAAAATACAAAACAATGAAAGACCAGTAATATCAAAACAATTGAACTGAATTTGACTATTGACAAGTCCATTTCATACATTTAATTTGAAAACCTACCCCTAGCTCATTTCTAAAAGGATTACTCTTAATCTTTCGGAAATTCGAAGATAGCAAACGTGGGGCGAAATTATGGAAATCGATTGAAATATAATCTGACTGCAAACGAAAAAACACACAATTCCGAAGATTTTACAAGTCTGTCTGAAAAAGGTGTCTGACATAAACACCGAAACGTTACATTATCCTTTTCATTTTTTTTAGTTTTATTGTTAAGCAACAATTTTTTCAGAACCAATTTGCTCCTGACAAACTATTGCAAAAATTTTCGCAGAAGCATTTCATCTTAATTGAAGGGTTTCCAATTATTTTTGTTCAGAGACTGGGAGTGAAAACCTTAAAAGTTTTCTAGAAATTTAAAGACGAGTAATATAAAAACAATTTAACCTAATTCGACCATTCACAAGTTCATAGGAAATATTTAAATTGAAAACCTACCCCTAACTCATTTCTAGATGGATTACTTCTAATCTTTTGGAAATTCGAAAATAATAAACGTAAGGTGAAATTATGGAGGATTGTCCTCTTGAAACAAGCCTGCAAAAACAGAAAACAATCTGCAATGATATGATAAACTCCCAAGACGATCGTTCCTAAAAACTACCCCTTGTATAATATCAATGTCACCTCCAATGCTCGGACCAGCTCAATAAACTATCGTGGCACCCCCAATTCTGCTGGGTATCTGGAATTGTGCTGAAAGAGATTTCATAAATTTCTCCCTGCCTTTCTTCCAGAGACGGGGGGTGCTCTAGTAATTGAAATTAGGTCAGTGCAGTGGGGTGGTTCCTTTGACGAAAGCTTTCTCCTATTTCTCGCGGCTTAGGATGGCAAAGTGCGGCTATAAATAACAACCTAAAATTCCTCTGAATCTAAATAATATGACGGAAATGCTGGTATGATTCTGTCGGAGCTTCGTATACAAAGGGTTCATCGTTGGAATAACTTTGTTAGTTGTTCTCTTTTTGCTGAAAAGAATTTCTATCCGGAGAAATTATTCTGATATACTAGAATTCACTGTTGGGGTTTCTAGATTTCATTTCTGTACACAGAAAATCATAGAACGGTATTAGAACACACTATTCGAAATCAAATTATACACCACGCAAAAAAATTAACGCACATTATGGAAATCACAAAGTTATTCTACAACTGAAGGTGTTCTCAATGATAATTATTTTTATCAGAATTATGCATGTATATGTTATCCACTTTCAACCGTTTTCTTCAATACAGATGTTTTTTTCCAGCAGGAATAAAAAATGAGATTATCAGATTTTGAATGTACCTATTGGCTCCATTCTGAAATCAGTTGTTCTCGATCAATATTTCTTCTTTCGTTTGATTTTCTACACTCGATCGCTATTTAACGCGAAACACGCAATTGGACCCAAGAGGAATGTGCTCAAGCGGTAGTTCTTGCGAGAAGAAGGGTGGACATACACAAGAATTGCAGAAAGGTTTGGAGTCCAGATCTCAATCCGATTGAGCAGGTTTGGGACAACCTCAATAGAAGGCTGAGAAGTTCAGAAAATTATCCAGCTACTCTTAATGACTTAGGAATCCAACTCAGAGAAATCTGGGAAGGATTAGATCAGAAAATTTTGAGATCACTCATTTTGAGTATGAACCGTCGTTGCCGAGCTGTAATTAATGCAAGGGGTGGAAATACCAAGTATAAAATCACTTATCAGCATTCCAGTATTTTGAAAACTGTTTATTTCTTTTTTCACATAAGATTCGGTAAAATCCTGAATTTTTCTTCTATTTAATGTGTCTTGTTTAGTTCAAAACCTTCCCGAGAGAACATAAAAAATAAGTTAGTAAGTCAATGTAGAGTTAACTTTCATTAAAATTGAGATTTTCAGAGTATGCGTTAATTTTTTTGCGCAGTGAATATTTACAGGGCGTCTGTGAACAAATGCGACGGGACTTTGGGAGATGATTCCTCGATGAAAATAAGCATGGGTAGTTCATATAAATTTTTGTCGAAATCGACCCCCCTTCCAATATGAAGCCTTTGGAAAGCTATGACGATGACAGTTTTTAATTTTTTTTACGCTTTTTAAAAACATTGAGTCATAAAACTATACATAATATGAATCACTGAGTAGGTGTTACTCACACAATATTTTTTGATCCTATAACTTTATTACTAGGGTTGAAAATAACAACCTCCTATGATTTTCATTCAAAAATTGTTTTCGTGGGATAGATTTTAGAAAAATGAAATTCTCTTGTGTTTTCCCATTCAATTCCGGAGAAAAAGTCTATATTTATATCGGAGAAATAAAAACTTATAAGCAGTTATGATCATTGTTCATGCCATTTCATCGTATGGTATTCCATAATGATATAATTGCTTTTGTGTGCAAAAATGAAAAATATACCTTTCGAAAAAAAAGTTTAATTAGCGAGCCATGTGAAATGAAAATATCTGTATGATCCATAAATAATAATGATGATGGCTTCAGTCGTTAACTGTTGGAAAGGGATAAATCACTGCAGATAAAACAATTCAATTCGGATTGCCATAATACTCGGTAAATCAATAATTTGTTGACGTTGAACGGATTATTTAATTTTAACTGGATATAGTTGAACGAAAGTCAATATAGATACATAAGTTTAATTATTTAGAGCCCATTGTTCAATTTATCTGCAATTGATCACATTGTTGTATGTGTGAAGTAAAAAAGTCGATCGTGTTATTCTTCGAACTGGCATTTTATGTTCATTTCATTGTATATTTTTCCAATATATACTCCAAATTGTCTCGAATGATTTCATTGGATTTAAAAACTGTTTTGTAGGTTTTCTTTACGTAACTCTTTCATGTCAGGGCTCATAATCTCAGCAGAGAATTCAGAAATATTCCATTAGAATATTTCCTTAGCTCCTCAAAAACCTGAATACAGCAGTAAGTTCTTCGAAAGCTATAATGTTGACACAACTTAATACTTCTGCTATCGGACTGTTATTACAGCTGAGCTAATGTTTCAAATTAGTTATAGCTAATACATATTTCAAAGATGTAGCTTGAGCAGACGTAATCATATCCAAAGGAACACAAACTCTTTCTTTTCTGTAATTTTCAATGACTTTTTCACGAATTTCATAAGGAACATCGTTTGAAAATTGTTTATTGATATTTAAAAACTGTTTACATTCCTAAATGATCTTGCCAGAGGTTCAAGATCCAAAATACTCGATGAATTTGAAATGACATGGAGGATATCAGTGCTTGAGTGATCTGTCTTCTAATAAAGTATTGATATATTTGTCTCAATAACTACGTCGAAGAGAAGAAATAGACTATAATTGAACTCAAGTTGTTCATTGCGAACTATGATGCATCTGCCAAATATAACTGCCGGAGAAAACCATTTCTGGCATTTATCAATTTGGAATAAATTGGATCTGAATAAACAAAGCACCAGAAACAAAGGGTGGTTTTCAGTCCTTATTATCACCAATTTCAGAAAAATGATAAAAATTATGCCAAAGTGCTCCAGAAAGAAGAAATGTTATCTGGTCCCTGCACAATAACAAAAAAGTTTTGATTTTACATCAGTTCTATCAAAGAAGTTTCGAAAAAATGAAGTGGAGATAGTTCTTAAGTTCTTCATAGCTGGATTCCGTTAGAATCATTTGAAAGATTGATGATTTCCATGGGCTCTTTCAATGTGCTTACCTAAGGATTACTCGAAATCGAATTCACTATAATCCATCACAGTAAATTAAAAAATTTGCAACTACATAAATTATTCATTCTTTTCTTCGCGAAAAACGGGTAAAAATGCATGGAGCTCTTTCCATAAATTAAAATCGGTCGAAAGATAGCGTTTATCACGTCGCATCCTAATCAACAACAGAAAAGGATTAATTACCACTTATTTTTCATGTCGGAGCCGAGGAAAATTCAATTTAAGTTAGAAGAAAATGAAATCTAGTTCGAATTCATCATCTACGAAGTAAGTTTTACAGTAGACACCTGTTAAACTCATTAAATTAGACATCCCTACCGATTTCTACTTTGTTATTCAACGAAATTGCCAACAAATTTAGTGGTTCAAGTCTGAGCTCCAAGTATCTTACTGCCTTGAATTTTAACCTTGCTAATCCGAAATGTAAACGTCACTTCGCTCGGTTTTCATTACGCTTTCGGGCTTTTCAATAAGTTCCTGAAGAGATAGGCACCTGGATTTCAGACTGAAATACCATTTTTCTCTTTAAGATTCATGGGCCAGTTCGTAAACTCCTTAGTTTTTTTGAAACCGATTCGATTCCATGCCTTCTCGATGATTTTTAGCGTGGTTGCGCAAAATTTGTAATTTAAAGGAGAGCCACTGGTAAGCCTTTTGATAGGATTGCAAGAACTTAAGTGTTATTCAGGGATAAAATATTTCGTCAACTTCAGTAATACCCTTATTACACCATGCCTTTTTTCATGTCTATATTCGAGCCTTTTTTCTGGGATATTCGTTGGGTAAATTGCCCTCAAATGAGTCGCACTATTACACCCTGCCTTTCAAGGGGTTTCAGGTAGTAATTTCACTATTGAAAACATTGCAGAAATTAATATTTTACCTCATGCTTGTGTTTTGTTGGAATATTTTCGAAAAAATACCATGGTATCTGTATTGATATGAAAAAATAATGATGCAAACAATAGAAGATGAAATTGAATGTAAAAAAATCACTTATAACTAAAGGGTTTTCCAATAAGAGGTGTTATTTTGAATTGCCCGCTATTTTGGAAGATGTCACGTTTGAAGCTGTCATTTTTTGACGTTTGACGAGAAAGAGAAACTACACAATAATAAAAAATGGAACGATACACGCCTCAAGAGCATTGAAATTATTAAAATTCACTATAAAAATGGTGAAAATTTGGCAGAGACGGTTCGTACAACTCGAACATTTTTGGGTCGTCGTGAAGCACCTTGTCGGACCACAATAAAGAAATTAGTGGAAAAATTCGAGCTGTTGGGACAAGTTAGTGATGTGAAGAATGAAACCCGTGCACGTCGCTCAAGAACAGCAGAAAATATTTGCTTAGTCTGAATATTCTGCTCGGCGTGCACTTCTTGCGCTCAGCTGGTCTTTTATTAAGCTCTCTTGGCTCACTTCACTCTGCATCGTGATCTTTTATTATCAGAGCGAGAAAGAGATCAGATATATTCGCTCCTGCTCAAAATCGAGAGCTCTTCCAAATGTCATTTTATTTTAACCTAAGAGTTAGTTTAGGACAGTTTAGGTAGTTATTTATGTTCTGGATGTTTTAACGAAAGATGAAACTAATTTTGTTGTGTTACAATATGTGGTATTCGAAAGCAGAGACACCGTTTCAGAGCGAAGACAGCAAATAATAATTTTGAGGTTACGAATTCTTTGACTTGACAAGCTTTGCTCTTGAGCGTTCTTTTATATTTTCACTCTACAACAAATGTCTTGACGTCACAGATAATCTTACTCGCTCCGCAGATCATTTTTTCAGACTAAGCAATTGCTGCACAATCACCCGAAGCATAACTCATGACAGCTCCAGAATCTTTTCGATATAGGTAGGTAAAATCATCACTTTTTTGACTGAGTAAGTTTCTTCTTGACTTTTCTTGACTGAATACTTCAATGCTGCTTCCTCAGCTGATGTAGAAAAGAACTAGGTCCGTTTGGCTTCTTAAAACTGTTGCGTTAGAGTCTACAGAGTCCGTAAATCAGTAAGAATTGTTTACCCTCACACAACACAACAAAAAAAAACTTGAACGTCTTTCATATATATTCTGGAAAATCCTTAGTTGAATTAACACTAAGCTTGATGTGTACCGGGTGTCCTGAATTCTTTGTCTAGTGAAGGGGATCTCAGAAACCCGATGAGCTAGAACAAAATGAATGGCATATTTTGGGCTCGATTTTCGAGAGAATTCATTTGGTGAAAACCGCAACCTTCTAAGTCAAAACATTTTCGAGCTATTAGAGAAAATTGGAAAATGGCGTCAAATGAAAAGTTCTCATAACTTCTTTATTACTGAAGTTATAAACATGAAACTAAAACGTTATACAGGCACTTTTTTCAGTAGAATTCATTGAGGTCATCCATTTTTCTTTATTAACATTTTGTTCTAGCTCATTGGGTTTCTGAGATCCCCTCACTAGACAACGAATTTAATTTAGGACACCCAGTACACAATAATATCAGTTTGTGCATCAATAACTCTCCTAGCACTAACAATTGTGACCTGGACCTCAAAGTTCATTTCAAAAAACCAGTAGGTATTTAAATTCAGCATGAAGTCAACATTTGAGGTTGTGAACACTGCATAGTTTTGTTCGATTCAAACCTCATAAATTGATGGTAATCCGATCCTGAATACCTGCATGCCCATAGGCTTCAAGAAGATAAAAGCCACCATCCAAATATCGAGAATGAATGAAAGTTGCTTATCAGTACGGGCAACGAAGAAAGTGTTACACTCCATTAGTGGGTGACCATCATCTCTGTCTCTTGGCAAGAATAAATACAGCATTTCTTATTTGCACAAACATATACATCAATCAAATATGAAGGTGCACGCTTACATCGAAATTCTGGTGTTAATTTGCATTGTGCTTGTGAAAATCAACTTGGCGGGTAAATAGTTTATTGCTGTATTTACACGTTTGTCTATATCCATAAATTTTTTATTCATATCGGAAATGTATATTTTTTCTTTTCCATGAATTCATTCTCAATGCTTTCAAAATTCTTTGAATGGAATGGAATGAACATTCAAGAAACTGCTGTGAAATTTTCTCAGCTATCCATTGAGATTTGTTAAAGTTACTGATTTTTCATTGGTATGGGTATTTTAGATTTTGTGCTTTTTATTACCGTATGCAATTTACTCAATCGATAATCTCAATATCTCTACATCGTTAATAGTCATATGTTGCTTCAAGAAACACCTTCTTACAGAGTGTGTACGGTATATATATATCGATTGAAATATAATCTGGAAGGGTTCTGCATTTCTAAAAAACTTAATATGTTTTCACTCCCAGTCTCTGAAACAGAAATAATTAAAAAGTTTTCAATTAAGATGAAGTGCTCATACGAAAATCTTTGCACTTATTTGTCAAATCGCTGATCATGTATGTTCAAAAATAGCGGAGATCATATAATGAACTGGAACAACACAAAGATCTTAATGACGGAACCTGATAATTATAAAAGGAAAATTAAGTAATCCACATGTATTTTGATAGATGAAATAGATAATTTGGCTAATTGTTCTATTGGAATAGATTGGATTGATTTATTGAAGGAAGAAATGACATCAGGAAATTCCAGATTTAAATAAATCAACATCTATATGCGTTGACAACTTTCAATGTCAATTAGACTGCTAATGAAAAAATACACAATTCCAAAAATTTTACAAGTTTGTCTGAAGAAGAAGTCTGATATAGATACCAGAACGTTACACTATTCTTTTCATTTATTCCCTCTTTTAGTTTTATTGTTAGGCAATAATTTTCTCAAAACCCATTTGTCCCTGACAAATTATTTTTTAATTATTTCTGGTTCAGAGACTGGGAGTGAAAACCTATAAAGTTTTTTAGAAATATACGACAGATGTTTTTGTTTGTCACATGAATGAAATGTTTTGGTTCTACTAGTTTCAATGTAAAGATAACAGGTTTTTCAATAGGTATGATACGTTTTGAAAGTTGAAAAAATCATAAGTTACTTGGTGGGACACGAAATTTCTGTTCTATTTGAAAAGATTTATGGAAAATAACATCATTCAAATGATCACCACGGCTTCTGCGGACGTACTGAATTTTGGGAACCTTATTCTACATCACTTTTTCATATGGATTTGGCTGTAATTCATCAAAAGCTACAATTTTCTTGTCCTTTTCATCCATGAAGTGGAATATGTTCCTTCAGTCCTTTCCCATCTTGGGTCATATTACGTGTGTATTTTTTTGTTCTATTTCCATCATATTTACTTCCTCTGATCAAAGTTTTGACCAGTATTTGTCAGTGGTCGTCAGGAAACATTTCAGACTCTGAAGTCTCAAAAAAACAGTTTTCGTTACTCCTAAAAGAAAGGTGCTTCCAGTTTCTGACTAAAAAATTAGGAAAAATCAATTCTGATTCATAGTTTTTAAAAATTTCATTGACTGATAGATTGTGAATAATATTTTTTCGGATCCTCACTCACTCCCAAATAATTTAATCGCCAGTAAGGTTCACTATGCCAAAATCATACAACACAAGCAGTTTTTCTATAAAATTCAGTGTGAATTCAACCTTTCCAATCCATAACAGTTCACCATCATCCTTTGATTTTTCGGGACCAGTCGTTGAGATTTTTTATTGCTTCTGGTCGAAGCGAAGACAACACCTGTATCCCATACTCGACCCCAAATGTTCCTGAGCAAAAGCTGTAAAAGCAGTCTCTGGCAGTAAACTGAAAACGGGCGAAATTGAAATATCCAAATATATACGAGCCTTCAGCGTCTATATTAGCGATTCTGGCCCGCCATAAACGTATCTACGCCGCTTTTTGGCTTTTTCGCCACCCCGTACTAAACGGCATTCCTTTTCCAGAGAAGGTGACTCCGATAGAGGCTGCCGGAACGTATGGAGACAACCCCAGAAATGCGTCGATAACACCCTCTGCATTACCAGCTACAAGACCTCAAGCTGTGATAACAACAACACGTAGACCGATTTTATCAGGGTTGCGATTTCCTTGTTCCTGTCAGGCGGGGGAGTGTGGATGCTGCACTGGGTACATTCTGGATAGATTCAATCAGAAAGGGTGCATAAATATAACTTACGACCCTGACGACTTCACGGTTACTGCGGCCATGTCTATGAATGGAAAGGTTTTATACAAAAACAGCGTGTCAGGTAAATACAAGCTACAACCCTCATATATTCAGTTCTTTTTATAAGGAACTGAATATTTTTAGGGGTTGAGAAAAGTTCGTTGTTGTTTGGAGGGGCAGAGTTTATTGAGTATGAAAGAGGGCATCAATTTCTGATACTTCGGTAATGTTTAGAAGGCCTTTTTAACAATTATTTCGAAAATAATCACTTATCAGGGGTGTTTCCAAGCAATTGACTTAGGGGCGGAAATTTTAACTTTCTTTTTCAAAGAGAAATATAAGGATTATGATACATCAAGTGATTTGATATATCACAATGCAATATATATTTTTATTTAAAAAAAAGTGTTGGGCGTAGGAGTGAGAGTTTTCAAATTCGATAGGTACAGCATAGGGAAACCTGTTTTCGAAATTACAAATCCATAAATTAGTGAACTTCCCTTAATAATAATTAAGAAAAGAAGAATGGTATGATTTCAGTATTCTCCAATTGAAAATTGTGAATTATTTCCTTTTTAATAATAAGAAAACCGCACAATCAATTTTATTTTTAGCCACATCGCTGAATAGGTAATCGAATCACCAGGGGTGCGTGGCGTAGTGGGTGAGAAATATCAAATGCAAAAAAGCATAGGAAATTAAAAATCAATGGATGCAAGAATTTTGCCTGATTATTTTTCGTACAAAAATTATTGACGATATCGATTGAAATATAATCTGGGGGGGTTCTGCATTTCTAGAAAACTTCTTAGGTTTTCACTCCCAGTCTCTGAAAGAGAAATGATTAAAAATTTTTTAATTAAGATGAAATGCTCCTGCTTAAATCTTTGCACAAATTTTTCAGGAGTAAATTGATTTTGACAAAATTGTTGCCTAACAGTAAAACTAAAAAAGAGAAATAAATGAAAAGGATAACGTAACGTTTCGCTGTGTCCTTCTTCAGACAAACTTGTAAAATCTTCGAAATTTTGTGTAATTTTTCGTTTGCAGTCTAATTGACATGGAAAGTTGTCAACACATAGAGATGTTGATTTATTTAATTTTGAAATTTCCTGATGTCACTTCTTTCTTCAATAAATCAATCCAAATACGATCTATTCCAACAGAACAATTAGCAAAACTTCGTCAAACAAAATACAAGTGGATTCCTTAATTTTCCTTTTATAATTATCAGGTTTCGTTAATTATACTGAAAAACAAAAAAATACACAAATCCAAAGATTTAAGTTTGTCTGAAGAAGGTGTCTGATATAGACGCCGAATCGTTACATTATCCTTTTAATTTATTTCATTTTTCAGTTTTACTGTTAGGCAACAATTTTTACGAAACCAATTTGCTCCTGACAAATTGGTGCAAAGATTTAAGCAGAGTATTTCATCCTAGTTTAAAATTTTTTAATTATTTCTATGTTGAGACTGGGAGTGAAAACTTTGAAAGTTTTCTAGAAATCATTGACGAGTTACGAGACTTTCTGCTACGCTGTATATTTCTATTAGAGAAAATGACCCAAAAGGCTCAAATAACATTCAGTGAATAATATGTTTTTCATACGAGCTTCTCAAAGTGTCTATCAATTATTCGAGGAATCCTTTAACATTTTTTTTCAGGAAAGAAACCCCCCCCATTCTGCATTAGGGTACCAAGGTTCCAAAACATCAAATTTTGTGTTGAATTCTCAAACATCTACTTCGCAAACAGAAATGTTCATCTTTGCATAGACGCTGAGGCAGACTGGAAGGACTTCACCCTTCTTGAATGGTCCTTTGATTGTATCAGAATGGGTGTCTCAGGGTTTGCAGTTGTTTCTCCAGAAGAAGGAGGTGGCGTACCTACGAATGGGGTAGATATTGTAGACCAAACGGATGAAGACTATGATGATTCTGCCAAGAGCGAACCTGTAAAGAGCTCGCAGAACACTTTGGTGTTTCACAAATCCATTAAAAATTTGAACAAGAAGAGAGCTGATCCACATAATGTGAAATTGAAGAGGTTGGAAAATAATTCTGTACTTATTTACTATAAAAAACCATGAACTTGAGCGTTTGAAACTTCTCCACAGTCCTAGAACCCTTGACAATCCTCATCCTATCATTTCACCCTGGAGAACTCGATTCAATGAAGAATTGAATTATACAGGGAAAAAGTGGTTGATTAAGCTTCAACAGAAAATCAAAAAGATCATAACAAGAAAAAACAATCCAAGGAATTGAGAATAATCAGTTAAGTCATGTCTGCGCAGTATAATAGGTTGTTTGAAAAGGTTTAAAACTGTTTCCAGTAAATTCCATTTCAGATTGAAACTTTCCAGAAATTCTATAGGTTCATTTTTTCGAACTTTTTTCCTCGTTCACGTTCTTATACGTAAAAGAGTCATAAAATCTAATAGATTGATTTATGTGAAACGCTCATTTAACAATCAATTATTGCCTCAAAATAAATATCATAAATTTCATCGTAATAGGCCTAAAACTCCTCACCGTTATAGAACCAATCTTGCCGTAAAAATATGAAAATAATAAATCAATTACGATCCAGTACAAAATATATGGGTATATTTCACACTTCCTTCTCAAGACAAATTCCTATCCCCCACAAAATATGGCAATTTGTTTCGACCTTGGAGTTTCTCCAGGAATTTTTCAAGTTTCCCCATAAATCTGTTATGGTTAATTCTCTACCCCATATTTACGTTGAGTTAAAAGGCAGGGGGGTTGCGTTAACGCTACAGAGGCTTTGAGATGCATTAGATGAGGGTTGGGAGGAATTCACACTAGCTTCTTTCATTTCCCTTTGATTCCGAATTCGGGGATGTACGGGAATATAATGGAGATGCATGAACGAAAAAATTCTATTTACTACCACTCAGAAGTGGGACTTTTGTGCTTGGAACTCTTGGAATTCGTTTGTAATTGAATATACTCACTACTTTTCTTTGAACTGTACAGTGGAAACCCTAAAATTTTGACTCCATTCAAAACAACATTCATAAAGCGTATACAGAGAACCAAACTTCAGAAAAAAGCCGACCAGATTGAAAAATGTGTTTCATACTGATTTATTGGATCGACTCAAGTTGTTTTTGAGTTTTAAATGATTTTACAGCGATTTTCCTAACTTTTGTGCAGAATTATACTTTTTCGACTTTGCAGGAACTTTTTGGAATGACCCATTCCTAGAAAATTCCTCCAGAGTGCTTCTCTCCCAGTTTCTCTCTTTCCAGAAACTTTTTCTTAGGGGAGTATTAGCCTACACCAAAGAAGGGTTCAAGGCCAATAAGTGGCTCTTGTGCTCCCTTTCTGGAGAGTGTGTAAGCCTCTTCATTCCCTTTGATTCCTGAGTGAACAGGAACCCAGACCATTGGTGTTCTTGCCTCAGCTTCACTGAGTTTTCTTCTTCAATCTAATATTGGCTGTAGCCTTTCAGCTTTGTCTTTATTTATCTGTGTGCTTAGTTTATTCATTTCAATGTTCCTCTGGATTCAAAAATATTTCTTTCTGTGGAGGCTGGTTAAATTCTAAAGAAGTTTCGTCTGCAGAACTTCCCATCACTTCTTGAATGTCCTGTTTTAAGTCAATCATCACGAAGAATATTGAAATTTTCAATTATTGACAAACATATATATATTCTTTTGAATTGAAAGCTAATAATACAATATATGAAACAAAAAAGTCCCTAGCTGAGGTTGTTGCAAAACGGGGTACCATACTATTCTGGCGTATGATACCAGAGCACAAGGAAAACCTCTGTAGAAAAAACCATGTCTCGCCGTTTTTACAAAATTGAAACTTAAAACTATTCGAATAAATACCTTCAATATTCAGACAGAATACTTAATTCATGCTCTGGGCCAGGAGGGTGTTTTGAACCAGGTCTGGCATTCCATGTGAAGATTTTTCGAATCTCCTGTTCTTCTAAGACCGCTACAGGACACTATTTAAGGGCAATCATCTCCCATAGATTTAAATAGTGGTATTTCAAACTAAATATCGAATTCAATTTCAGAATAATGATAAAAAACGTGTGACAAACTCATGTCAAAATGACATTAATTAATTAATTGATTAATTAATGATGATATGTTGTTTCTATCATCAGAATTATGCTCGAACAGTATGAAAAACTTGAACAAATTCGGTTGTGGATAGAAATTTTCGAATCCACCCTGTATTCCACCGAGCTGAATTCCACCGTGCACTACAAAGGAGATAACATTTCATAGCTGAATTCCTCGATTTATCACAGAAACGATTTCCTCATTTTCGCTAGATGTATATCTTCAACATTTCAGGTTTCTTTATTTCTACCCTCACCTCGGAATGTACATAAACAAATAGCATACTCTAGGGTTACCTCCCTGGAACAAAAGAGAATATTCATTTATTCCACCTCCTGGAAGCAGTGGCGTGAACTCAATTAAACTGAAGTGCTTCAGTGTTTCCTTGAAGCGTAATTTTTATTCCAGGTGTAATCGTACTCGTTGTTGTGGCCTTGTCCGCTCTCTTATCGGTTGAAAAATATGAATATGAAATATTTCATGAAGAATCAATATATAAAAGAAGCTATGTTACTTCAGGTCATTTTGAACAGAATACATAAGATGGAGTTTCCAAGCATGTATCGATCTCAGGTTTTTTATCATTATTCCAAATTGAATTCGATACTTAGGATGCAATGCCACTATTTAAATCTATGGGAGATGATTACCATTCATAGGGTCCTGTAGCGGTCTTAGAAGAACAGGAGATTCGAAAAATCATCACTTGGAATGCAAGACCTGGTTTAAAACACCCTCCTGGCCCAAGAGCTGAATTAAGTATTCGTATCTGAATATTGAAGGTATTTATTCGAATAATTTTAAGTTTCAATTTTCTAAAAACGGCGAGACAGGTTTTTTTCTACTGAGGTTTTTCCGTGTGCTCTGGTATCATACGCCAGAATAGCATGGTACCCCTTTTTACACCAACCTCAGCTAGGGACTTTTTTGTTTCATGTATTGTATTTGGTTAGCTCTCAATTCAAAAGAACATATATACTATACACTAAATAGAATATTTTATGGAAAATTACCTTTATGAAGTACACTGATTTTTTGAATTTAATCACAGATATTTGGGCACAACGATAACGACCTAGACCCGATCAACATTATTTTAGACTTTTTCACAAGACACCAGTGACATTATGCGTACCTACTATAGAAAACTACAGGGGTTTGGGCTTTTAGTGGACATATCACTGACTTGTGAAGTGAAATATCGACTGGAAAGTAGTTCACTTTCATTTCAGGCAATGTTATTATTATTTTGAAAGAAAATTCAGTTATTTGTGTTACTAGTCTTTATGAATTGAATTTTTCTGGGTAAGTTCGTTTCCCAAATGCCTCGGTTGAGTTCGTTAACCATATCGTACTGGATGTTCCATAAAATATGACAATTAAAAATTGCTGTTCCTAAATATTTCAGACAAAACGGAACCAATCGGAATGAAAATTTGTGGCCATATGCAAGATACTCATAGTAAGCCGCATGCAAAATTTTGTGGCCATTGTGTGAACAGAACCATAGGAAACTCAATTGGAATATTGAAAGAAGAACCTTCATATTTCCATAAAAAGATAGCCGATTCGAGTGAAATTTATTTTATGTATGAACACTGATATACCGAACGTTCATGCGAAATTTCAAGAGGATCGCATCATCAGAACCATAGAATTGAATTTTTTTATTGTCAAGTTAATACATATTTCAGTTTTCGAATAATTTCCAAAATATTATTGCGATCATGCTGAGATTTCGCAATTATATATTTAGTATCAATCTCAAGCCCTATACAAAATTTCGAGGTATCAGCCATACTACTCCACCAATGAACAAACGCTCAAACGCACCCGCTCAGGGCTTTTTTAATTTTTTTCTTCTTTCTCATGTTCTGATTTTATTGAATTATCAGCTACCATTTACGGCTCTACATCAAAATAATGTGGCTTATGGGTGCAGTCAACCACGAAAACGAAAGATTATTGATGAGTTATAGCTGACAGGTAGGTCCTAATCATCTAAATCGAAAGTACCAAAAACTTCTCTGCTTTAACTGCATTCCAATCTCTCTTACGAATATAATTCATGACTTCTTGGCATTAATATAACGGCATTTAGCACTAAAACCGTCTCGTTCAAGATGAAACACTAAACGGAATGGGCAATAAGTTTGAAGCGGGGATTTTATTTACTTCCAATTTCATGTGGACCTACTGAAGACATAAACCGGCAGTTAATTATGAAAGTCACGTGAACTTTCTACACGTTCAGTGTTAATTATATTTGCGCTATACCCTAAATTTTTCTTCATCTTCAATTGGGAATGTTTAGTTAAAACTCCGGTACGTTCAACGATGGTTCAATAGAGAAGTTTCAGCTTGGCAAACTAATTTAGTGAGTTCTTAATTAGTGTAATTTCCGAAATGAAATGTTTCTTCTCTGTGTTGCTATTTCGGCTGGTCTTACTTAATTTTGTAGATGGTAAGTAGCACTTCATAATAATACTTCGCTGGATATCCATCTAGTATCATTCCGATGGTAATTTAATAATTTCAGGAATTTTTGCTTCCAGTATTCTGTTTGTAGGGTTTGCTGCAAACTCCAGGGGCCTGTTTCATAAACAACAAGTTACAGTTTACAGGCAAATTTATTACAAGTTGTAATTTTTTTGACAATTTTGCGTGTCATAAAACTACTATTGTAGACGTTGTAGATACTAGTGAATATCAATTTTACAGGAAGTATTTGACATTATTCAGTGTTTCGCGCCATTTTTCTTGACAATTCAAAAATACACCTGTAAAAATCAGAAATATCTCAACAAGTCATTTCTGACCTGTAACATTTTTCAAATAGTTCTTGATTTCATTCAGTCGAAGTTTGTGAACGTGTTATGTGGAATTCTTCATCGAGTGAAGAAGAATACGCTCTGAATCGAAGAGTGAGGGCAAGGCGAAGACGAGTTTTTCGAAAAAGAACGAATTGTCAGTTTCCTACATATTTGAATTCAATGAGAGGTTCCGAATGTCTTCAATAAAATTCCAACGTCTTTTAGACAAATAGGAGGAAGACTGGAAAGCTATTCAGATAGAAACCAAGCTCTATCTCCAAAATTGAAAATTTGTTGTGCCCTTCACTGGTTAGGAAATGGTGGACAGTACCATGCAATAAGGGACGCGCATGGGATATCAAAGAGTAGCGTTTGTAGAGCTCTTCATTCTTTTGTTGTCGCAGTGAATGAGATTTTGTTTAATGAAATAATTAAATGGCCGGAGGACTGTACAATGTTGTTAACCGATTTCATGATGTTGCTCACATGCTTGTGTAGTAGGTTGCATTGATGGAACTCTCTGATTAACATTGAGAAGCCACATGAAAATGAGGCTCAATTCATAGATCGCCATGGTGACCACTCTTTGAATGTATGGTTGTTTGTGGCCCAGATCTTCATTTTTACTATATAAATGCATCATGGCCCGGTAGCGCACATGATAGCAGGGTTTAAGAAATTCAAATTTATTCAGGCGAATGGAACAAGGTTGGAGACCTCTTCCAAATTCTATTATATTAGGAGGTTCAATAGAGCTCACAAATCTACGCGACGGCTTGTTGAAAATTCGTTAGGAGTACTGAAGGCCAAATTTCTTGCCTTAAGTTCTTAAGTGCGAGTCCACAACGGCGCACCGACCCTAGCCCATCGCAACCGCGATGTCATCAAATGACGTATTAACTTCGTAACAAACTTCAAATATCGACATCGCGGTGCGATGGGCTAGGGTCGGTGCGCCGTTGTGGACTCGCACTAGACTACAACCATTGTTTGCTGCAGAAGTATTCAAATGCTGTGCTCTTATGTGCAATTTTCTCGTGACGAAGAAAGATTATTGATTTTCAAGAAGATCCGGAGGTGAATGAAAGTATTGTGGAAAATAGAGAATTATCTTCCCCAGCAGCACTCCGTAGAATTGATGAACTTATCAATTATTTAAGATGAAAAGAATTAGAAAATTTGTATAGGTATATAATAATATGTAACATAGACATAACATGAATGTTAATGTAATTTTTCAACTTAAAATAAAATTAATTCAATTTTTCAGAGCTTCAAGTGAATAAGTGGAATAATCCAAACAAAGCTCTCTCTCTAATTTTAATATTTCTAGATTTTTCAAATGTTTCTCCCTCTCCATTATTTCTATAGAGAGTTTCATTTTCTTGCACCAGCAAAATTTCTTCCTCACTACTACGTCGGTTTTTGAAATTGGCGCAGTTTTTTTTCCAGCAACGGAAGGTTGCTCCAGGTGCTCATATGCCCCCTTGTGATCTGAATGGGATTCAGAATATCCCACGTCTCTGATACTGGGAGACCTTCTATAATGGGACTATCTTTCCCGATAATCTCAATCACCAAATTATCAATTTCAGTCATTTTGGATTCAGCACTCCTTCTGAACCAGTCTTACGGCGATTATCAATCTTTTCTGGAAGTGATGAGAAAGTTATTCCTTATCTTGTCGAATGTTCTAAAAATTTCATCATCATCTGGATACTCACCATGGTATTTTTCCTGATATTCTGCCAAAAGACATCCCTTGTGTAAGTAAAATCCTTACTCTGAGGAACTAGCCCCAAACTTAAGTCTTTGCATGAATTTTTTCCACTCATTCACTTTATCTGCTTTTGTGAGTTTATCTGAGAAAGCTCCCAGCAGTATACTTTTAGAGTCTCTTATCAGTTTCAAAATTTCAATTTTTCCCTCCTTGCTTTTGAACATTTTGTTCGAATTTATATTAATTACCAGTGATGAATTATTTACAATGACAGTTCAAAATATTGAGATTTTGGTAACTAAGGTAACATTGAAATTAATTCGTACAGTTGTAGGAACTCTGAGCCGTATTCGTTGAAACACTTGTACATTTTCTATGTTCACTACAAGTACTTGTACTTGTAAAATTGTAACTTGTAACTTGTTGTTTTATGAAACAGGCCCCAGGAGTATCGCTGCGATAAGTTCTCTCCTTTATGCGTAAACTTGGTTTTTGTGCGACAAAATCATTGTGTTGATTCTGTTTATTAGCGTAAATTATATATTCTCTCAGTTTTATCTTGGCAGAAAGGGCGCATTAAAAAATTCAATATCTTTAGAGAATGTTCAGACTTTGACACATGAGGTATTAGTTCTACAATAAAGTTGTTTTAACCTTAACAAAATGATCGAAGCGGTTTCTAATCACAGTAGAACTTCCCTATAACGAACTTCTGTATAACGAATTTCGTACAAGACATTGAACCTTGAATCCAAATTCCATGTTAAAAACACCCTTTAAAATGAAGTGAATTCTCTCTATAACGAAATATTCAAAGAACATCACACTTTGCATGGGTATTGGTAAGAAGGTATAAGGGTGGGTTTTTTCAAAAATCCCGACCTTAACCTGAATCATTTTGAAACAGTTTAATCTAACCATTACGCTAGTGTGAAAGTTGTGCGAAAATGTCCAGAAGGAAGTGCTTAAGTTTGAATGAAAAAATTAAATTTATCAGTGAAGTCGACCGCGACATTGCCGACTATAGAAACAAATTTTTTGTATAACGAAATTTCTTAATAACGAATTTTTTTGTGGATTTAGCGCTTTCGATAAAAGGAAGTTGTTGATGTTGTGTTGATTTTTGAAATTTGCACCTTCTAGTTTTTAATTTGCTTATTTTCAGTACTAGCTCTGGCGGTACACTTCGAATTTTTGTATATCTTCAATTGGGAATGTTTTTGCTTTTATTTTTCTATTTTATGGGTTTGCCGCAAACTTCAAGAGTATCGCCGTTTCAAGTCCTTTGCTTTATGCTTGAAATTGGTTTTTGAGTGACAAAATCTTTGCGTTGAATCTGTTTATTAGCGTAAATTAACATAATATTTCAATTTTATCTTATCTGAAAGGGCGCATTCATTGAAAGCCACGTTCGCACCTAAATAAATTTGATATCTTCATAGAATATTCAGATTTTGATACATCCTGCGTTAGTTCTGCGATATCGAAGTTTCAATTGAAAAAAAGGGGTTGCAAATTATAGTGATATCTGAAGTTCACCTTCGAGTTACTTATTGCGCACTGTTCAAGGTTTGGACAGGACAAAACTGAAATGAAAGTTTGCGGCCACAAGAAAAATATTCATAAGAAACCTCATACGAAATTTGGTAGCCATGGTGTTAACACAACCATGGAAAATTCAATCGGGATATTGAAAAGAAAATTTCTTATATTTCAACAACAAAATATCCGATAAGAGTGAAATTTATTTTGGGGGTGAAGATTATTATACTGAATGTTCTTGCAACAATTCAAAAGGATCGCATAATCAGAACCAGATAATTATTTCTTTCTGAACTATCCATTTTTTTAGAAAATTCACAATTTGTTAATTCGATCGAGTTAAAATTTCCCATTAAACTGTTCAATACCAGTTCAAAGCAGTACGCAAAATTTCGTGGAAGTTGCGTTAATACAACCAAGAAGAATGAGAACTTAAACGAGATATTCAGTCATCAATTCAGTAGATTTCATAATATTTATCCGTAAGTTGAGTTGGTTTCTATCACATTTTAATTATGAACTTTGTCAGTAACTTCCAATCGAAAATTAATCGACCGAACTGTGGAATGAGCTGTTGGTTGATAGAAATATCAAAAAAAGCTTATCCCTACAGGCAGATCATCAAACTTTCCCAACGTCGCGAAAGAACAATCCTGTCTGTTGCAAGATAATTTTAACAAGAAAACGGATCCTGCTTTCCATTGATGTTCCCTCAGTGATCCTAGTACGTGTGTACCTTCATCTTTGCCTTTCTAAAAGGTGGAAATAGAAAGTTCCGCTCTGAATGTTAGTTCGAAAACCATGCATCCACTCAGGATCTCTTCACAAAGATTGGAAAAGTTCAAATGGATTCATTAAGGGAATATATTGAGGAAAGTTTTCTCTCCTCTGCATTAGGATATCTTATCTCATATCTGTTTATCCTTAAAAGCTCATCGAGGAGTTTTCATACCAGTTAATTCAGTTATTTGTTTTTCCTTTACCGAGGCCATTACAGGTGACTGGGGGGTTCGAAATCGAAGAATTCCTCGAGTGTTTTCTGGTGAAACGCTCACTTCCGCTTCAAGGAGATCTATCAAATAAAGCAGGAACTAATGGAACTTCTTTAAGGTGTCTCGAACAACAAGCGGGTTTGCCGCAAAAAGTACTTCTTTAATGAGCATTTTGTTCATTTTATTGAAAGCCACGTTCCGTTCGATCAAGTTGATGTATTGGTTACCCGGTCGAGGTCAGTAGCGGGCGAGAAAACGCCGAACAGGTTCGATTTCCAGATTTGGAACGCTCCTATTTGGAAAACAGAATCAATTGATTCTTACTTCTGTCCAATCTTGCACCATACATCGTGTAAATGTATGAAGTTCGTTAAAGACAATAATTTGAATCAATTCTGAATATATCCTGTATTTTCACTTTTATCGCGGAAGTGCTCAAATCGACATTTGCGCAATTTCGAATACATGCGCAGACAGTCTAAGCTACTTCTCAGATCCACTTCAGTAGTTGCAATGAAACACTGGGAAATGGATAATTAATTCCTGACTTGGATGAACGTTTTTCCCAAGAATCTCCATTGAATATTTCGTGAAATACAAACCACTTAACCACTCTGGAAATCATGATTGATGCGGTAAGCGCTATAAATTCCAGGAACAAACAGATTAGAGGGAGCTACGGTGAACAATCCAGAAAAAGGCCATTAGGGAGTAGTCAAATTATCAGTGTTTAGTCTTCTAGTATTATTTTATTCCTGTTTTTACCGCTGTATCTAGAATATTACCGTTTCATGAGTCCACTGCAGAAGGAAGAAATTATACTGGCTAGATGCGCTGAAGTGCAGTAGGGGGAAATAGTTTTTGGTTATTTATTGCGTTTTATAATCATAGTTCGGCCATTCTAGTATGCGGAGACAGCAGTTTTTTTAGTCCATTTCACGACTAATAAAGTTCTAGCTGCGTATAATTCTGGGGGAAAATTCGTGAATTTTGTCTAGTAAATAATCGCATCTTTTTCAGCGCTTGTTTCTACGAACAACGTTCTTGGTGTCTGTTATTTCGAGTTTTGTGAAGACAGGGAACCTGTGAATAGTGTTGAAATCTAAAGTGAAGCTTCCGGAGTAATTTTCGACTATCAGTTGAAGAATTCGAGTTTTACGTTTATCATTTGGCTGAATAGTTGAATGATTCATACAAAATCGATGAATTTTTTCTACACATTCTTATTGTAATATAAAGGGTTTTCCAAAAGAGAGGTGTTATTTTGAATAGTCCGCTATTTCGGTAGATGTCACGTTTGAAGCTGTCATTTTTTGTAATTTGACAAGTAGAAACTACGACATTAATAAAAATGGAACGATACACGCTTCAAGAACACATTGAAATGATTAAAATTCACTATAAAAATGATGAAAATTTGGCAGAGGCGGTTTCTAAAACTCGAACAATTTTGGGTCATCGTGAAGCACCTTGTTAGACCGCAATAAAGAAATTGGTGGAAAAATTCGAGCTGTTGGGACAAGTTAGTGATGTGAAGAATAAAACCCGTGCACGTCGCGCAAGAACAGTCGAGAATATGCTGCTGTAGTCGACAATGTTGAAAAAATCCAGTTTGGTCCATTCCTCGAAGTTTTTCGGAATCAGGCATTGTACAACGTCATTACACCGTATTTTGCATAAATAATTGGGTATTAAGGCTTATAAAGTTCAGTTAACACAAAACTCAAGTCGGCCGATCATAAACAACGTCGTTCTTTGCTGATTGGGTCGTGTGCAGAAATGATATGAAAATGATCCGGATCGTGTTATCTCTCGAAGAGGTGATCACAATTGGCTACCGAGATCTTGTGATTTAACATAACAGGATATGGTCCTGCGAGCGTGGTCGTGGTGGTCATTTGCCTGATGTTATTTTCCACTATTAACGGCATAGCTTCTTCTTTATAATGAAATAAACATCCGATAATTTATATTAAGAATCGGTATTTTTCTTTGAATATCAAAATAATACCTCTTATTGGAAAACCCTTTATTGGTGGAAGAATGAAAGTTGAGTCATCAAACACATGGGATTCGAATGAATTCATTTCATCAAACCTAGATTCATCCAAAATTGATAAACCAATGTTTACAGATTTTAATTGTAATATATTTGACTGAAACGAACCTTATTTCGGAATTCACGAAAAAATACTAGAAACAATGCATGAAAAATTAATGTATTTGAATCAACTATATCATAGGATAACATTCGTTATATTGACGTTAGAAACACCCTGTATATTCGAAGAATGACGATGAATTGGCATGAAAAGAACAAATGAAACTGAAAGACGCCTTTATGCCGTCAGCGAAAAGCAGAAATCGCGGAAATTCTAGCAATTATTATTTCGGTTGTGGAACGTTGATCTGAATCATTTCCACGGTGGTTACTATTATTGTTATTTCGAAACGGAAGTGAGAGTTGTTTTCCCATTCGATATCTGCCAACGTGCCAGCAAAATTCATGAATGGGAGCATTTCCTTTTCTTCGCAACTCTGAATAATTTGCATTGCGTGAACAGAATCATGTTCTGAATGATTAGAATGTAACCGGATTTGGTTTGATTGCTTTTCAGGATTTCCAAAGTTTGGAGCCCGCCCAGGCGTAGATAAGAGCAGAAATCAATCAAGAGGGGGACTGGCAGAAGGCCTGGAACTGTATGAAATGAACATATTCTACGACCCAAAGAGCCACTCATCGTTGAGGGTAACTTCGATCGAGAACAGCCTGATAAATCCGATGGAATGGAGTGACCAATCACTCACCAAATCCGGGAAAATTCTTCGAAGAATTGGATACCGATCCAACGGTTGTAGCTGTCAAGACTTGACATGTGGCTGCTGTCTTGGGATTAACATGAATCAATTCAATTTCAATAGGGAAGGTAATTTTGTCACAAAAATCTGAATTCCCAAGTGTAAGCTGCACTCCAAACCGGACCTAGGGTTTTCCTTTTCTGTTCGACCCGCCTGTTCGATATGTAATAGGGTTTTACGTATATTGATGTTACATGTCCTCCAGAGGAGATTTCGATGTCTTCTGTTTGTTTACGGTTTCGTCTATCCTCGAGATTGATCCCTCCAATTAATCGATTCTCTATCTGGAGATCTCGTCCTGTTTTATCCTTTTCCTATGTCTTCTGATGTTGGTTTTACCCTTGGTGATTTTTTTCAACTTCAAGATCAACATCGCCATCAATTTTATGGCCGTTCTCGAACGTGTAGACTGTTTGATGTCACTGGATAACGAATTGGACAAAGATCGATTGGAAATTTGATGAAAGAATTGCCAATTCAGTAATGGTGGGCTATTCGGTTAAATTACCTTTTTTTCAATATTTCAAGCTCTCATTTGATTGAGATGTTCTTTTCTGTACTCCTTCCTTTATTTTCAAAGTTTGGAATAGAATAATCCAGACAACTTTATCCAGAGATGTTGATAAAAAGGGAAATATCCTCGAGATTGATCCCTCCAATTAATTGATTCTCTATCTGGAGATCTCGTCCTGTTTTATCCTTTTCCTATGTCTTCTGATGTTGGTTTTACCCTTGGTGATTTTTTTTAACTTCAAGATCAACATCGCCATCAATTTTATGGTCGTTCTCGAACGTGTAACCGTTTGATGTCACTGAAGAACGAATTGGACAAAGATCGATTGGAAACTTGATGAAAGAATTGCCAATTCAGTAATGGTGGGATATTCAGTTGAATTACCTTTTTTCCAATATTTCAAGCAAACCTTTGATTAAGATGTTCTTCTCTGTACTCCTTTTTTTGGTTTTCAAAGTTTGGAATAGAATAATCCAAACAACTTCATCCAGAGATGTTGATAAAGTTGAAAATATCTGAAACGATCCATGAACCCTCATTTTCATCTCATTTTCCCTTCAGTAATTGAGGAAAGAAGTTCTACTACTAATCAATTAATCTACTGACTCATTTTCTCTGGCATATCGTTTATTGCTATGCTAAGATTAACCTCTGAAATGTCCTTCTGTTTCTTAAGTGAAGTATTCATCCTAAATATGGATTAATGAACTGTTCATTACTATAATTGATCTTCATTTCCGAAGAGAATAGATTACCTAAAAGCTGCCAATTTAGATGGAATTTTCTCTGACTCAATTCTCCATTCGAAATCAATTTTCTTTTGAAAATTCTGCTTGTATTACTACTAATGATCTTCCACACACAAAACCTTTTCCTTAGTCTGATTTCTCGAACAAAAGAACCAAATGTCTGGAACACTTTTACAATTCTCCCTTGTTGACAATGACTTCTGTCTTGATATCAATCACGAATAGCTTCAAAACGGATTTTCATTTTAATTAAACTGTCCTCCTTCTTATCTGTGAATTACAGTTCATGCTGAAATTTGGAATTTGTAACCCACAATCTGAGGACTTTCAGGAATTAATTTCGTGAATTGTGTTTCTATTATCTGCCCAACGCGATGTTTCCAGGTGTTATATGAATAGATTTCGTTCTGAAGGAAATTTTCGGTAATATTTACAGCGACTTATTTCATTAATGAGCGTCTTCTTCGATGTTATAGCTCTTTCAATCTTCATTCGCCATTATTAACTTCAGTAACTTCCATTCATTATAATTTTCGTTCACTTGATACCTCAATTTTCACCTCTGGACACTAGAATTCATCAATTACTTTCAGACTCTTATCGTCATAACCTGAAGGCAGTACTGGCGAAGAAAGTTAACTTTTCAGGTTCTTATCAATGCTTTATAATTCGTATAAGCTCATGAGGGTTCCCGACTCTTCAAGAAAGGATTTTCTTGGCCCTTCTTGTTTCATTTGTGTATATTTTCTACCTATCTTTTTCATCCTTCTGAGTTGAGAATTTGACAATCTCTCACCAACTGGCATATGATGAGACCAAAGCCACAGAAATTGCTGCATTATTTATACATAACGAGTAATTTTTATGCTGTTTTAGGTTGTATGAACTTCACGTATTTACCAGAAGAGTTTGCTATCAACATGAACATGATAATGGACAATGAATCAATATACCAGAATTCAATCTCAGGTAAGTTGTTCATATCAATTAGTCACTGAAATTTAAGTTACTTCTGAGACTTTTGTTTACATATTTTACTACTGATACAAGAAAAATCTTTGTTGACAGTGATGAGTCTAAACCTTCAAATTGAACTGAAGTTTTTGGTAAGTTCCATATATTGAATGATCTCCAGCATCTGGGAGGGCAATGTCCAAGACATTATTTGTGCAGGTTTGCAATGGCGAGGCATTTTGTAAATAAGTGAACAAAAGTTTCCTTCTCTTCCCTGCAGAATCTGTAATCGTCAGCTTCTGTTAAGCCAATTCACATCATATGCTTTCTAAGGCGACAATGTCCTTTTAGAAGGCTAGTGAACTTTTTGAAATGATCCATTCCCATAAGATTTCTCCAGTATGCTTGTATTTCAATTTCCTCCTTCTCCAAATTACTCTTTCTTATAGTCCATGGGCCAGCTCCTGTTTTTCATAATGATTACTGACAATCTGAATATTTGTGAGTAGCTGCATTTTGAAGAGAAGCCCAACTTTTTCCTCTACGAAGATTCTCGATAGTGAGGCCTAATACGGTATGGAGGCGTCAAAAGTGTTAACTCAGTGAATGTTCAAATTTTATTACTTTAAAAATTAAATCTTGAAACAATTTCATTACAAATTGAAAACAATAATTGTCCTACAAAAATGACGATTCTATCAAAGTGTTCCCCACCATATATCAACAACTAGGTCTAAGAAATTATTACTAACCGGCTGATTTTTTCACTGTTGCTTGGCAAATATTTTCATTGTCCTACAAATTGAGTGGTACGTTTTTTCAGTCCTACCTCAGAAATTGTACCACAGAACCCACAATTAAAAATGATAACTAAGAATTGACAATTTCCGAGCGTAGGACTGAAGAAAGTACCACTCAGTTTGTAGGACAATTTGACCAGTTCATAAAGGAAATATTTGCTGAGCAACAGTGAAAATATCAGCCGGTTAGTAATAATTTTTTTAGACCTAGTTGTTGATATATGTTGGGAGTGGGGGACACTTTGATAGAATTATCATTTTTGTAGGACAATTATTGTTTTCAATTTGTGATAAAATTGTTTCAAAATTTAAGTTATAAAGTAGCTGTTAGTAATCAAATTTGAACATTCACCCATTTAACACTTTTGAAGCCTCCATACTGTATTAGCCCTCACTATCGAGAATTCTCGTAGAGGAAAAAGTTGGGCGTCTCGTCAAAATGAAGCTACTCACAAATATTCAGATTGTTAGTAATCATCATGGAAAACAGGCGCTGACCCATGGACTATTATGGGTGCATTTGCCTATACCAAAGAAGGGGTTATGGGTCAGTAAGTGCAGTTTGTTGCTCCGTTTACTGGTTAATGTTTTAGCCTCTCCCTTTCTTTTGATGTTCTTCAATACGAACTTTAGGAAAGCCATTGGATTTTCCATTAGAGGCTCTAGCACGTAGCACGTAGCAGTAAATTCTTCGCATCATTTACTGACCTCTCTGGAACCAGCCTGTATTCTAGAGTAACTTACGGAGTTGCAAGAGTTAATAATGAAAATAATTCAAATATCAATCCATGAATCTCCAGAATAATACATCGAGTTGCCCCAGAACTCGAACGAATATTATTCGTACCATATATGTATACTCGTTTTCAATTTCCCTATCTACAGATGAAATTCAAATTGAAGAGACATTACAAAGGGAGCACTCCGAGACGAAGGCTATTTGCTGTATTGCGAATGGTGAAAGAGAAGATATTAAAATTCATACGAATGTCCGCCATATTATCCAAGTCCTCTGGGGGAATCTACCTGTTTACGCTTTCTTTCGAATTGGTCTGTGTTCTTTTATCAGTACAGACACGTTATTTTGAGGGGTAGCCTGATGAATGGTAAAAGTACTCTTCAATGGCCCCTCCTCGATGAATGCATACAGAATCCTGTCGGGGAATACGGAAAAAGGTCGATTGATTTCTTTTTTTGAAGAGTCTGCTGTGGAAGCTTGGACTGAGGGAGACCAGAAGGACTTGAAAGGAATGACAGAATATTCATTGGAATTTCATTCCCGTCATATACATCGTTTTCTCCTCCAATATCCAACGTTTCGGCCAGCACATATCAGTTATCGTGAAAAATCATCTTTTATACTTGAAACTTCCACAACAATCTATGGTTTTGATAATGCGATACTCTTGAAATTTTGCACGAACATTCAGTATATCAATCATCATTCACAAACTAAATTTCACTCGACTCGGATATCTTGTTATTGAAATATGAATTTCCTTCTTTTTAATATTCCAATTGAATTTTTCATGGTTTTGTTCACATTATGGCCACAAAATTTTTCATAAGGCTTATTATGAGCATCTTCCACGTGGACGCGAAATTCAGTTTCAATTGGTTTCTTTCTGTCTGAGATATTGAGGAACAAACATTTTGGATGACCATATTTTAGGGAACACTTTGTACGAGTTGTCTGGTTAACGAACTCAACCTAGGCATTTGGGAAACGAACTCACCCCGAAAATCTCAAGTTTCTGGGACAATCCCTTCGAAACTTATCGTTCCCACAGATAAAATTGAATTTCACCACGCATTTGACATCAGGGAGTCGAACCCTATCGTTTGAAACCATTTTCGGCTCAAAATTCTAAAATTACAGACATTTGGGCTAAAAGATATAGCACTCGTTTAAGTAGAACAAGCGCTCAAAAAACAGATATTTGAGCCAAACGATAGCACGCTGTTTCCCTAAGAACAAGAACGAAAAAGCATTCAAAACAGTAATATTTCAGAGAACTGAATAAATGCACCGGTTAATAATGAAACTGGAGATCTGCGATGATGTTCTCTTCCTTTTTCATATTCATGATGACAGGAATATCTGCCAAGAGTACAGGGTTGACCTCTTATTTCATCATTAAGTTGTGTTTTCCCTGAAAAATAAATCGACCTGTCCCGGTGAATTTATTGTGAACGATGCTATTCCCAGTGGCGGAGGCCTGGAGGGACAGTCGATATCAATTTTGATAATGAAGAGAATTCGGAAGTAAGAGACCAGAGATACCTGAGGATTACGAGATGACCGTGAATTTTTCAGGATTAAATAGGAACCTTGTTAACCGAATTAACAGTTTTGTCGTTCAGGATGTTGCACAGTAAATTTAAATTTTGAGTTTTTGGAAGGATCATAAGTAGAACTTATGTGAGGAATTTTTCCAATGGAGAATTTTGATTTTACAATTGAATATTTTATGTGCTGAGACCCGGTCAGATTCTTCTGGATTTAATGGGAACCTTGTTGACTGAATTGACAGCATTGTCACTCAGAATATTGATGTATAAATTTGAATTCAACCTTTTTGAAATTTCTGAAAATGAAATGGCCGGCCGTCTGTCAGGCCCTAAACACGATAACTCTCGAAGGGATTGTCCTAGAGACTTCATACTTTCAGGGTGAGTTCGGTTTTCAAATGCCGCCGTAGAGTTCGTTAATCAGCCGAATCGTACAGAGTGTTCCATGAAATATGGTCATTAAAAATTTTTGTTTCTCAATATCTCAGACAAAACGAAACCAATCGGAATGAAATTTTGTGGCCATAGTGTTAACAGAAACATAGAAAATTCAATTGGAACATTGAAGAGAAGAATATTTATATTTCTCTAACGAGATATCCGATTGGAGTGAAATTTATTTTGTTAATGAAGATTGATATACTGAATGTTCATGCAAAATTTCAAGAGAATTGCATCATCAGAACCATGGACTTTAAATTTTTTCAATTATTGATTTTTTACACATTGCATTTTTTGAATTATTTTTATGATATAGTTCCGATCGTGCTGAGATTTTGCATTCATATAATTATCATGAATCTCAAGTCTAATGCAAAATTTTGAGGTAATAGCATCATTGCTCTACCAATGAACGAGCGTTCAAAAGCACCTGCTTTGTATGATAAATTTTTCCAATAAAAATTTTGATTTTTCAACCAAATTTCTATGCGCTGAAAGCCTCGGTCAGATTTTTCAGGATTTAATGTAAATTTTGCAGCTGTTTCACTCAGAATGTCGATAAACAAATTCTTATTTAACGTTTTTGAAATCGAAGGATTTTTTCAGGATAAGATGAAAACCTTGTTGAATGAATTCACAGCATTGTCACTCAGCATTTTGATGAATAATTTCGAAATTTACGTTTTTTTCAATCAGCGAAAGTGGAACTTATGTGGGGAATTTTTCCAATGTATAATTTCCGACTGAAAATCGAATGTTTACGTGCTGAAAGTCCCGGTCAGATGGTTATTCAATTTCCTGTCATACAACCACTTGGCAGTAATCGTTTCATATCATTTTGGTGTGTACATACCAATAATCCCCTATCGAATTAATTGAATGTTCACATCAGTCAGATTGATGTTTCAGATTTAGTTTGGCAATCGACATTTGAACTGTCAACAAATTAAGGTAATGACATTGAATTCACTCGAATACATAGGGCCGATCGTTATCAATCAGATTATATCGCGACCCCTAGCTTTCCTTCAGTTGAAACTGAAAAATATTCGAGTATCCAGCTATTTAAGAGTTAATATTTGACCTAACTGGAAAATTTCAGATTTTTGGGCCATTTCCTTCGATAGATATCGACTTCACGATTGAGACAACATCCAAAATTTTAAAATTATTCCATTTTTTCCTTTACAAATTATTTCTTGATTATTTTGATTATCACAATTTGTTTGATTGAAAAAATAATATCGTTAGATATTTATAATTATGTTGTACTGGTTATTGACCGTAAATGTTCACATGAAATTTATTTATCCAGATGTCTCGGTCTAATTATGTACAGAGAACGCTCTTAGAATGAAATAAAATTATTTCTTGGGAATATTGATCTGTGTTTTCAATATCTCGAATTTTTTTTCAGCCAAAAACCCACCACCTCTATGTATACCACTCACCATACCAGGTGTTCCAATCAATTTGCCTGTAGATTTTTGTGTCAAAGTGTACGACATCTACACCCAAGACCGCAACATCCATATGTGCTTCGACTTCGAGGCACGTTTCTCAAAAGCTGAAATCCTGGTTCTCCATTTCGATTGCATGGTGATGGGAAGTCAAGGAATATCGTCTCTCAAACCAGGACAACCAATTCCATCGACCACTACTGTAGGACCTGAGGAATCAGATTATGATGCTGTATATGAAAAGAATCAATTAGAAATATAAAATTGAATGCAATATTTGCAATGTTTAACTTGAACAGAGATCAGATGATTTAAAATACAGTGGAACTTCCCTACAACGAACGTCTGTATAAAGAATTTCTCTGTATAACGAATTTCGTACAAGACCTTGAGTCCAAATTCCATGTTAAAAACACCCTCTGAAACGAAGTAAATTCTATCTATGACGAAATATTCAAAGAACATCACTCTTTGAATGGGTAATGGCAAGAAGGTATAAGGGTTGTTTTTTTCCGAAATTTTTCCGGACGTATGTAATAAATCTCGACCTTAAACTAAATCATTAAAGCGGTCAGAGAGATTTTTCTGAAACAGTTTTAAATACACAACTGGCTGTTTGATTTCAATCTAACCATTACGCTAGTGTGAAAATTGTGAGAAAATCTAGAAGTCTAGAAGGAAGTGCTTAAATTTGAATGACAAACTTGAATTAATCAGTGAAGTTGACCGCGACATTTCTTTTAACGAATTTTTTTTGTGGATTTATTGCTTTCGTTATAGAGAAGTTCCACTATAATAACTTAATTTCAGTAGGGTATTCAAACTTATTTTTCAATACTAGAAGGAAGCTTTTCAACTAGTCAGATTCTGCTTATATCAATAATAATTTCACTTGTGTATGAAAGAGTTCAATAAATATCTATTATTTATTTATTACTGATTCTTTTATTGACCATTCTGAGAAATTCAAAATTTTTGGATTCTTATTTCAATTTGTCCAAAAAAACTCCATTACCTTAGCTATGTAGCGTCTCTACTACATAATGTGATCATGTATTGACAAATACACGTTGAGATGTTTTACTTTCTTCCAAAAAAACAGTGCCCCATAAGAAAAAAGGCGAATGAAATTTTTTGTAACAAATTGAACGATGAATTAAAAAAAAAATTTAGTTTAAAAATATCCCAGTGGGATACCACTTGTTGCAGTCAGTTTCTAAGTAAAACTTCAACACCCTGTATCTTGGAAATAATGGAGGAATCACCCTCTTAAATATTTCGCATCAATTCAGAAACGCCCTGTACATTATGAACAATCATCATAATATCGATTGGATTTAATCTGGGAGGATTCTGCATTTCTAAAAACTTTATACGGTTTCACTCCCAGTCTCTGAAATGGAAATAATTTAAAAAAATTAATTAAGATGAGTGCTCCTGCGAAAATCTTAGCACTATTTGTCAAGAGCAAATTGGTTTTGAAAAAATTGTTGCCTAACAGTAGAACTAAAAAAGGAAATAAATGAAAAGGATAATGTAACGTTTCATTTATTCCCTTTTTTTAGATTTACTGTTAGGCAACAATTTTTTCAAAACTAATTTGTTCCTGACAAATAATTGCAAATATTTTCGCTGGAGCACTTCATCTTAATTAAATTTTTTAAAATTATTTCTGTTTCAGAAATTGGGAGTGAAAACCTATGAAGTTTTTCAGAAATCACCATAATGAATAGTGATTTGAATAATGATTCAAAATAGTGTTAAGTTTATCAAAACTCATTCATTTTTCGTATGACAGCTTCTCCATGTATAAACGCCTTAAAACAGACGTCCACCATAGACATTAAAGCAACTTCGTGTAGCCAGTAAAGAGTCTTTATTTTGCGGAGCGACACCTATGAAAATAAATACGAAACGTAAATGTCCCCACATATTACAATAATTTTCAAATAGCTAGATAAATCTCCTCTGATTCGTTCTCTTCGTTATCCAATGATTATTTACTCATCATGGATCCGACCGATTATTTCCAGACGATGAAGTCCAGAATACCATCGAGAAAATCCCATCTGCCTGAAAGTTCTGCACAAGAAAGTGGCCCATATCTATATTCAAGTCGCAAAGGGCCCATCTTGAGGATACTGAATTTCAATTCACTCGCAATACCGTTATTTCGTTGGATGTGGGCGTACAATTTCTGGTGGATCTTGAGCAGATCCTCTACGTTGAGATATTTACTTCAGGTGACATTCTATCCGCTCTTGCATAAACATATACAGGGTCGTTCTGGATGATGACCCATTAAGCGCATGTGGGGAATGGCTGCAAATATCTATTCGAGAACTGTATAGGAACATTTTCTTGATGCAACTATGTTGTGGGAATATTTTCAATGCTCAGGGTTGCATTTTTTCTTTCAGAAGTATTCAGACAGAAATCGGAGGAAAATTGCAAATTCAATTTGGTTTCAGGAGTAGAAAATGATTGTTTAAACTAATGGATGCACATGAAGAGTCTGTAGAGTTCCTGGAATAACAGATATTGTATCAACCACTGCACATATATTTTTGTTTTTGGTAATAAATAATTGTGACTTGAATTTTTGAGGGATTTCTGTTAACTGTTACTTTGGTAGAGGAGTAAGCAGTTCATTTACCTTGAGTAGGCAGGCATTACTCTACCTGGCGCCCAGTACATTCTATCATATATAACTCACTCCCTTCTTCACTGAGTGTGGCCGCGAGCTATTCATTGCATTGAGACCGGCTTTCCCCAAAGTCAACGTTGAGTTCTATATTACTTATCGTTGACATAAGTTTGTCACACGTTTTTACCATTATTCCGACATTCATTCCGATATTTAGGAAGAAATACCACCTTTTAAATCTATGGGGGATGAATACGCTTCAATGGAGTCCTGTAGTGGTCTTAAAAGAACAGGAGATTCGAAAAATCATCACTTGGAATGCCAGACCTGGTTTGAAACACACTCCTGGCCCAAGAGCATGAAATAAGTATTTTGTTTCTAAATATGGAAGGTTTTTATTCGAATAGTTTTAAGTTTCAATTTTGTAAAACAGCGAGACAGGGTTTTTTCTATTGAGGTTTTTCCCTGTGCTCTGGCGTCATACGCCAGAATATTATGGTACCCCGTTTTACACCAACCTCAGCTAGGGACTTTTTTGTTTCGTGTATTGTATGTTAGCTCTCAATTCAAAAAAATATATTTATTGTTTTCTTTTGGTTTCTTCGGTTTTATTTCGTTTTTTCGGCATGACAACTAAATATCCACATGAAATAAATAAGAGAACATGGAAATTCTTAATACTTCTTTGACTAAATTAAGGATCTAGTGGTAGAAAACCCTTTCAGAAACGTCAATACAGATTTCTGTGAAAAAAATTATGATATTGTTGGTCATCCATGCAGAAGAGTCGTGCCACTCATTGCACATCTCTACAAAGACCGAATATTCTCCTTTTTCTTGCATTGGACGAGAGTCCTTCCACCAGATCAAGTTATATTCGAGTTCCCTTCATCATTTCGAGAGATTAATATTCAACGGATTGGTAACGTTTTGCTAATGGATCAGAGTAAAATATTATTCTAATATTTCAAAACAATGCCTCAATGCCATACCATCTGAAAGGAGCCCTTTCCATCCAGTATAAATCTGCCAATCCCTCGGTAATTCACGAGTTGAGGTCGACCTCAGATCGGCTTAGTATCCATTAAAGTATTTCATTGAATTTTCGTTTGTTGGCGAATTTGAACTCCACTTATATCCATCAAATCGAAGCCCCAGTCTGGATTTCCGAACACAGCCATCGGACATAATAATCCGTTATTGTATGGAAAGGACTTATCCAAGGATTTCGGACGTAAGACTTCTGGAGAGATCTCGACACGCATCCCCTCGAAAGCTATTGCCATAGAATGGAATTGTCTGTAGGCTGGAATTCATGGCCGAGCCTACGGCTTAATTCTTAATACTTTCTGACTGCCGAAAATTATAGCCCTAGTGGGGGAAAATCTATTGGGCCCCTTTCAGAAACGTCAAGATAGGTTTCTGTGAAAAAACTTTACGATATTGTTTATCATCCCTGCAGGAGTGTCGTGCCACTCACTGCTTATCTCTACAAAGGCAGAATATTCTTCCTTTTATTGCATTGGACGTTTGTCCTTGCGTGTGACAAAAAAATTTGTTTCGTTGGCTAGCGGAAAGTCATCTTGTTCTGGAGTAACCTAACCGTCGCCTATTTCTTTTATCATTCGTTATTAGAACGGGTTTTTCGATAAGACCTGGCCAATCTTGAAATGGAATGAAACAAGCTGTGTTCGAGGCAATAACACAATTACTTCTTCATTTAAGTCTGGAATACAACAATGTTCAAATGTTTAAAGCAGCTACTACTCAATATATAATCTCATACAGATATTTGAGCCTCTTGAAGAGAATAATGTTAATTTAAGTCTCATTGTCAAATAATTACGCATTTACACGACTATTCCAATCCTAAGATTAGCGTTCCTGAGTTATAAATTTTGAATTTGAATGAAACAGAGTTCGTTTGAGATACAAACGACATTTTTCCAGCGATTAACATGCTATCGGTGTTTTTATTTATGGAATAAAAAAACATCACGCAAATATCCAACGTGGATTTGTTGGATAACGCGCTTCCAAAATGGTAAAATTTTCCATGACGATGTCACATAAATCAGGTTGAAATTGTCCGATGCCATATATGTTATTTCGATCTGTTCAATGTGGTTTTGAAGGAATTTTTCATCGATGACATCATACCAGGCCAACATAGGTTCACTAAACTGAATTGACTCGAAGTTATCCACCACAGTGCAAAAAGTACTCCAGATCATCTAGTTTTTTGGAAAAGGAAGAAACTGAAAGAGAAGCACTCAGAGGAGGAATCTTCCAGGATCGATCTTTTCAATAAGTTCATACGGAACTTTAAAACGGAAAGGTGCAAAAAGTATTTCAAACTCAGTAAGAATAAGTTACGTCTCCTCACTGTCTTTCTAACTGGACATTGCTGTCTTGAGAAGCATGTGATGAGAATTAGCTTTGTTTGTTGATTCATAAATATGTTATTTCAAGTCCGATTTGATTGAAATTGTTTTTAAATTGTAGGTATGTTCATCCTTAATCATTCAACATTTTGAATTTCAAAAAAACTCGGCATACGTCATTTTATACAGGGTGAAAACAAATCTGTTTTTTTAACTCTAATTTAGAACCACCCCTGGTGTGTTCCAGTTGCTCCACCGTGTGATTTCTCATTTCGTCATCAAGGCACATCTTCTCCTGACAATTCAATTCTTAATTCATAACAATAGATCAATTTTTGTTGAAGATACAAGGTTTTCAGTAAAATATCAAATTTTGCTAAGGCTAAAACAGTACTTCAACAAATTCAACCTACAATTCTGATCTAATGAAAACAAACTGAAAACAAAGTCAAAAACATAACGTGTTTTCCGCCCAGACGCGGATAGCCGGTGCAATTCGTCTCGGCATGTCCTCATTAAGGTTTTGAATCAATTAGAGCATCACTGAGCTGCTGCAAATTTTCAGGAGTTTGACGCGAGATAAAATTTTCCTCCCAAGAGCATCCAAACATACCATTGGGTTCAATCTGGTCTCAGAGCAGGCCAGTTAATGATCGAATATCAACCTCTCCTAAATACTCCCTGGCAATCCTAGCCACATGCGGTTGATGCACTCGGGCATTATAAAGCATTAACTCGAAATCGTCTCCAATAAACGTTGCATATCGAACAACATTTCGTGCTGAAACTTCTCTTGTTTTATGTTTTAACTCAGTTTTCAGTTTATTTTCATAACGTTCTGATTTAAGGTTGAATCTGTGAAAGTACTTTCATAGCCATAGCGAAATTGTGAAGTTAATGTTGCTCTGAAATTCCTGTATCTTCAACAAAATCAAGCTATTGTTTATTAATGTCTAATGAAGAATTAATTGTCAAGAGGAAATGTGGAACAACTGAAACACACCAGGGATGGTTCTAAAATTAGGGTAAAAAAACAGATTTTGTTTCACTCTGTATAAAATGACGTACGCCGAGTTTTCTCGGAATTCAAAACTGGTGATTGATTAAGGATGACCATACCTACAATTGAAAAAATTGTGAGTGTTTAATCCACTTAACAACCCACAATCTGGATTTCCTAAAAAGTTTGGAGAAGAGCATATGCTGCTTCCTAGTCCCTCTTAACAACCTGGAGAGCTGATTCTCCTTTTTCTCCATCTATTGTTTACTCATAAGTATATTATGGAAGCTTGATGATGTCCAATTACGTGTGAATACTTTGGAATTTGTTTCCAGTATGGTTCATGGTTTCCTGAACGGGAAAATCCATTATGAAAATTAATTCTAGGTAATGGCTTCGGAGGAACATCGTTTCTGTATTTAACAAAACAAGGGCAGCAGAACGTGAAAAAGCCACGTCGAAATTGGGAGCCAAACAAATGTAACCCAGTCATGCTGTCCCGACCGCTAGCCGCGATGATCATCAAGGGATTTAAAGTCGAAATCCTCTGATTATTATCATTTCCTACTTAACCTAATTAAGTCGAGTGTTTTATGATTCAATTCGTGGCAAGTTTTGGAATCAATTAAGGTGTACATGGGGCCCGGAGTTCGGAATTAACACTTGTCCTTCCGGCTTACCATTACGGATTTTGGGAATCTTTATTTGAGTTCAGATATTTGAAGAGGACAAATTCAACAAGATAATCCTGATTGAAATGACAAATACTTCTTTGGAGCCACGAATATTCGACGAATAAAGGGACAAATTATGGATCGTTTGGATGAGGGGATTGTCTTTCGTTTATCCAAATCTACATGTAAACTGGATAGCATTGTATGTTCAACTCAATGTCAGGAACTTTCAGAACGATTACCAAAATTTGGTTCAACGTGAGGAATGTGAAATATCGGGATATGTCATAGGCTACTTATTGCTGCCGACATTTTATTTCAAAGGAGACAGCTCTGAAATATCTAGAAAAGAGTTGTGGAAACCTGATACAGTCGAGCTGGCAAAATAAATGATCTAGGAAAAACGCAACAAACTCCTCAATATGAATTCCAAGACACTTGAGGTTGATGACCTCGCCCAAGGGGGTCATCAACTTTTTTCATTGGACCAGAATCCTTCTGTGCCATAGAACAAAACTCCTACAAGAAAGAATTCACATGAAAGGACATATACAGGTAGGTTATAGTGCAGAGCCTCACGGATCTAGAGCACTGCATTAAATTTCCCTGAGCTTTCAACTTCTTGGCATTCAGCGAAAATAGACTGCGTCTTCTTCTGGGTGGAAAAATTCGAGCTGCTGGGACAAGTTCAGTTAACACAGTTAACAACGTCGTGTCTTTGCTGATTGGGTCGTTGAAATGCGGACCGTGTTATCTCTCGAAGAGGTGATCACAATTGGCCACCAAGATCTTGTGATTTAACACCTTGCGACTCTTTCCTTTAGGGTCACGTGAAAGAGAAGGTCTACGCCAATAGCCCAGCGTCGATTCAAGACCTCAAAGATGGAATTCGTGAGTCTATCGAGGACATGGAGCAGCCACTTTGCAATTTGGTTATGGAAAATTTCATTAAAAGGATATGGTGCTGTAAGCGTGGTCGTGGTGGTCATTTGCCTGATGTTATTTTCCACTATTAACGGCATAGCTCCTTCTTCATAATGAAATAAACATCCGATCATTTATATTGAAAAAAAATGAAAAATGAAGTGAGACAGATGGCTGTTAATTGAAATCCAAGAACCATTTGGAGCTGTAAAACCCCTCAAAGCACAGTGATGGACATCAAGCTGTCTCAAATTTGGGTTGCTTACTAGGATACTGACGAAAAAGTATTTCCATCTCTTGGAATTGAGGAAAATATACTGGACGAACCAGCTTGCTCAGAGTGTGTAAGATGATTTTTCTACTGCAGCAATGCTGCAATTTTCCATTCGAAAGTTCTGAGCGGAAAATTCGACCTCACCAACTTTAACAATTATGTTCCAAATGATATTTGTACAATGTAACTGCAACACTCATTCGCGTCATGTTATTTCTTCAAATAGGATGTGTGAAAACTCAAACATTAGATGCAAACTGCCACGGGTTAAAACCAGTATGGAGGAATAACCATCCGCTATCCGCACATGAAGCGCTACAATAAATCGAGTTCGGAGCAATCCCATGTTCAAGAACAAATGGGAAATTCAATCGTTTCGTGTCCATGTCGCTTTCCAACGTATTCTCATGTTAATTACACTTACTTAATTGTGTTTGCAATAGAGACCTCTGATAGCATATATATCGTCAGTTCTGGCTCCAAAGGAATAGAAGCATTGGGTTGAATGCACTTCTAGGTTTGTTGTTTCGTGCAAATCACAACCGAGGAACTTGATGCACATACATTGCGATGACTGGTTAAACGTGAGCAGAATTTTTATTGGTTATATTTGACGAAATAGGATTGAAGTGAAGTGTTCCCAATTATTAAATGGAATATGCTTCTTGGGTACGTGTTTTTATTCTTTCAAATGAGAGCTCAGCAGGAAGATCATTGACCGTCCACAAGAATACATATATATCAGAGATCAATAGAAAAGAAAAAAAACATAAAAGAAGTAAGAGAAAATAATGATTTGATTTATATACAGGGTGTCCCGTAAATACCACGCGAAAGTGACCCTGGAGATAGATTGACATTAGGTCTTTCAGATAGCATCAACATGACCTCAGTAAAAGTCCGCAGGTTTTCGAGATATAACCACTTTGTGTTTTTTTAAAAATCTCCAATTTTCGGTTTTCAAACTCATGTTTTTTTTTACCTAGGCTACCCTGAATAGTTGCTTTAAACAATGAAGTAATAACTTCACCGAGAACTTGAACAAAATCCTTTAAAAAAATGTCTAACTTGTTGTATTTTATGACGAAGTTAAAACGTTAACTTAAGTTTGACTGACTGATGTGAAAAAAAATCAGACTGAATTGACAAATAATCGTAAAAACTGGTCCATTCCAGCACTTTTCAAAATGATACAACACTACCAATTTTTTATGTCAAAACCTTAGAAATTATAATTTTGTCGCGAGGGATGTGTTTATTCCGAAATAATTAAAAATTAAGAAAAATGGACAAGTGTCGCCTGTTGCCAAATTAATGTTGCTTGATATTCTTTCCTCGCTACCGTTTCAAACAACCATTATTTTTGCTCTTCTTTCTCTTTTATCTCACTTTCCCTTTCATTTTTTGTTTGCAAAAGTGGTGATATCTCGAAAACCAGCGGACTTATACTGAGGTCATGTTGATGCTATCTGAAAGACCTAATGTCAATCTATCTCCAGTGTCACTTTCGCGTGGTATTTACGGGACACCTGTATATTCATAATTGAGAGCTAGCTGAGGTCGGTGCAAAACGGGTAGGGTGGTACCATATTATTCTGGTGTATGATACCGGAGCACAGGGAAAACCCTCCGTAGAAAAAACCCTGTCTCGCCGTTTTAAACAAAATTGAAACTTAAAACTATGCGAATAAATACCTTGAATGTTTACATACAAAATACTCAATTCATGTTCTTGAGCCAGGAGGGTGTTTTAAACCAGGTCAGGCATTCCAAGTGATTTTTTTCGAATCTCCTGTTCTTCTAAGACCGCTACAGGACCCTTCTGAAGGGTAATCATCTTCCATAGATTTAAATAGTGGTATTTCATTCTAAATATTGAATTCAATTTCGGAATAATGATAAAAAAACGTCAGACAAATTTATGTCAGTTCTGACACAATTGATTTGAGTTGATCTCTCTCTTCGTAGGGAGCAAGAGTTATTCACCAGGATTCCCTAAAACGCTTGATTGAGGCTTGCAGAAACGTCAAATAGAACAATATAATGTGACGGAAACAGCCCAGGGATAATACTATAATCAATAATCTCTTGAAACCCACACCTATTAATGGGTTGATGGAATAATCCAACCCTAACATTCGACATATTACACCCAATAATTGCGGAACTCGTCATCGATAATGCTCGTCATAGTTTCAACGTTAATGAAACAACAAATGGCGTGAAGCAGTTGGTATTAACTGGATCGATCATTGATTAGATTCGTCCTTTCTTGTTTTAAAATATAAATGAACGTGGGGCTTGATGGCTTTCTATCCTGGAATCCTATTGCTGGGATGAACCTCATCCTGTGCAACAATGTCGTCCTCTGGATTTCAAATTATAGGTGTCAATTGTATTTCGGGAAGGACATTGTAACGTGGCATTATGGGCATTCGATTTAGAGACTCTATTACGATATCTTCTTATGGATAAAGTGTTTCACTTGAAGTTCAAATAAGGAATTCTTAGGAAATGGAATGAGTTTGGTTTTTGCGATTGGTTCCAGGGAAAATCTATGCTATTTCAGTTTCAAATTTTCTGATTTTGAACGGAAAATGTTTTGAAAGTTTCAACAATAATGAGAGGATAAATGAAGTGAAACCTGACCCCACCTAACCTAACCTAACCAACCTACAACTAGAAAACTTGACATTTGATAGGTTATCCTAGTTATTGAAAGATGTTAAGATATGAATCTAGAAAGAAACTATCAGAAGTGTGATATAGCCATAAACTCAGATCGTCAAGCTGCTATTAAAGCACTGAGCTCCTACGCCATCGACTCAAAGATGATCTTGGAGTGCCGGAACAAACTCAACGAGGCAGGCAAGAAAAATAAGGTCTTTTTAATCTGGGTTCCTGGACATTCGGGAATCAAAGGAAACGTAGAATTCTTTACACTTGCCAAAGAGGGCGCACGAATGTCACTCATTGGCCCAGAACCCAACTGTGGTATAGGCAAATAAACCTATAGTAGGAGTTTCTGGAGAGGGAGAAAGCCGAGAGGGAAAAACTCTGGCGGAATCTCCCAGGATGGATCATTCCACTAAGTTCATTCGGAACTTTGAAACAGTAAGATCCAGATGATATCTGGATCTTGGTAAGAAACAATTACACATCCTCACTGGCTTTCTTACAGGACACTGAGCCTGAGGAAGCAACTGTTGAGGATGGGATTATCCGATAATCGATCGATTATCGGAGACTGACGAGTGTAGGTTCTGTAAGGAGGAAGGAGCCCAATTCACCTAGTCACGGAATGTTTGGGCATTGCTAGCCTAAATAGAGAATGCCTTGGGCGAGACAATTGTAAGAGTGAGGAACTAGCTTCGATGAAGCCTTCACAGATATTAGATTTCATTAGATCTCTGAAACTGGAAGGCGAACTGTGAGGGGTGTGAACAGAACAGCTCTGTAAGGGGGCACAATAGACCTTGAGGTCGCAGTGAACTGTAACCAATTTTAAACTAAACTAAACTAAATGGGGTGGGTGGGGTCAAATCATAAATCTACTGTTAAAACTTCAGCGTTAGTTTCAATAGAATTTAGTCAACATTCCTCGATTTCAGTAACGATGTTGGGACTCACATATTTTTTAAATCGATTTACAACTCTTGAATTGAAATTTGACATATTCACATGCAATTTTGCTAGGTTATCCAATAGTGTGTATATACGATATTTCTTGAAATCTACCTTCTCCAATCTGGAGATTTATCTCGTACGAAGCTGACAACAAAGTGTCGACATTTTAAGAGCCACCACTTCAAACCATCCCCTAAAATGCAACAATAGCGTTTCCAATGCCACTCTCGTCTCCTATGAACGCTGATGCAATGTCGAAAGCGCACATACCGAGAGTTTTCTACGTCTATCAATATCTCTATTAAATTCTCGAGTATTTCTATTTTATGCCCCTTTAACGCCATATAGATGGGGCAATAAGATCCTTCTGTTTTTTTGTAACGTACACACGTATGTCGAATCCAAGTTTTACGACCCGAATGTTGTATGTGAGCCATAAAACTGATTTCAGTGTACGTGGAAATTTATTGAAGAAAATAGAGTTTCCGCCTACACTATTAGGGCAGGTCGTTACTGCGAAAACCCAAACTATTTCCTTCCAGGAGCGCCTTAACACGTGGATTTTATTCCCTGACTTCGCAACGGTATTGCGTGTATATCGGACACGCATATTCTGTGCCCTTTGGGAAAAGAATTTGGTCGGAATGAGCAGAAGTATTCTTCTGATGATTCTTGTATGATTCGAATCTAACCCATATTGGTGTATATTCCAAGGAAATGATGCAGAACATTTTCGTGGACTTATTAACTCGATCAGAAAATTGGATTAAAATCGTCGTAAAATGATATTTGTTCATTGTTTAGGGAATTATGTTATAGCAAGTCATTAGATATTGATCTGATCTAATTCGCTGCTTTTGAATTATAGTTGTGAGTTATACAGGATAGACAAATAAAAAAAATAATAATAATCCAACCTATCACAGAAGGCTGCCAAATGTTTGCTGGATATTAATATAAGAATTGGCATGATGCAGTTTGTAATATACTTCATCAGAGCTCGCGATTCAACTGAAGTTCTTGCAGACTGAAATAATTCCATACTATAGGTATCAGCCTGAACGAGAACTGAAAAACCATCATTACAGGCTTTACTGGGACCTCACAGTACTTACAAATCTAACAGTTGATTATAAGAGGCCGGACATGATTCTAGTGAAGAAAAGGGAGAAAAGAGCAAAAATTATAGACGTAGCCATCTCAAATAACAACAATCTACGCCGAAAAAATATTGAAATATCGAGAGCTTAAAATTCAGATCAAAAGGCAGTAGGGAATGTCTAGTACCAGAACCATTCCCATTCTCATATCAACCACAGGAATTATTACCAAGAGTCTCAAGTCCAACCTCAAGGAGTTAGATTTGGATTAAAACCTTGGAGGAAAACAACACAAGACCGACTACCAGGACATCAATCGAGAAATCCAGGACCAAGCAACGAAGGAAGAAACAACCCAGGACCCAGGGGAAGAAGAACACCGAATACCTCATAGCTCAATCCCCCTGATACTAGCTATCCGGGATGAGTGAATGTTCCCCTTAGCAGGGAGTGTGATAGCCGATTGCTTGGGGGTGTGAGAAATCACACCCTTTCTACGCTAATAGCCTCGAGTCGAAAAAAATAATCTAATAGGCCACTCACCATGTCATTTTGACATAAGTTTGTCATAAGTTTCTTATCATTATTCTGAAATTGAATTCGATATTAAGGATGAAATGCCACTATTTGAATCTATGGGAGATGATTACCCTTCAGTAGGGTCCTGTAGCGGTCTTAGAAGAACAAGAGATTCGACAAATCATTACTTGGAATGCCAGACCTGGTTTAACACACCCTCCTGAACCAACAGCATGAATTAAATATTTTGTATCTGAATATTGAAGGTATTTATTCGAATAGTTTTAAGTCACAATTTTGTAGAAAAGGCGAGACAGGTTTTTTGTACTGAGGTTTTTCCCTGTGCTCTGGTATCATACGTCGAATATTATGGTACTCCTTTTTGTACGAATCTCAGCTAGGGACTTTTTGTTTCATGTATTGTATTTTGTTAGTTCTCATTTCAAAAGAATATGTATACAGTGTGTTTGGTCATATGGCGATAATTTAAAGGCATCAAATATACCTAATATTATCGATAAAAATACCCAAATTTGGAAGTTTATCCCTTAGTTTTGGAGTAGCCCCCATTTGAAATTTTCTTTTTTATTTTCGTTGTCCCTTCCAAATAATATCGATTTCTTCGGACATAAAGGTCCTACAGATGTGAAGAAACTGTTTTTTGAAAGATGATACTACCACCTTTCATTGAAGTATAACAATATAAAAACATTCAACTTGAAAACGCCATGAAAAATTCTTCAAAAAAGTTTTAGTAAAAATATGTACTGGTTTTCTTAGTAAATCCACAATAGTACAAGAACTAGCACATTGAAGTATAATTTTTTTCATTGATTTAACACGCAAGGATATAAGCTACAAAACATCATTTCTGTAAGTTACATAATTTGAGAGTTATTGCTGCTCGAACATGATCACTACGCGAGCAAAAGACACAAGACAGGTCGTCATGAAGGCCACTGCCTGTCTACAGAGCAGAGACGGCTATTTATTTTTATGATTTATTTGTTCGTTTAATCATTAAAAATTATCGAAAGTATATAGGGAGAGAGAGAGTGAGAACGAGACTTATATTACTTGCTTTTATTTAGTTATAATGTTGGGAGAGTTTTTAAAAGAGCACTCAAATTTCACTACCAATGCGGGAAAATACTGAATACTCGAAAAAATATGTCACTCATTGTAAATTATTAATAATTCCATTAAAAAATTGGAGAAAGAGTTCTTTGATACATTTCTGACCAACCAATTCGTATCTTTTGCCCCCTTTCAAAACCCTCCTGTCTTTGATAGACCCCAAGAAACTGTATGCTGAAGTCACGCGAGGGCCAGTTCATGTTATTCCATGTCTATAGGGTAGAAGGGATTTGGGTTTTATGTGTGAACATGGCATTAGTGGAACTGTAGACGGCAACAATCAAGGGGGAGTATATGAACATTCACGAAGGAAACATAAAGAATAACAGGAGATACAGCTTGATGTTGTTACCCCGGAATTGTTGTTATGTGAAACAACATAAACCCAGGATGTGGGATGCTGCCCTTACTTTTCTCACCGGACCCGGATCACGTAGCATTGACATAATCACTTTAGTTGAAATTGCGAGAAAGACCGAATTATTATGAATAGAGCTTGTGCCAGGAGAACTCTCTATTCGTTATTTTGCCAACCTGTGAAACAGCGGCGAAAAATTACGTTTCTAATTTGGAGCTCTTCTCCCATCCTAATGTAACATCGAAATAATAAAAATATGAAAAAAATCTGTTCATGGTGAATATTAAGAGAATCTTGGTTGGAACATTCGGTTAAAATTATTGGGTGATATTTATTCTTTTTTTCTACACCTGATATTAGAAATAATGAAATTGCCTTCATTGAAGAATTCCTACTAGATAATCAATACCCACCAAATTTTATAGAAAGAACAATTTCAAATTTAGAACGAAACATATTTAATCAAAATTCTAATGATGATCAGGTATAAACATAAAACCGTCAAGAACAACCAAATTTGTTGCACGTCATTCCTTATATTCCTGGCCTTTCAAAAAAATGAGAAGAATTGATTCTAAATTCAACATAAGAACTGTTTTCAAAACAAAGAATGATTTCAGTTCCATTCTAACCAGACCGAAACTAATGAATGAGACACAAAAATCAAAGAATTGTTTTTACAATATTCCCTGTATATGTGGAAAATCTTATACAGGAGAGACAACAAGACCTTTAGAGATAAGAAAATGGGAACATAAGAACAGCATCAAAAATAGAAACATTACAAGATCACAAATTGCTGATTATGTATGTTCAAATAGCGGAGATCATATGATGAACTGGAACAACACAAAGATCCTAATGACGGAACCTAATAATTATAAAAGGAAAATTAAGGAATCCACATGTATTTTGTTAGATGAAGTAGATAATGTGGCCAATTGTTCTGTTGGAATAGATCGTATTTGGACTGATTTATTGAAGAAAGGAGTGACATCAGGAAATTTCAAAATGAAATAAATCAACATCTCTATGTGTTGACAACCTTCAATGTCAATTAGACTGCAAATGAAAAACACACAATTCCGAAGATTTTACAAGTTTGTCTGAAGAAGGTTCCTGAAATAGACACCGAAACGTTATACTATCCTTTTCATTTCTTTGCTTTTTTAGTTTTACTGTTAGCCAACAATTTTTCCAAAACCAATTTGCTCCTGACAAATTAGTGCAAAGATTTTCGTAGGAGCACTTCATCTTAATTAAATTTTTCAATTATTTCTGTTTCAGAGACTGGGAGTGAAAACTTGAAAAGTTTTTTAGAAATACAGGTTCCTTCCAGATTATAATTCAATGGACCAGAAAATGACTTGAACACTTGCGCTGAATTTCGTCAGGATTATACTTATCATTATATGATTTTCACAAACATAAATTTGAATACTCATAACTATGGAGCGAGCTGAAAACGCCTCAATATCTCCTCCAACAAGATTTAAATTTCAGTATTCAGGTGTAAATTGAAGATGTCCTAATGACTGCAAAATTTTGTGGAGATCCTTTTAATACACAATCATTTTTGAGGGGAATAGAATTCCTATATTTTCATTGAATTTTCAACGATATTAATGTTCGTTTTGAACAATTATTTCTAATTATCGAAAGATAATTTTTAGAAGTTATGGCAAAATTTTCTAATAATTTTCCCAACTTGAACAAACGATTAAAAGCTTTGTCTTCTAAAATTTCCTAACTTCTTTCTTCTCAGTAAAAGAGGAAACTGGCAAAGATTTATCCTGGTCAATTGAATAACAAAATGACAAATATTTGGTGTGAACGAAATCCGAGAAAAAAGAATCCTGCTGACTTTATATATTTCAGTTTCGTTCGATCCGGAGAGCGAAAAGGAGTTATTGCTCTTAATTGCTCCCCACATATGGAACAGAAAGGCCTCCGTGATGGCTTTTGCCAGATAATAAGCGTATCGCAAAACCTCCCACGGAAGTAAATTTTGATAGTGCCATTATTTTTTACTGCTTTCCCTCAGGATTTCCACGAGAATATCCCAATACTATAACCACGGTATATTTTTATTGAACTTCTCCACCAATGATAGCAATTAAAGGTTCTCTAGATCTGCTCTTTATTGTGAGCATTTTTATAGATACTGGAACTGGATATTTTCACGACGAGTTTACGGGTTCGAAAATTGCAGGCGATTTGTGAACGAGGTATATAATGAAAACATCGTTTCAGCTTTTCAACACAACACCTACAGCAGAATAATTATTGAATATTTGTGTCGTTAGGTTTTGCTTAATATTTTTTCGAACGAAGAATATAATATTGGCCTGTATTTACATTCTTTTAACGGTTCTCCGAATCATATGAATAATATCATCTTGACATAAGTTTGCCATACGTTTCTTATCATAATTCCTAAGTTTAATTCGATATTTAGGATGAAATACCACTATTCAAATATATGGGAGATGATTACCCTTCAATAGGGTCCTGTAGTGGTCTTAGTAGAACAGGAGATTCGAAGAATCATCCCTTCGAATGCCAGACCTGGTTTAAAATGCCCAAAAGCATGAATTGAGTATTTTATATCTAAATATTGAAGGTATCTATTCGAATAGTTTTAAGTTTCAATTATGTAAAAACGGCGAGACAGGGTTTTTCTACTGAGGTTTTTCCCTGTGCTCTGGTATCATATACCAGAAAAGTATGGTACCCCGTTTTGCACCAACCACAGCTAGGGACTTTTTTGTTTCATTTTTTCAGCTCTCATTACAAAAGAATAGATATATCATCTTGAGCACAATCAGTCTGAGATAATCCATACTATCCATATGTACTAATATTATAAATGCGAAAGTAACTCTGTCCGTCTGTCTGTCTGTTACTCTTTCACGCATAAACGGCTGAACGGATTTTGATGAAATTTGGTATGGTGATAGGTGATAACCTAGAAATGGTCATAGGCTATAAATAATTACGCCATCTTGTTTAGGGGGTAGGCAGTAGGCAGATAACTAAATTGAGTTAGTGAGTTTAGTCGTTTTTTGGGGACTTTTGCTCTTTCACGTCTAGACGGCTGAACAGATTTTGATGAAATTTAATGAGGTAATAGATGGTTACCTAAAAACGGATATAAGATCAAAATGATCACGTCATCGTACTTAGGGGGTAGGAAGTAGGCAGAAAACTTAATTGAGTTAGTGATTTTTTATGGTTTTTAAAAGTTTACCTCATTCACGCCTTAACGTCTGAACGGATTTTTATTAGACTTGGTTGATATAAAGATAGGATCCTAGGCACGGACACAGGCTACTTTTTACGGCGGGAAAATACCTCATTCCCGCGGAAATCTAGCGTGATCGTTTCAAGTAGCGCATGACGCCATAGCTACTGAAATGATTTTGATGCTTTTTTTAACTGAGTGTTACTAAGATTTCAAGTTAGTATTTGATCACTTTTCCAACTTAGAGGATCTGTGAACGACGTATACCTACATAAGGAAAACGTCTCAGATTTAAAACACAACTCTGAACCTAGAAGAGAATTATCGAATAGTTGTTCTGTCAGCATAAAATACCTAGTATTCATACCACGTTTTTCAACTATACTCAAACAAATAATATAATATTGGCCTCAGTGTGGAACCTTGTGGTATACCAAATTCAAAAATCGATAGTTCACAGTTCGAATCATGTGAATTAACATACTTTTCACAGTTCTCCGAACATCATTTTACTTGGTAACATGGTATTTTCACCAAAAGTTCTCGAATTGGCTGATTGAAGGGAATTTTCGCTCAAGTTATAAAATGAAAACATTGTTCCAGCTTTTTGTCGTGGGCTTTTCAACGTGGAACTCGAACTGAAGCTGAATTATCGAATGTCGAATCAACGATATGAAGAATGGTTCGGTTATATTTCAAATCAATCATATTCAACACGATAGCTCGGAGGGTGGTATATGCCCTTCCCTTTAATCAGAACTAGTCGATGAATAATCATAAGCTGTTATTTCACTCTGATAAATGTCTGTTTCCGAAAAATGTCACCAATTTTGCGAAGAGTTAATAATATGAATTACCTCTGAATAACATTCCATAGTTTAATATTAACATTCAGTATAATAAATCAGATAAATTCATTGTATACAAAAAGTTGATGAAAAACCCGCGCTTGTTCATATTGAACAGACGATGAATGACATTGAAATATCATAAAAATCATTGCTATCTTTCTATGAAATCTTTCTTTCTAGATGTTTTTGGGGTTAGGTTAGGTTAGGTTAGGTTAGGTTATCGATTGAAATTTTCGTAACTTGGACCTACGAATCTGTCTTTTTCTCTGTAATGTAAGCACACGAATTATATGGTGTGAAAGATTCTACATGAAAAAACAACTATGTCAGGGTGGATTAATGTGATCGAATTGAACACCTTTTTTCATTGAACATTCAAGATATGGTATCGATTGAAATATATTCTGGGAGGATTCTGCATTTCTAAAAAACTTTATAGGTTCTCACTCCCAGTCTCTGAAACAGAAATAATAAAAAAAATTAATTAAAATGAAGTGCTCCTGCGAGAATCTTTGCACTTATTTGTCAGGAGCAAATTGGTCTCGAAAAAATTGTTGCCTAACAGTAAAACTGAAAAAGGAAATAAATGAAAAGGACAATGTAACGTTTCGGTGTCTATATCAGACACATCCTTCAGACAAAGTTGTAAAATCTTCAGAATTGTGTGTTTTTTCATTTGCAATCTGATTGACATTGAAAGTGCTCAATATATGGGTTAGGTTAGGTTAGGTTAGATAAGGTTGGGTGAGCTTAGGTTTGGTTGGGTTAGATTAGGTTGGGTAAGGTAAGGTTAGGTTAAATCAGGCAATTTGAAATCTGTAGCTACAGTGAAGAAAACAAATATACTCAGTGAATAGAAAAATTGAATATAGCCCCTTGAGAAGGTCAGAAGCCTTTGTGGCTTTGTTCATGTTGGAAATACAAAAAATGACATTCAAATCTCCTAAAAACTCTTCTTCTTTCACGAATTCAACGCTCCTTTTCAAATCTTAAACTTATTCTGAAATTTACAAGTTTGGAAATCGTTATACCACTTGTTTTTTCGGATAGAAACTTGAATTCATAGATGAATAATTTGAGACCAACAGTGTTCACGATAATCAAATATCAAGTATCGTTTTTCCTCGATGAAGATAATCGACAAAAATGTTCTTCCCTTTTCCCTAGGAACTAGCATACAAATACTCCCTAGCTATTTGAACCGCTAGGGTAGCAGAATGACATCGAACGAGAAGTGAAACTTTTGATGTTGTGTGTACAACGAGAGAAACCATTTTTCCAATTTGTCGAACTGCGGTTAAGCACAAATGAAAAATCACCGCGGTTCATCGATGTAGATCGGGAATCTTAGAATTCCCAATAAGTTCGTTTTCCAAGATAAGAAATGATTATTTTATGCGATTCGGTTGTCAGAAAGTTTTGTCGACTTCCTATTTTTCCAGGAATTCATAAAACACAGTATTCTGTATGAATTCGCTGTATTGAGCATGGATATTTCCACTGGATTGATATAGTTTTCCTGCATTGCTTTGTTTATTTGTTGGTACCACTGGGAAGGAAATGTCACCAATATTACTTTATGATGGTCATTATTGAAATTCTCAGTTGAGGAATTACTCTTTTTCGAAACAGAACGGGATCTTTTTATTAACGTAGGGTGAATTGATATTTTGTTTGCTCGTCTGTAGCTATTACAAGACGGAGATGGTCTAGGGAAAGATATAGAAATATACTCTCGAATAAATAGCAAGAAATATCGTTGAGCTATCTGAATGGAACAATGTTGTTGTTTCACTTTGAAGCGATTAAATCATACATCACATTTTCACAGTTTTTACTCTGTACACAATAAATTAGGAACACAGAGGAGTTCTACCGATCTTTTGTGAACTATTTGAGAGGTTCCTGGAAGATATTAATATACTCCGTTTATTCAGTTGGAAAACCTTGAGCATGCTTTCCACTGGACCATTTTCCGTGCGAAAAGCGACAGAGAAGTTCAGAGATATTTCGTATTTTTGAATGATACGAGTCACTCTGATCAACAATTGCTAGGGATCACTTATGAACTTCTATTCATTTGTATTTTTTTTCAAGTTATCTCGTGAATATCTGTACATTATATGTTCTCTAAGAAAATGTAAGATGTTTTGAGTTGATTATATCAAAGTCTTCCTCACTTCATCGGCTCTTGTTCACAAAATCGACTATTATCTGTAGGCTGTTACAGGTGGAGTGAGAAGCAATGTGGTATTTGTTATTAAATCTGTTTTTTTTCTCTCGTTCAAACACATAAGGTGACAATAATTGAAGAAATGAGAACAATATCAGCTCATCAGTCATGACGAGAAGACGTTTGGCTCCTGTGCAACTGGATCAATCATACGGTGGATACAGGAAGGTTTGTCCCAGCGAGAAGTGTCCCGACGGTTGAATGTTTCGCAAAGTGTCGTGAGTCGGGCTTGGAATAGGTTCATCCAAAACGACTCAGTAGCTTATGTTCATGGGGAGGTCGGCAGCGCGGTACAACAGCTGCCCAAGATCGTCTTTTGATCCTCAATGCTAGGAGAAATCCCACTTACCTACCCGCGTCGCGGCTCAATAGATCATTGAGAGTTGCAACAGGAGTTCTAATTTCGAACCAGACTGTAAGACGACGACTACATGTTTGTGGTTTGAGAGCACGTAGGAGGTTACAACATCCCCGTTTGAATAGGGAACACCGGGTTCATCGACGGCAATGGGCTGAGGAGCACCGCAATTGGACACTTGAAGATTGGAGCCGATGTTTATTTACGGATGAGTGTAGATTTCGTTTGGTCAACTCCCATGGACGTATTCTTGCTTGGAGAGAAAGAGGTCGAAGGTATGCAGAACAGTTTATGGTACCCACAACAGCTTTTGGCGGAGGTTCTATATGTGTATGGGGAGGCAATTGTTTGAACCAACGCACAGAGTTGGTTGTTCTGCAGAACATCACCATGACCAGTAAGAGATATCACGATATGATTATTGAACTGTTCCGTTTGCGGCTGCCGTGGGCGAGAATTTCATTTTAATTGACGATAATGCCCGTCCACACCGTAGTCGTCTCTGGTTAATGAAGCGCTAGAAACTCATGCTATTGATAGGATGGACTGGCCAGCTCGCTCTCCAGACATGAATTGCATCGAACATGTCTGGTCTGAGATGTCTAGACAATTGTCAACCTTAGAACAACCGATCAATAACCTGGAGGACCTTTCTAACGCTTTACGGGATATTTGGACGAATTTGCCCCAAAATTTTATAAATCGTTTGTTCGAAACTATGCCTCGTTGGTAGAATGCTTGAGACGAGCTCGTGAGGGACCAACTAGGTACTAGCTTAACCGAAACTTCAGCTTTCTTGTGGTTTCATCATAAAATTTTTATGTTATTCAAACACAGAATTTTGAGTGTTCCTAATAAAGTCTTTTTTTCTCTCCAACTTTCCATTTTTTCATTCTTTTCTCAAGTGAACCATATTATCAACTGAAAATACTCTGATATCTGACTAAATTTATAATCTTGGAGTGAATATTTCAGGAATAAATTTAGAGCAAGTAAGTGATCCCTATCAATTGTTGAGCAGTGTAGTTCCAACGATTTGAGGCACACTAGAGATACTAAATGGTTTTGTTGATTTTTTCGATTTTTTTCTTCACTTTCATATTTCTACTTGCGTTATCCAAGTAGAACCTTTTAACTATAATTATATAGTACATAAGTAAAACAGAAACTCTGATCTGAGTCTCACCTATGCAGGAATATACACAGTATATAAAGAACTCCCAGGAACCTCTCAAATAGGTCACAAAAGATATCTGAGCCTTCTGTAGAACTCTAGGGTTTTAAATCAGATACCAATCCACCAGAAATTCAACAATATCGGAAACAAGCTTGCGGTTGGCGGACAAATTCTAGCCAAATTTGAATTTTATGGAAAAAAATCAGACAAAAAGCGTTGGAAAACCTTGCGCATGCTTTCCACTGGACCATTCTCCGTGCGAAAAGCGACAGAGATGTTCAGTGATATTTCGTACTTCCGCGCGAGCTGTTGCCATTGCCTTTAGCAGGTTCGCCAACCGCATCTCGTGGCGTGAAGAGTCTTGTGGATCAACTGCGGCCAACAAGAATTTGTGCGGATTCTGTACTGCCGACTTAGTGGTGTTCGCATGACGGCTGACAATTGAATGTTCTTATGAGTTTGGTTTTCACATGAGGATTTCCAGACTTTTCCGGCTGGGGTTTCCACGACAAAACTAGGTTAGAAATGTGATTTTTTTGCGATGTTTCGCTATCGAATATTTTCGACTGAAATGGAGCATATAAAAATAAAAAAAGAGGTGAAGATGTACCAAAATGTGATATATGACACTCGATATATCACAGTAAATCTGGATTAACAGGATAGGATTTAATTTAATCCGTTCTGCACCGGGTGAGATTTCCATGGGAAATCTGCATAAACAGCTTTTTTTTCGATGATTTTTCGTCATGAATTGAGAGCTTATTCAGCCGCATAAAAGTTTGTGAAGGCAGATTTCGTTTAATATCCCCGTATCTATTTGAAATATTATCTTCATTCAGTTTATATTGAATCGTGTATGGTGCTATGGCGAAGGACTCCAAAAAAGTGAAAAAAAGTTCATCGTTTTAGTTGCCATTGCCATATTAAGTCTCATTTCATGTTCTATCATGAAGCTCAATCCCCCTGAACTTGAAAAACATGGTACTTAAGTTTAAGTATTATAAGAATCGATTGATTAGGCCATTAGTTGGTTGAATTTATCCATAATTATCATTATGAAAGCAACTCAATATGTGTATATTGAACTTCAATTATGAGTATCTTTCGTTTCAGTTTAGATCCTAAGAAAACTGAAATTATTTTCACTGTAAAATAAATATTGAAGCCAAGAATTTGAAAAAAAAGACAACGTTTCTCGATTTCTTGAATTCCTTGTGTTCTATGATTAGGTAGTCGCAAAGGACATAATTTCCGTCATTATTATCAATCTCTCATGATAATTTGAGCATGAAATATAAATGGGTATATCCTTCATGTTGTCAATCAGAATAGTATTGGTTATTATGTATAGATCCGTCCCTAGAAATTATCTTGCGTTTACATGGCTCTATAATCATTTCCTTGAGAATGGTGGCAACCCCTGCAAAACTTTGAATAGTAATAATCACAGAGTGATATATAATTTAGAAGTTTATCCATTCATTATATCGATCGACTCTTTTCGACATTCGTTTCAATGAGAAAAACTATTTGGTAGTGGAGGGTGAATAATTTAAGGAAGCCAAATTCAGGAACAAATTCTGATCCAAAAATGTTCAAAGGACCTACAGAATATTCATTACTTCTATATTTTAAAACACATCATAATCTTTGGAGGAGATGAATGAGTTTTGAACTTTATACCCTTAAAAAAGGTCATTTTGGAAGCCATTTAATTCAATGAAATCCTCTTTTTCAATTAAATTGCAATGAAAATCATGAGTGTTAAAGTTGCAAAGACTTTTACCTACTGCAGGACAAGATTCTCTTGAGACCTATTGTGATATCGCTTCAGGATTTAATGATTTAAAGCACTTCTACAGGAAAAAGAAATTGAGATTCTTGTGACTTAAGAAACCTCAGTCTTTTGAATATTCATCAATTCAAATTGCAAACAAAATTAAAGACAGCAGAAGCATTTGCACGCTTCCTGGCCTCTCCTGCAGAAGAGAAATATCCTGCTGTATTGTTCGAAGTGCGTCATTCTGTGTATTCATGATTCATGATATTCAAAAGTTAGAAAAATATTCTTTACTCCTCTTCCAGTTTTATAAAGGATGTTTCAATTAGAGCACCAACATTAAATTGCGCGCCATGTTTGATAGTTATAATGTCAAGAAAATATGACGCAAGATTGAAGGAGTGTATATACAGGATGTCTGTAAACAAATGCGAGAGACTTTGGGGCATGATTCCACGATGAAAATAAGTAGGGATAGTTCATATAATTCTTTTTCGAAATCGACCCCCTTCCAAGATACAGTTGAGTTGAGTTGAGTTGACAATTTAAATTTTTTTTTAGGAGTCCAAAAAGACACTGAGTCATAAAACCATACATAATTTGATTTATAAAGGAAATGTTACATATTTTTTTTGATTGCATAACTTATTATTAGGAGTTGAAAATAACAACCCCTTATGATTTTCCTTCAAAAATTGTTTTCGTGGGATAGATTTTCAAACAATAAAATCCTTTTATGGTTTACAATTTAAATCTGGAGAAAAAGGTATTTTGCAGAATTACGATATAGCAGATAGTTTTCTCGGAATAAATAAAAACTTACAAGCAGTTATGATCACTGTTAATTCCATTTCATCGTATGTTCCATAGAATAAATATTCTAAGATATTGTTTATGCTCTAAATATGTTTTCTCAATTATGCTTATCAATCGAAAGAAAGTCTCATTTGTGAAATTAAAATATTACAGATATAATTTTCTTCCGGAAATTAGTAAGTAAACCTTCAGAAAGATTTATAGAACATCTTTATCTCCTGTCCTAGACATACAATATCTTAGAATACTAATTCTATGAAAAAATTAACAGTGATCATAACTGCTTGTAAGTTTTTATTTTTTTCCAATGAATGTATTGACTGTATCGAAATTTTGCACCAGACTTTTTTCTCCAAAATTGAATGGGAAACCATAAGAGTCAAGCCATGGCGGTCATACTCAAGATAATTCGAGAAGACAAGACAACACCAGATCCCAAAGATCGCCATTCCCAAAAGGCTATTATAGTCAAAACAAACCCACTTCTAATGATGAAAAAATCCAAATAAATTTCTCTAAATCAAAACTTCACTACTTAAAACCATGTTTCATTGAAATCTATCGCTCTTATTGAAACTCTCACCATAAAACACACGTGATAAAATTCCGCATTATTAAACTTCTTATTACACTTGAACCATGTTCAAATATGTTCCTAGAAGCGGATTTTCAATTCAGAATATTGAAAACGCCTCGGTATCACGGCATGGAAGTTTAATCCGCGAGAAAATGTACACCTACCAAATTTCAGGTCGAGCCTGAATCTTTTATGAACGGAACATCGTTGGTCCATACGGTCTATTTGCAATTAACTAAGATCCCATGTTTTCCCCACCCAACAATTTAACCCATTCTCATTTACATAAGACTAACTGCAGGAAACCTCAAAACATAGTTTTCAACTCAGAAAGCTGCTGAGGATCATTATGTACAGGTCTTTGTATGAGTTGAATACACTGCATGTTCTTCTTGTTGCTGGAACTCATTATGAGATTTATATACGTTCGATATGCAGTACAGGCTGATTCATTTATCTTGGTAACCTAATTTTTCTCGAAAAGGGATGAATATTTTTTTATTCTGTTGGCGGTATGTGGTACAAGTCAGAGTTGACTTGAGATGTGCGTAAAAGTCGGAGAAAAGAATCAAGATGCCAGGCGTAGCGGCGATATCAAGCATTTTTTCTATTAAATTTATTTTTTTCTTTATTGTGATAGTATGCCTCAATTTAGAGACATAGATATGATTGTGTGCGTTAAAATCTGAGAGACTTTGTAGCAAACTATTTGTCAATCATTATATTAATCAAATATTATATTTTATAACAATGAACATTTTTTTAATAATAGATGCAACATGTCAAATCATATGTTCTACATATATAACGGCCATTAGGATCCATACACACGTTTCTTATCATAATTCCAAAATTGAATTCGATATATAGGATGAAACACCGCTATTTAAATCTATGGGAGATGATTACCCTCCAATAGGGTCCTGTATAGGTCTCAGAAGAAGAGGAAATTCAAAAAATCATCACTTGGAATGCCAGACCTGGTTTGAAATACCCTTCTGGCCCAAGAGCACCAATTGACTATTTTGTATCTAATTATTGCCAATAATTTCAACTTTCAATTTTGTAAAAACGGCGAAGCAGGGTTTTTTTATACTGAGGTTTTTCCCTGTGCTCTGGTATCATACGCCAGAATAGTATGGTATCCCGTTCTGCACCAACCTCAGATAGGTACTTTTTTGTTTCATGTATTGTATTTTGTTAGCTCTCAATTGGAGAGAATATATATATATATATATATATATATATATATATATATATATATAGGATCCATACATAAAATACATATATCTTTTCCTTAGTTAATATACATAAGTTACTTCGTCCAAGTGAACCCTGATATTTTGACCAAAAAGTAACTGAAGTATAATGAAATAAGAAAAAGATATAATCTAAGTATGGTTCATAATGGCCGGTATATAGAATATATGATTTGACATATTTCGTGTTTTATTCGAAAATGCTTATTGTTATAAAATATAATATTTGACGAATTCAATCATTGAGAAATAGTTTGCTACAAGGTCTCCTCGATTTTAAGAAACACAATCATATCTATGTCTCTGAATCAAGGTTTACTCTCATAATACAGAACCAATAAAGGAATAGAATAAACATAAAACAAGGAAAAAATATATAAAAAACATTGTGTCCATCTTATTTCTTTATGCAGGTTCTCAGAGTAATTTGAAGTAGCAAACTTTGTTCTATTAATGAGAAATAACATTTTATGGAAAGAATGAATGTTTACGATCGCTTGAACAAATAAAACAATACGTCTAAATTCACGAAGAAATTACAACCTTGTTTATTATGCCAACACTTGATGTTCCATTGAAATTTTGTTACTTCACCTTGCTAACTATAGAAGAGCTTACAAAATTAATGATACATACCCTAACCTAATGGTCTTCACATCATATCCAACAAGTTTTATACACCAAGCTCAACGCTTAAGAGATTTCTTTCAGTATTTTTCAAATAGAATGGAAAATCCTCCAGATTTATGAATTATGCAGCCCCAAATTCCATTTACGATTCTTACGAGGGTTAATACGCCACTTAAGAAGATGATCGTTTAACCATGAATTTGTCATCAAAATAACTTGTATCTAGCTGGCAAGACAGAGTTGTATTGCCAGCCTGTACAGTGAGCCGTTCTCTCGAAACTTTTCTATTTAGAACCTGTGAATACTATCGACAAAACTTACCCATTCTCGAGTTGGTAAGGTTGTAAAATAAGTCCGAATCTAGCATATTTTCATTTCAACTTGTTCTCTAATCCTTTTATGTACTTCAAGAAATGTTTACGACAACACTCAGTCATAAATATGAAGTAGACTGGAGACTTATTCTTCTGGAATTCAAATTCGACCCATATTTTCCTTGATATTTTGTTTTACACCAGCGATATTTTCCAGCACGGGGGAAATGCTCAAGAAAATGAAAGAAAACAAATAAATTCAATTAGAGTTTCCACTTTGCCAGTTAAATCCCGTTACTCGAAATATAATTCAGAAATCCGAAATATGAAAAAGAGTTACGTCTGCCAGTGTTTACATGCACTGTAGTGTTTTTAATATTGAAGGAAAACAACAAGCTCTCAGAGCGGAATTTCGGGATGGATGTATATCAAGCGAGAGAAGAATAATCATCAATCATGTAGAAAGCAATCAAAAAGTCCTGGAAATATTGACCAACTGCAATTTCTCATTCATTTGAGAAATAGCATATGGTGAGATTCTTTTCCATTGACCTGGGTTATCGTTTTAATGTTTTTTTTTCGTTTCGTAACAGTTTGGATCGATCACAAGATTTGTTGATGCACCGAAGATATTATACTTCTTTTGTAGAGAAGTATAATTAATTTCACTTAAATCTCTCATGGCGATTAGCAACAAACCTATCTTAGTTTGAGGGAATCATATGAGAACCGGCACATCTATATTCATCAGGCAAACTGACGAACTCAGTCAATATAGATATGAAAAAAATACACAGGATTTTTTGATACCCTCATGCCTGAATATGTGTACATTTCGAGAAATTGCTGAAATTTGTTTCCATGTTCGATCAATTTCATTTCTGGTAAGAGTTTACTCCTTCTGTAGGAAAGTGAAATCAATTTCACCTACTCCTATAAATTTTCAATACTCAGACATTCAATAGCTCATGATATTCATCGTATATTGAAATAAATGGCAACATTATCTCAAGTGTTTCAGTGAATGCTTTTTTTCCAAAGAAGCTATCACTTTTTTCAGAAAAGCCTTTATCTTTACCGGAAATACTACCAGTTTTTTCGAGAAGGCATTAATTTCTCCGAAAAAGTATATCTGCTTTTGTCGAAAAAAACCTCTGCTTCCTCGGAAAGAGCTTTAACTTTTTCGGAATAGCTTCTGCATCTCCCGAAAAAGCTTCTGCTTCATCAGGAAAGTTTCTACTTTCTTAAAAATGTTTCTACTTTATTCGAAAGTGCTTCGCCTTTTTTCGAAACTGCTTCTTCTTCATACGAAAAAGCTTTAATTGCTCCATAAAAAAAAATTTCAATGCTTCTTATTTCTGATTTTCCTAAACAAGCTTCTTATTCATAAGAAAGAACATTTCTTCTTTCTAAAAAGCTTCTAGTGTTGTCGGGAAAGCTTCTATTTTTCTCGAAAAAGCTTCTATTTCATCCCATAAAGCTTCTTTACCTTCTGACAATACTTCTAATGTTTCCAAAAATTTCTTTTTCTTTTCCGAAAAAGCTTCTACTTCTCATCCGAAAAAGCTCTTATTCCGTCAGAAATAGCATATAGTTGCAATTGTATTGGTTTACTTTAAGAATGCTTTTTGACTTTTTCCGAAATATTCTTTACATTCTTCGGAAGCGCCATTTCTTCTTTCTGGAATTGGAATGGTGAATAAATTCAAAGTTGATGGGGATACTTTTTCGATCAATCACTTATGTTGTATCTAGATACTCGTTTGAAGTATCTTCGTCAGCAGTTTGAGAAATATCTCTTAGTCTAGACTACCAGTTTACCATAATTCAGAAGTAACGAACAGGGAACAAAGTTTCCAAGCTCGTTTTCCTTGTGAATACAAAACGACAGTTATCGAAGGGAAACTGTTAATCTCAGTTTCAAACAAGAGTCAATATTATTCGGCATATCTGCAGAAAAAGTGGAATGGAGCTGATCGGAATTAATTTTTCTTCATTGCTACGTATTACTTCCGCACTGGAAACTTTGTTTTTCGCGATTCTCATTCTGAAAGTGCTTTTCTAACTTCGGGGAAAGTCCATTATAGGAGAGAGAATATTCACATGGTCCTCCTATAGTCTCTTGCCACACTCAGGTTTTTAGCAACGCTCAGAAATTTAGTTCGGATTACTTATGGCTCCGGAAGTTGAAAAGTCTATTAGTCTGATTCCGTTTATTCATCCGATAGTTTTTCTTGAATGGAACTTCTTCAGAGAGAATAGCAGGGGTGGTAACGATTACTTGATAAATGAGAAGAATTAATGGGACATTAAGCCGTGAATTGAAGTCAAATACCGCCTTTTTTGCGAGTTACTAGGATATAAAGGGTGTTAGTAAAGAAGTGCGACAAACTTCGGGAGATGATACTGCACGAACAATACTGACATCATTGTTTATAACTTTTGTCCGCAAATGCTTCGTTTTCCGACTTTTGACGAAATTTTCAATAACGTTAATGAATTCATGTGTCGCTTTTTCATTGACACGAAGTTTTATTTTGGACTAGCTTTTACCCGCGACTTCGTCCGCATAAGTTTTTTTGTTTTCTCCCGGCTGTAAGTCCCCCCTGCAACAATGTCCCACAATCGTGTTCCAGTCCTCAACTTCACATCAAAATTTGTTCAAAAGCAACCTAAGCTACGTAATGGATAGCTCCGAATGTTTCCTTAGTAAATATAAAAAGTAAATAATGTAAATCGGTTTAAAATACTACTAACTACCTACCTGCCAACCCCCGATGTTAGACAGTTGACATCCGCAACATCGTCTGCGTAGGAAGTACTAACTTAATGTAAGTAGTATAATAATGTAGGAAGCTAAAAATAACAGGCCTTATTACTGTAGTACATTTTTGTAAACTATGCTTTTTGTTTTTCCCTCTCTGGCCAACATATGGAGATTCTGTGGACTTGAAACACGTGAGCAAGCCACGTAAATTGTCCGTGAGAAGTCAGTAGCTATGGCGTCATGCGCTTCTTGACACCATCACGCTAGGTTTCCGCGGGAATGAGGTATTTTCCCGCCGTAAAAAGTCTGTGTCCGTGCCTAGGATCCTATCTTTATATTAACCAAGTCTTATAAAATCCGTTCAGACGTTAAGGCGTGAATGAGGTAAACTTTTAAAACAAACGATTAAATATCACTAACTTAATTAGTTTTCTGCCTATTGCCTACGCCTTAAGTACGATAGCATGAATATTAATAGCCCATATCCTTTTCTAGGTTACTATCTATCACCTAACTAAATTTCATCAAAAGCCGTTAAGCCGTTTAGGCATGATAGAGCTAAACTCCCAGCAAAAACCATAAAAAAATCACTAACTCAATTCAGTTTTCTGCCTACTTCCTACCCCCTAAGTACGATGACGTGATCATTTTGATCTTATATCTATTTTTAGGTAACCATCTATTACCTTACTGAATTTCATCAAAATCTGTTCAGCCGTTTAGATGTGAAAGAGCAAAAGTCCCAACAAAAACGACTAAAAATCACTAACTCAATTTAGTTATCTGCCTACTGCCTACCCCCTAAGAACGATGGCGTGATTATTTAAAGCCTATGATCATTTATAGGTTATCATCTATCACCATACCAAATTTCATCAAAATCCGTTCAGCCGTTTAGGCGTGAAAGAGTAACAGACAGACAGATTTACTTTCGCATTATAATATAAGTAGGGATTTCAATACATCGAATATTGTAGGGTTATTGGCATAAACCTGTGACTTCACCTAAGAGTGTGAAAGCTGATCACCAAATCGGTAAATGTCTCGACCAAGCAATTTGAATAGCTTTTCATGTTCATGTAATTTGCCCTTCGATTACCTCTTATTATATGTTTAGAACCTGTTGGAGCAATAAAAAAATCTATCATGGCGATGAGCACCGAACAAATCTTAGTTTGATTGGAAACACTTTGCACCAACTATTATATCAAATTATTTTAACACCAGGACTTCTATATTCATCAGGCAAACTAACAAACTCAACCGATATAGACATGACAAAAACTTTAAAACCATTTATGAAATAGTGAAATAAGGTTGAGGATCGAAAACGATAGAAACTACTTCGAAAAGAACATAGTGTTTGGTCCATATTTTGGGAAATGGCAAATACTACATTTGAACTATTCTCTTTTTTGTTTTGTTGATGGATTTCAATCGAGAAAAGTGTATTTATTGTGAAAACGATTAATAACTGCTCGAATTACTTGGTATAAGGCCGATTATGTTGACCCTAATATCGACAAAACGCTTTATTAACTTCGTGAACAGACTAATTTTTTTCCAATTGAGTTCACACAATTTGAAAGCGTTGTTTTGACGTAAAACAATTCTCGATTAATTACAATAGTTTACTGAACAGAATTGTCCACGCAGATTGACATTCTCCACTGTTAAACCATAGGAACTTTTCATATTAGGTGTTTCAATTTGAACAATACCGAGAAATATGAAGTCAATAGTTATGATATCCAGAAACCAGCGAACGTTTTAACTCCAGGAACTGAAATAACAGGACAGCACACATTCGGGAGAGAAAAGTGACATAAACTACTGTTGTCTTTTCACTCTGAAGAGAAAACATAGCAATTTGTGGACTTCTCGGGAATGAAACTGTACACCATAACAGAGATGTCACATCAAGAATTTATGGGTGTAATAAAGCGACTACTTATATAGGGTGAATTTCATTCCGTGGATGACTTCCATAGTTACATATTTTGGGATTTGGTTTCAATATTTTTATGACTATCGTACGCTTCGCGGATTGATTTATTTCGAGTGTTGTCAAATATGAAATCGGAGGAAACAATCAGCTCTAAATAATATAGAGAATGATGAAAATAATCGACATGAATTTGAAGTTTTGATTCGATATTAGTTTCGTTTTCTCAATTCATTTTTTCCCAAAACATTTTGTGTAATTTTGTTTCATCTCTTCATCAAAATGAACAAACTTGCAGGTACTTTCTGGGCGTCTTGAGACAATCGTTATTATCATGTAATTTTGAATATCGCCTTAAAAAATCACAGGGGGTTAAATCAGATAACTGTTTTGGAGTGCTGAAAACCCCAGAGAATTACACCACGTATCACTGTTTGGTGTGCACTATTTCGACTTGAGATAAGTATATTTTTAGTTTAGGTGTCTTCTGACGTTCATGCCCACATGATTTAGGAGTTTTCCTTCCTGAGGTTTGCCGGAGTTTTCAGCGCTTCAACACAGTCGCTTGACTTAGACTCTTGCGATTTTTTATGGGGATATTCTGGGACATTTGAAATACAATATTCGTTCAGCTATCACCAAAATACCCAACGAAGTGCTGGTAAGAGTTTTCCGACATTTCGAAATCGATCAACGCAGTATTGACAATAATGAACATCATTTGACGAATATCATCTTTGAAACTGTCTGAACATAAACTTTGAATGTTGTACTCGATTATAGAGAAATAGTGAAATCGATATTTGCATAGGTTTTTGTTCCACACTATATTGTTTTTTATTCAGTGAAATATTTTTGAGACTTGAAATATATTTCATTACATATGAATATAGATTGATACTTCAAATACAAACCAGTTAAAATATCATACAGCAGAGTTTAATAGGAGTAAAAATAGTAGCTTTTTTACGAAGCAAAATTGACGACTCACAATTTCATGCTTTCCGGCAATAAAAAATGATAAAATCACCAGAGTAATTCAACAAATGAGGCTTTATTTTTCCAACGATAATATTTGGAAATTGACGTAGTCGTGCGAAGCAATTTACGCAGCCAGAAATAAAGTTTCTCTCGTGGATGCAGGCAAAAACTTATCAAAAATTCGTTACTACAACGAGACTCATTCATAAATGATTTCAGCCGGAAAGCACAGAACTCGCGGCATTAATTTATGTCGCAATATAGCCGCTCTTGGATAATCCATAAAATGGCCGAACTTAACTGTTTATTTAAGCGCTAAACTCTCACGGTACGTTCTGTTATTGTGGGAGATTTTCTTCCTGAACTTCATATAAATTTTCGGAGTTTCACCTGATAGTTTCGCAAAAATTGCGATAAAAAGTTCCGGAGTTCAACTCCTCCATAAATTACAGAAGTTCTGAAAGATTTCATTCAGAATAAATTCAGCGTTTCATTCACGTCACACTGCAGTATGTATGAAAGTTTTGGGTATCAATACTGGTTATGACTCCACCTGGCGGGTTTCTCTACATTTTAACTGATTCCTACTCAATAACGAAAGAAGTAGGGGCAAAAAGTAATTGTTCAGGAAGAATTTCCACACTCCTCTTAGCTATATTTTCGCGTGATGAACTGAAAACAGGAAACTTATCAATTAACGAACCTATCTTTCCTGGAACTTAGGTTCCTCACATATTGCAAAAAAAATTAATTATGTTTGGTGGAACTGTGCGTAGAAACTTTTGCTTTAGGTACTCATTGACCATTGACATTGTCTGCAGAATCCTGTGGATTTTAGAGACGAGGATTTTTCTTTTTTATTCTTATTGCAAAAAATTACAAATCGTTAATATCTCCAACTCTATAAAACCTCTGCTAAATCTATGTAGATGATCGCCCTAGTTGAAAGACAAATAATTAATACAATAAAACTGCCAATTCCGGTAATTTCTTTCCAATCATAAAGTCACTGTTAATCAAACGAATACAGATTATTCGGCAACAGTGGAAATTGCCTAATTTGATTATTTTCTAATCAATTTCCATCCTACAACCCGGTTTTATCATTTTTCACTCACGACTTTTCCATGTTTGTCACGTGAAATGGTTGTATTTTCGAATGATAAAAGTAACCACCAATTTGTGAAGAATGAAATGAAATTATCACTTAATTGTTAAGACATTCGGTCAATCGAATCCTTATCTCATTTTTGCGAAGATTTTTCCATGTTTGAATGAAATACAGAGTGTAAAAAGTAACGTAACTCGTCAATATTTTCTTACGAAGAATTATCGAGAAAAATCCTACGATCTTTCGAATTGGATATTTTTTACAGCTTTACTTTATTTTTCAAATGGGAATTTATCGATAGTGTTCAAAATGCATGGGACAAATGGCTTTTCAAATTAAAAATCGACGAATGCAAGGATTTTTTTCAATGATTCTTCGTACAAGAATGTCTGATGAGTTACGTTACTATTTTGGTAAGCTGTTTATTCATTTGGTGTTGGAGTTACGGTCGGGAGTTACTTCAGCAATTTTTATTATCCATTCGACCCATTTTCACTGCTAAATTCCGAAAGAATTGCTTGAAATTTTGCGTACGCCCATGGAAGCCGTATAATATGAAAGGAACATCTGCCAAAAGGTTTTTATACATTCTTCAAGTGCGTTCTGACTATAAATCATTTTAAATTCTCAGTCCTCATCACATCAAACGAAACATGAAATAAAAACAGCCTCGCCGGAAATGAACTTCGACTAAAGCTAACCACAGATTTCGAAGTTCCGAATCCCAAAGGAATACCATAATTGGAGACCATCTTCAAACTATTTCTTTGAAGAATCGTATCATAACTCCTAAAGAGGATTGCTCCCAAGAAGCAGGTATATTTGTTTGATACCAGAGGATTTTCAGTTTGACGCTTTTTATCACAGCACGGATGATAGGAAATGCTACTTGAATCTCTCGAGGAAAAACGCTGCAATTCCACACAGAACTTCCTTATTTCTTCACTAAAATGTACGGAATTCGCTTTACTCATTCTCCACATTGACCTATTTTCCAACTTTTGACCCCTTCATATTGAGAAAACGAGAATTCATTGCATTCAATTCAAGTTTTGTGCGAAATAGAAATTGTTTCGGATAATGTCGATGTTTGAACGATAAAGAACATGTAACACCGGACCGCACAAGAAGGGTTAAACACATTCTTCAAGAGAACAATATCCAGAGGATGAAATGACCAGAAAACTCACCAGACTTGAATCCAGTTGGGCAGGTATTGGATAACTTAGGAAGAGAAGTATCGAATTGCCAAAAACCACCTTCAACTTTTCAGGAATTGTGTTTTGCCCTTCAGGAAGAATGGAACGAAATGCCTGAAAATTTCACATATGAAATTTGGATTTACTTGTGGCATAACTACACTCACCGGAAAATCGATGAAGTTTGTTCATTCATAAAAATGTTATTTCAAGTCCGATTCGAATAAATTTTTTTTAATTGTGTGTATATTCATCATTGATCGATCACCAGTTTTGAATTTTAAGAAAACTCTGCGTACGTCATTTTGTACAGGGTGAAACTAAATCTGTTTTTTCACCCTAACTTAAGTACCATCCCTGGTGTGTTCCAGTTGTTCCACCGTGCGATTGCCTATTTCACGACCATAAAACATTTTCTCTTGACAATCTGCTTCTTCATTCATAACAATAGCACAATTTTGGTTCGAGATACAGGGTTTTCAGTAAAACATTTAATTTCGCAACAAAAGTACTTCAACAAATTCAACCTCAAATTCTGACCTAATGAAAGTAATCTGAAAACCAAGTCGAAAACATAACGTGTTTTACGTCCAGACGCGGTTAACAGGTGCAATTTATCTCGACGTGTCCTCAAAAGGTTTTGAATCAATTAGAGCATCACTAAGCTGCTGCAAATTTTCAGCAGTTGGTACACGAGAACGAATTTTCCTCCCAAGAGAATCCAAACATGCCCAATTGGGTTCAAATCTGGTCTTAGAGCAGGCCAGTTGAATGCTTGGATATCAACCTCTGCTAAATACTTCCTGGCAATCCTAGCCACATGCGGTTGATGTGGTATAAAGCATAAGCACGAAATCGTCTCCAATAAACGGTGCATACGGAACAACATATCGCGCTTAAACTTCTCTTGTTTTATGTTTTTACTCAGTTTTCAGTTTATTTTCGTATAGTTCGGATTTAAGGTTAAATCTGTACTTCCATAGCTATAGCGAAATTGTGGAGTTTAATGTTGTTCTGAAAAACCTGTATATTTTCAGTTACCTGGAACTGATATCTGCTGTGCCTGCGCAATTCTACAAATTTGAACAATATGTCAGAGTCTAAGAACAACCTCCGACTGTTTCTTATCGCTACCGCTAATTTTCTTTATTCTATTTTTCCGCTATTTTATATTTTCTCTTATTTTGAGATAGAACCTTGTGTTCCGCTATTTTAAGTGAATTACGCTATTATTTTGTGAAAGAGACACTATTATTGAAGAATTGAAGATCACCGACCCCGTCCGAGAGTACTCTCCAGAAGATTGGTCGAAGAATACTGTTTGGTGAGTCTGGTGCATTTTACTTTATTTTCTTTCACAACACCTATGATTTTTGATTAATACAGTCCATTAAATTCTCTCCACTTAAAGAGTTACCGCAACACTCTGAAAACCCTGTATCTTCAACAAAAATTAAGCTTTTGTTATAAATTGTCAAGAAAAGATACGTCTTGATGATGAAATAAGAAATCACACGGTGGAAGAACTGGAACATTAGGGGTGGTTCTAAAGTAAGGGTAAAGAAAAAGATTTTGTTTTACTCTGTATAAAATGACGTACACCGAGTTTTCTTGAAATTCAAAACTGGTCATTCATTCAAGATGAACGTACCTACAACTGAAAAAAAAATTATCGAATCGGACTCGAAATAACATATTTTATGAATATACAAACGATTTTTTGAGTGGATCGGTTATTTTGCCGGTGAGTCTATAATAAATCAAAAATGAATAATCGATTAATTTATGAACAAAATCTTAACATGCGACGAAAAATAAATAATAGGTGAAACAAATAGAAGGCAAACAAAATCGGTAAGTGTAAAATTGCAAAGCACCGAATAGACGGAACGGAAATCTGCCAGAAAGTGCCAGAATTAGGTGACATTTCATGATGTTGGCCGAGATTATACCCTAAACAAACAGTAATCATTTGATTGACTGCGCAAATATGGTCGGGAGCAGAATGAACCATCATGTTTGATGATACGATATGTCTTTCTACTGCGGCCCATCATCTATTAATTTAATCTTGCAGCCATACTGTTCCGACATTTATTGCATCTCTGATGCGATTCTTCGTGAATTGCATGACATCTAAAGTGGAGCCATTTCGATTAAACGAGCTGTCAAATGCATGTATATTATAGCGTTATTCGAAGACTCGACATCACCAGAATCCACTCAACGCCTATCGCTTCACATTTTTCGGTTCGATGCACTTTCATTATGCAAAAGAATTATTGCGGTTTACTCGTTGATAGTCGTTCTTGTGAAATTATTCAGAACAGAAAGCTCGAGAGCATTTTAGATCATTCTGAGGGTATCTTTCTGGTTGTTGATGAACAATAAGCTTTGCGGTGTTGTATCTTTATGAAATTTTGACACTAATTAGTCAGTCATTATTTATTTATTTAGTTTTAAACATCCCAAGACGTTGTCCGATACCCATTTGCTAGTGCTTTATATTGTTGCAGCCTTCTAGTTCGTTTGAGTCGATCATCGTTGTGTCCAGTTCAATTTCCGAGGCTCCTAATGGGTTTTTTCAAAATTTCAACATTTTTATGAGTATCAAGGAGACAGCCGGATGCCTTAACCCCCAACCTGGAGGTCCAGCATTTGATTTTAGAGTATCTTTCTCTTAGGTAAATTGCTTTCTCTACAGCTTATGAACTTTACCTGCCCAGCCTGTTGGTCTTCTAACTACACTGCGCAAAAAAACTAACGCACATTCTATCTCCAATTTTAATGAAAGTTAACTCTACATTGACTTTATAGCTTATTTTTTATGTTCTCTCGGGAAGGTTTTGAACAGAACAAGACACATAAAATGAAAGAAAAATTCAGGATTTCACCGAATCTTATGAGAAAGAAGAGAAATAAACAATATTCAAAATAATGGAATGTTGATAAGTGATTTAATACTTGGTATTTCCACACCTTGCGTTAATTACAGTTCGGCAACGACGGTTCATACTCAAACTGAGTGATCTTAAAATTGTTCTGATCTAATCCTTCCCAGATTTCTCTGAGTTGGATTCCTAAGTCATTGAGAGTAGCTGGATGATTTTCTGAACTTCTCAGCCTTCAGAGGCAGAATCTAGACACATCTGTGAAGAGAACTCTTTCCCAATCAGCCTCTTTCCAATGGATATGCTCTCTTGCAGAATCCAAACGCGCCCTTCGATGGGCTGGGGTAAGAGCTGGACCTCTTGCCGCGGCCTTAAATCATATTCTTTGAGGCGATTTCTTATTGTCTGAGTGCTAATTTGGACTCCATGAGTTTGCTCAAGCTGATTTTGAAGGAAGCGAGTGGTTGCAAACCGTTGTCTAAACGAAGAAACTCTCAAGTAACGTTCTTGAATGGCAGATGTTACCCTTGGTCTACCCTGTCCTGAGGTCCGTCAAGTTGGCCCGGAAGTTCCGGCACTTCTTGAAGAGAAAATTTCCACGGAAAATGCTAGCTAGATGCTGGGAGATGCTGAAGAAAAATCGAAATATCTTCAACCGTTGTGAAAAATCGACGATTGAATTTTCCGGGCCAACTTATGTGCAGCCCGGACACCTCAGCATTTTTCATCGAAATGCTCACAAAGTTTAATGCTAGGTAGGTGCTGAGAGATGCTGAAGAAAAAATCAAAATATCTTCAACCGTTGTGGAAAAATCGACGATTGAATTTTCGGGCCAACTTATGTGCAGCCCGGACACCTCAGCATTTTTCATCGAAATGTTCACAAAGTTTAATGCTAGGTAGTGCTGAGAGATGCTGAAAAAAAATCGAAATATCTTCAACCGTAGTGGAAAAATCGACGATTGAAAATTCCGGGCTAACTTTTGTGCTGCCCGGACACATCAGCATTTTTCATCGAAATGCTCACAAAGTTTAATGCTAGGTAGGTGCTGAGAGATGCTGAAGAAAAAATCGAAATATCTTCAACCGTAGTGGAAAAATCGACGATTGAAAATTCCGGGCTAACTTTTGTGCTGCCCGGACCATCAGCATTTTTCATCGAAATGCTCACAAAGTTTAATGCTAGCTAGATACTGAGAGAGATGCTGAATCAAAAATCGAAATATCTTTTACCGTAGTGGAAAATCAACGTTTGAATTTTCCGGTCCAGTTGTGCAGTCCGGAAACAATTGCACTTTTCATCGAAAAATGCGATGGTTAACTGCAGGTATTAATAAGTTGGCTCGAGACTGAAAGAAATTCTTTAGGTGTGTTATGTACGGCCAGATCCAGATGAATAAAATTATAACTATATGAGAAATTCACATTTATCCATTTACAGTTACAAAGTAATTTCACTCAAAATATTCTTATTTTCGATATATATATATCGATATAACGAGTGAATTTTTTTTGAGAGGTGTGATAGAGATAGTCGGAGGAAACAAAGATTCCGTGGGTCATTTTGTGGCTTTCGCAAAGAGATTGCGTGGTAAATGGGAGAAATACGATGATATCCAGAAAAAAGCTGAACGTCGCATTAATGAAGATAGTTATGTTTCAACAACTCTCTTAATTTATTCTATATAAAAAATAATTGCTTCTCTGTTATTATTTTAATCACATTATAGTTATTGTAATTATTAATTTTATTTCTGTATAATAAATTTCTCACAAAAAAGATTATTTTCTTGATCATTCTGAATTTTTTTTATGTGAATTTTTTTCAAGTAATCCTCATAACTTTGAATAAATTATCATTCCTTCAAAATTCGTTATAAATGTCGTCCGTAGTAGGTGATTGTTTATATTTACTCGATAGCTATCTCTGTTAATAATGGTCGTGCAAAAACGTTTGAATGGGCAAATTATAGTATTTTTTAAGGCATCAGAGTTAAGTTCAAGGAAACTCATAAAAGCACAGTAAACATGAAAATTCATGTGACTTGTTATTTTTAAAATGGTACACCCAGTATTTTATTCTCCTAATCGGTAGAGCTCCTTCTTCTGGTTTCAATTATATCTATATATCGGGTGTCCCAAAGTGAGTGGCCTATTTAGATTATTATGGAAACTGTTGATGAAATTTTTGGTCCATCCTGTATAACTGACAACTATAATTCAAAAGCAGTGACATAGATTAGATCAATATCAAATGACGCGCTGAATTTTTGACTAAAATCTCAAATATTGAGCGAACTAGAGTCATTTTCGTAACACGCCAATTTGATCTAATAGGCTATTCACCTTGGGACACCTGATATATACTTTATCGGGGTAATTATTTTTTTCCATGGTTTTCTAACATTCCCGATGTGACCCCATTGGACACTTTTATAGGGATATTTGGAATTTAAAGTGTTGTGGCCAGTCCACGAAATATTGAAGACATTAAATCGATCCAGAAATTTTAAGAAAAACTCCAGAAAAAAAGATATCAACTGTGTGCAGAAGTAGAGAGGGATAATTTAACACTAAATTTAACTTTCATCAATAAATAAATAAAATGAGTGTCAGTATTCTTTTCATTATTCACGGTTCTTCCGATACGAAGAATTCGTACCGTTGTCACGTGGCGTTCCATATTTGAAATCTAATGTGTATATGGCCAGTCCACGGAATATTGAAGACATTAAATCAATCCAGAAATTCTGAGGAATACCCTGAAAAACAATACCGACAGTGTGCAGAAGTAGAGGGGATCATCATTTTGAACATTCTGCTTCTCATTAATAAATAAAATGAGTGTCAGTTTTTTAAATATCCGTGGTTCCTTTGATACGAAGAATTCGTATTGTTGTAATGTGGCGTTCCAAAATGCCTTACAGACGATAATATCTAGATATATTTTTAGAAAACTTCTAGAGATAACCCCAATGAAGTTCATATTTTTCAAACAGAAGAAAAAGCTCTACCGAATACTTAAATGAAATACAGGATATGTCATTTGAAAAATAACATAAGTTTCAAATTTTTTTGGGTGTGCGTCGCTTTTATGCGTTTCCTAGTACAGAATTGTGAGTGCCCACAAAAAATACTACTCAAAGAGTTTCACTCAGTCTCAAGCCAACTCATAAAAGCAGCATATAATATGTTGTTCGTCAACTTTCTCATCACAGTCAAAGATATATCAACTTTTTCTTCAGCATTCAGCAGCTTCAGCTATCATTTCAATGAAAAAGCCTTGTCTCCGGGCTGAACATTAGTTGGGCCGGAAAATCCAACGAACGACATTTCGCTACTGTGGAAGATATTTCGACTTTTTCTGCATCATTCTGCAGCATTTACTCCGCCAGAATTTCGATGAAAGGTGCAATTTTTTTGGGCTGCACAATAGTTGTCCCGGAAAATTCAATCGTCAATTTTTCCACGATAGTTGAAGATATTTCGATTTTTTCTTCAGCATCTCTCAGCACCTACCTAGCATTAAACTTTGTGAGCATTTCGATGAAAAATGCTGAGGTGTCCGGACTGCACATAAGTTGGCCCGGAAAATTCAATCGTCGATTTTTCCACAACGGTTGAAGATATTTCGATTTTTTCTTCAGTATCTCTCAGCACCTACCTAGCATTAAACTTTGTGAGCATTTCGATGAAAAATGCTGAGGTGTCCGGGCTTCACATAAGTTGGCCCGGAAAATTCAATCGTCGATTTTTCCACAACGGTTGAAGATATTTTGATTTTTTCTTCAGCATCTCTCAGCACCTACCTAGCATTAAACTTTGTGAGCATTTCGATGAAAAATGCTGAGGTGTCCGGGCTGCACATAAGTTGGCCCGGAAAATTCAATCGTCGATTTTTCCACAACGGTTGAAGATATTTCGATTTTTTCTTCAGCATCTCTCAGCACCTACCTAGCATTAAACTTTGTGAGCATTTCGATGAAAAATGCTGAGGTGTCCGGGCTTCACATAGTTGGCCCGGAAAATTCAATCGTCGATTTTTCCACAACGGTTGAAGATATTTTGATTTTTTCTTCAGCATCTCTCAGCACCTACCTAGCATTAAACTTTGTGAGCATTTCGATGAAAAATGCTGAGGTGTCCGGGCTGCACATAAGTTGCCCGAAAATTCAATCGTCGATTTTTCCACAACGGTTGAAGATATTTCGATTTTTTCTTCAGCATCTCTCAGCACCTACCTAGCATAAACTTTGTGAACATTTCGATGAAAAATGCTGAGGTGTATGGGCTGCACATAAGTTGGCCCGGAAAATTCAATCGTCGATTTTTCCACAACGGTTGAGATATTTCGATTTTTTTCTTCAGCATCTCCCAGCATCTAGCTAGCATTGTCCGTGGAATTTTTTTCTTCGAGAAGTGCCGGAACTTCCGGGCCAACTTGACGGACCTCCTGTCCTGGTCTTCGGACATTCATACCTGCCTCCCAGAATCGCTGCAACATTCTGGACTCACTTGTATGGGAAACTCCAAACCTTTCTGCAATTCTTGCGTATATCCATCCTTCTTCTCGCAAAACTACCGCTTGGACACATTACTCTTCGGTCAAATTGCTTGTTTCGCGTTGCATAGTGATCGAGTGTAGAAAATCAAACAAAAGAAAAACTATTAATCACTAGAATTGATCGAGAACAACTGATTTCAGAATGGAGCCAATACATTCAAAATCTGATAATCTCATCTTTTTTTATTTCTGCTGGGAAAAATATCTGTATTGAAGAAAAACGTTGAAAGTGGATAACATATGATCATTGATAACATCTTCAGTTGAAGAATAAATTTGAAATTTCCATAATGTGCGTTAATTTTTTTTGCGCAGTGTATACATATATTTCTTCACACAAAAATTGCATAATACATCAATTATTGTATAAAACGTGGGCTATGGGATCAAAGGGAATATTTTTATGCGATGTCTGTAAATCTTAACTTCAAATATTAATAATATCATTATTTGGAGTCAATTATGAACAATATTGACTGACTTGGTAGTTAGTCAGTCATTAATTCGAAGATAATTTCGATATTCTATTATTGGTCTGTAGGCAGTTCCTTGAACATCTGAGATCTGAGGTGGTGAAAGATCACCACTTGAAGAGCCAGTTCTGTTGAGTCCGTATAATGAGACCTATAGTTCTCAGGGTATTTAAATCGGAATAATCGTTTTTAGTAGGTACGCAAGAATATCTTTTTCCATATCAGGGCTTGTTTATGTCCACCTCTTTTCTAGAATTGATGAACAAATTTAATATTTCATTTATTTGAATCGATCAACTGAAACCTGGAATTTTCGAGAGAAAAAAAAAACTTATCAAGCTTATTAAGATAGTGAATTGAGATCATCTTGAATTGTGTGGGGCAAATAATTTCGAACGATGAGGTTCAATCCGAAGATAGAAATGTTTTTTCTTTAATAAATCTGTTGCGTTGGTCCTTTCGAAACTAAGCCATTGTGTACAGACTCGTTGCGTAACAATACAGAAATGTTTGTTCATTCGGAAAATGAATTTCCAGAGTAAACAGGTACATAAAATTAGGTTATGCTCCAAAGAAACAGTGATACCACACGCTAATACAACTAAATCCTTTTCTGCGTAGGGGTGCACGTTCCTAATCCCAGTATTTTTCCCATATTTTCACCGAAATCGGTCTCTGTTGCTCTTCGCGTTCCAACTAAGCGCTAAATAATTTTTTACATCCGCCTGACATATTCTGATAACTTTCCAGATTAGGAGGGATCGTTTGCCCAAGCATCAGCATCTCCGTTTCTGCGAGCCTGCAGCGGAAGTGGAAGATTCTAATAAATTGAATCCGTCTTCAAGCTCGCTGCAGAATTATTATCAGATTGAAGAGTGACACCGATAATGTATGTGTTCTATAGTCTGATGGATTATATCTTCCTGGCTAAATCAGCGAATATCTCAAGCTAGGCGGATATTTCAGCAGCCAGTTATCTTATGGATTTCAGCATTTAGATCATGTTAATCCCCATGTGATTTTCCAACATAGTCCAAGAGCCCGTGAACCCCAGACCTTCGTCTGGGCAAAGGGTTGGAAATATCAAAAATATCTGGCTAATGAGGAAACAATGTCTAATTATTACCCAGTATTATATAAAAAATCATCTTCTATCCTATAACGTAAGTAGAATTACATATATTTAATGAACATTAAGGGTGTCTGGCAAGGGGTTGCCACGATTTTAAAAGTCTGGCAATTAATGACGTGATTTTTGATGATATTCTGAAGGTAACAAAAAACCACACTTAATCATTTGACGAATTAAGATCAGTATTTTACACCCCTTTAATACCGTTTACCTGCCAAAGCCAGGGTAACCCAACCTTCATAATGGTCCATCGTTCTTACCTGTGTTGGGAGCATGCGTAGACAAGTTTTCAGTTTTTTTTAAAAAAACGAAGGTCTGGGGTTCACGGGCTCTTGCTCTAATAGCAAACACTCCATATTTATTTATAATTATTCTTTGTTGGAGACTACCCGCTCTATCACCGAGTGTTAATTCATTATACCTCCGATAGTTTAGTTTTTTTCATCTGTAATGTTTATGGGAAAGTCAGCAGATGAGATTTGCAGGCTCTTTGAAATAGGAGCAGAAACAGATGGGTCAGACTTCGAACTAGTTAAATTTTTTCTCCACTCTGAGTCTGTTCAGAACCTTTCTGCAGTTTCAAACTGTTGATGATGTACTACAGCTAAATTCAAAAGCCTCTATTTGCTGCAAGATCGAAGCAAAATATTTTTATTAGGACAGAGTATCAGCAGATACACTGGCGAATAACTCTGCCTTGAATATGGTTGCATACTGATATGATTCTTATAAATCGAATTCGTTTTCTAGTGCAGAATTATTAAAAGATGGAAGAGTGACACTGGTGATGTATAGGGTTTTCTAATGAGAGGTGTTATTTTGAATAGCCCGCTATTTCGGTAGATGTCACGTTTGAAGCTGTAATTTTTTGACATTCGACAAGTAGAAACTACGCCATTAATGAAAATGGAACAATACACGCTTCAAGAACGCATTGAAATTATTGAAATTCACTATAAAAATAGTGAAAATTTGGCAGAGACGGTTCGTAAAACTCGAACATTTTTGGGTCGTCGTGAAGCACCTTGTCAGACCGCAATAAAGAAATTGGTGGAAAAATTCGAGCTGTTGAAACAAGTAAGTGATGTGAAGAATGAACCCGTGCACGTCGCCCAAGAAGAGCCGAGAATATTGCTGCTGTAGCCGACAGTGTTGAAGAAATCCCAGGTTTGTCCATTCCTTGTCGTTCTTTGGAATTGGGCATTCTACAAACGTCATTACACCGTATTTTGCATAAAGATTTGGGTCTTAGGGCTTATAAAGTTCAGTTTACACAAGAACTCTGATCATCAACACGAAACCATTGATCTTTTGCAAGAAAAGTTTCCGGACCGTGTTATCTCTCGAAGAGGTGATCACAATTGGCCACCGAGATCTTGTGATTTAACACCTTGCGACTTCTTTCTTTGGGTCTACGCCAATAGCCCAGCGTCGACTCAAGACCTCAATGATTGAATTCGTGAGGCTATCGAGGACATAGGGCAGCCACTTTGCGATTTGGTTATGGAAAATTTCATTGAAAGTATATGGTCCTGTAAGCGTAGTCGTGGTGGTCATTTACCACTATTAACGGCATAGCTTCTGCTTTATAATGAAATAAACATCTGATCATTTATATTGAAAAATGGCATTTTTCTTTGAATATCAAAATAAAACCTCTTATTGGAAAACCCTTTATGTACTTGATAGTCTGAAGGATTATATCTTCTGGCTGAATCAGAGAATATCTCAAACTCGACTGATATTTCAGCACTCATATATGTGATACATTTATTTTAGATCCTGCTAATCCCCTTGTGTTTTCGAAAATATGATTTCCCAAAGGAAAATACTCCATACTCTACCTCAAAGACATATCGAGTCCTAAAAAAGCATGCTGTGATTCTGTAAAATATGAAGAGTGACGCAAATATTGCATACACGAAGTTTTCCGGACCAGGGCAGAATAAAATCGGCCATAGTTGATTTTAGGTGAAATTACACAAGTCAGCATCGGTAAATATTTTATCAACTGAAAATGATGCTTTTTTATGGACGCACGTCTGCTTAAATTCTACTATCCCAGAGGATTCAACGTTTTGAGCGTTTTTGCAAGTTTGTTTTCCGCAACGGAGTGCTGGATTTTCAGGTGAAAATATTCAAATATGTTGGATAACCACTTTTTGATGAAAAAAGCTAGGGACGTGAAATTTCCAGTTGAGGTTAGGTAAGATTAGTTTGTTCTCAAAATTGAGTTCAAACAGTTCCATATGGTGGATATTCAAACTGGCAAAATGAATCTTAGAGGTATTTTTCGTTTATTATACACTGCGCAAAAAAATTAATGCACGTTATGAAAATCTCATATTTATTCTACAACTGAAGGTATTCTCAATGATTATTATTTTTATCGGAATTATGCATGCATATGTTATTCACTTTCAACGTTTTCTTCAATACATATGTTTTTCCCAAGCAGGAATAAAAAAAGATGAAATTATCAGATTTTGAATGTATTGGCTCCATTCTGAAATCAGTTGTTCTCGATCAATTCTAGTGATCAATAGTTTTTCTTTCGTTTGATTTTCTACACTCGATCGCTATGCAACGCGAAACACGCAATTTGACCCAAGAGGAATGTACCCAAGCGGTAGTTTTTACAAGAAGAAGGGCGGACATACACAAAAATTGCAGAAAGGTTTGGAGTTTCCCATACAAGTGTGTCCAGAATGTTGCAGCGATTCAGGAAGATAGGTATGAATGTCCGAAGACCAGGACAGGGTAGACCACGAGTACCAACTGTCATTCAAGAACGCTCCCAAGACGTCCACATGAAAGATATGCTCAGTGCAATTTCTTGAATACTACTGGTTTTGGAGGAGGATCGATTATGGTATGGGGTGGAATATCTTTGACTGCTCGCACAGACCTAGTGGTCGTTTATAATGGAGCTATGAATGCTGATAGGTATATAAGGAATATTCTTGAAGAACATGTAGTGCCATTTGCCCCATACATTAGTGATAATTTCATCTTTATGGACGATAATGCTAGACTCCACCGTGCGTGCATCGTTCAGGAGTACCTTGAAGAGTTGAAGCCTCTCGAATGGAATAGCCAACAAGAAGTCCAGATCTCAATCCAATTGAGCAGGTTTGGGACAACCTCATAAAAGGCTGAGAAGTTCAGAAAATCATCCAGCTACTCTTAATGACTTAGAATCCTACTCAGAGAAATCTGGGAAGGATAAGATCAGAACATTCTAAGATCACTCATTTTGAGTTTGAACCGTCGTTGCCGAGCTTGTAATTAACGCAAGGGGTGGAAATACCAAGTATTAGATCACTTATCAGCATTCCAGTATTTTGAAAATTGTTTATTTCTCATAAGATTCGGTGGAATCCTGAATTTTTCCTACATTTAATGTGTTTCGTTTCGTTCAAAACCTTCCGAGAGAATATAAAAAATAAGTTATAAAGTCAATGTACAGTTACTTTTATTAAAATTGAGGTTTTCAGAATGTGCGTTAATTTTTTGCGCGGTGTATAAGGGTTCTGGAAGTTGTATCACTCTAGAAGAATACTTAGTTGATAAATAAAATGGATTTGCCTCAAGTAATCTTGTTTTCTTTGCAAGACATGGAATTAATCAGCTGATTCATTTCAAAATAATCGTCTGGTCGTCAAATCGAGAAAAGTGAATAAACGATGAAACAATAAAGAGCCGAAGAGCCTCTTATCAAATTTCCGAGCTCATAAATGTATACAAAGAATCCCAACAAGCAATATTTTAATCTTAATGATAATAACCGAACGGTGTTATATTAAAAATTGGTTTTTGCAGGCAGTTACCTGCGGCGGAGAAAGATAAATGGATGTAAATTCGGACCGGTGAAAAATCTATTCCCAATAACGATGACGAAAATAGTGAAACACCGATGTAGACTCGACTCGAATTCATGCCGTAGCCTCATCAATATTTATAGTGGCCATTATTTATTTCTGTAATTCTAGCGTCCGAACAGCTATGACATTTTTTTAATTGAATGACCCAGATACACATGCATATGTTTAGTTAGTTGGTGAATACCTCGCAATGTTTTTCGCACAGACTCATCATAATCAACGTTATTTACATACTGTCGATATTCTTCCTGGAGGCTCTCGAATTTCCTGCCACCGATACGCTTTACAGGCTGTTTCCTGCACATGCTATCTAAATCACGAGAAGTTGTAGTGATAACTGAAACTTCATATAAAATGAAATATAATTTTTCCTGTAACCTGAATTTCATTTCGATCTCCACATTTTGCTTAGATAAAAATCCATCCATATGTCTGATATCAAATTCCAGAGCTGTAAATTGGTTTCAAAAATATAGTCCCAATATTGTTACTGAAATCGAAGAATATTGACATTGAAAACTAACGCTAAAGTTTCAACAGTAGATTGATGATTTGACCTCTTCAACCCCACTCAGTTCATTTCAGATTAATTTAGTTTAGTTAGAAAAGGGGTTACAGTTCACTGCGACCTCAAGGTATATTGTGTCCCCTTACAGGCTGTTCTGACCACACCCTTCACAGCTCGCCTTCCAGTTCCAGATCTGATGAAATCCAAAATCTGTGAAGGCTTCAACCAGGCTAGTTTCTGATTCTTACAAGTTTCTCGTTCAAGGCATTCTCTCTTTAGGATCACAATGCCAAAGCATTTCGTGACTAGGTGAATGGGGGTTTCTTCCTCCTCCCCACAGAACCTACACACGTCAGTGTCCGATAAACCCATCCTCAACAGGTGCTTCCTGAGGCGACAGTGTCCTGTAAGAAAGCTAGTGAGGAGGTGCAATTGTTTCTAACCAAGATCCAGATATCTTTTGGATCTTGTTGTTTCAAAGTTCCGGAGGAACTTAGTGTAATGATCCATCCCTGGTAGATTCCGCCAGAGTTTTTTCCTCTCAGCTTTCTCCTTCTCCAGAATCTCTTTCTTATAGGTACATTAACCTATACCACAGAAGGGTTCTGGACCGATAAGTGACATTCGTGCGCCTTCTTTGGCAAGTGCTTTGGCTTCATGTTTTCTTTGATTCCCGAATGGTCGATCCTTATGGTTTACCGATGGATTGAAATTTGAAAGAAGTACTAGCATTATGGTTCATATATGGAATATAAAGCCTTGGAAAGTGAATCCTCTATTTCACAGATCGAGATAATGGCTGTCCATATATGAGCTCAGGAGTGTCTTCAAATAACCTCAAGATGATGCATGTCCACATGACCACACCGAAGAACTTCAGTACATCAGGTTTAATACCTGCTGGACCTGAGCCTTTCTGTGGGTATGGAAAACACCGATATAAAGCAGTGATCCAGCAATGGGAGAATAAAGAATAATCCTTTGAGAAAGAGTCCTGGACTTACTCAGTCCAATAAATTCGTGTTTTTTTCACCAGCCTACACCAGAAAGCTCATAAAGCTGTCACAAGCAGAATTTTCGTTGATGATGGGACATCTGATGGAAGAGCCAGCAGATTAAATTTGCAGACTCAGTGGATAAGAAGCAAAAAAAGCAGAACACATGGTAACAGTCAAGGCTCCTAAGAAGGTTGGCAGTTATATCAACACCATTATTATTGTAGATATGATATGAAGAAAAAGGTACTAGAATACTTGGTCGACTCATGAATAATAATATACGGAAAGTCCTTGAAAATAAGATATATTGAAATCGTATTTAGTTCGTTGAACAAACGAAGATAGACCAAGTTCATTAGAAGTTCAGTTCCATAATGAGTTGGTAGTTCATGAAGTCCTACACGTCTAGATATAGAATATAATCATGAAAAACTTGGGACAGACTTCACCGGCATGATATTTAACCAATATCTATCGAGCCGAAAGGTAATTATTCTTCGAAATTTCCGTCACGATTGAAAAGTTGTCCGATCTTTGTAATCTCTCCAAAATCAATTATAAATTTGATGGAACCTCTAGAGTGTACAGATGAAATGGAAGTTTGTCGGAAGTTATCGACAGAAATAATCTGTGGAAGAGACGGAGTCGCCAGAATCGAAATTTGTAAAAACAGAATTCCATCAAATTGAGAATACACTCGATATCACGCTGGGATTGAATTATTTCCAGATTTATCTTCTGGGCGAGATGATTTGTCTCCTCTATTAAATAAGAGATCTGGCGGGACTCCATGTTCATTTTTCAAAGTAAAGAGTAACTTCAACAAAAGGAGTTTATTTTAGGGGCCTTATCTGCAGCGGCAAAGCATTCTTCATTCAATTTACGCGGCGAGAAGTCTTCGAAAGCAGGGAAAGTATATTTGGCTTGAATTTCGAATGGCCAAGGAACGCCTCAAAGGGTGAGCATGACCATGGATCACGGAACAGCAGGCCCTGAAGAAACTATTCGACTTGCTGGCTTGGATAATTATTTTCTCTAGCGAAATACGAATTCCTCAAGATATAATTAACTTAATATTCCTGTCTTCTCCGCCATCTTCAGTATTTTCAACTTGCTAATTAACAAATATTCTGGTTAATACGCTTGCGAATTTTCTGTAGGAATTCTTTGATACGAGTCTTCCTTCCGCGTCCAAGTCAGAAAGCAATTTCCAGAAGGTTCTTAGTTCATAGATGAATTATAATTGGACCATAATAACTCATTAACGATTCGCGTCTCATAGAAATATTTTATCTTCTTATACTTGGAAATTTTGAACCAATTATAAGATGATATACCTTTCCAAAAAGGTTCAATATCTCATTGAGTACCGATTAGAATGCAACCATGTAGACCATGTAGATCTTTCGTTCTCCCAGCTGCTCATCAATGGAAAATCAAGAAGCTCTTCAATAGCGTTGATAAAACTGACAATCTCCTTAGGAGCCTTGGCTGGACTCTTGGGTATCCAGTTGTGACAATCCCATATGGATTGTTCTGATGTCAGCCAGCTCTGGACACTTCTATACCATATGTTCAGCTGTTTCTGCTTCTGATCTAAAGAGCCTGGAAATCTCATCTGCTAATTTTTCCAAACGGTATAAGTCATATTTGTACCGACACTGTCAGCAGTCTCACCATCACCCGAAGCTCAGCTCGTGGCAGTTTCAGGACCTTTCTTGTATAGGAAGGTCATCACGAATTTTTGGATTTAGAAAGTCCAGGAGTGTTTCTCCAGAGGGTTATTCTGCTTGCTGGACCTCTGTCTAAAATTGAGCCTTTCCAAGTCCACAGAAAGGGTCAGTCCCAGAAGGTGTTAATCTTGATGATGGGCCTGAATAAAACAAAGATCAGAACCCTCATCGGAATACATGCCACTGCAGGCAAGAAAAACAACAATAACAATGAAATACCTCTTCACAATAAAGTGAACATCAATCGATTTCTCTCGAAACATAATCGTATTTCCAATATCAAAATGACAGCTTCTATTGGAAAACCTTGTATAAATCCAAGAGCTTCGTTCGAAGAAACCGTTCAGCTCTCAATTTCAGACAGTATGTGGATTTTCACGTCATTTATTTCATGATTAAAGCAAGCCCCTCGAAACACTTTCCCAGGTTCGTGGTCTTATAGATTTCAGAGACATTACTCTCTTGTGCCAGCTCCAGAGTTGAGGTTGTAGCAGAACGAGGAAAATGATAAGTTGTTGTGTCAGTGATTTGAGGAGATTGAGAATGGGGGCCAGGATGTGGTAAATAAGGTGCTTTATTCCCGTAACAGATCAATATTATTCATCGTCCACAGACAGTTCAACACTGACGATTAAGGAGAAGAGATGTATGTCTCTATTCTCCTCAAAAATATACCTACTTTGTTCCAAGATGTATGTTCATCCTTTTTCTTGTGTTTCCCCAAATATCACATGAAATGAGGAGCTTTCAAACCCTTGTTCATAACGGATTTTCTAGAAGAAACGATACATATAAAAAAACTAAAGTATGCAGTGACACACACAATTATGCGAATAACATTTTTCAACTAACCATCACGACTTCATCGTACGTACTGCATTCTGTAAACACAAGTTCCAATCTCTTTTCCATGTGAATTTGGCTGTATTTCATCAATAGTACGTCCCATATAGTCTATGGGCCAGCACCTGTTTTTCATATTGATTACTACGAGTAACAATCTGAATATTTGTAGGTAGCTTCATTTTGACGAGACACCCAACTTTTTCCTCTACGAAAATTCTCGATAGTGCGAGCTAATACAGTATGGAGCTGTAAAAAGTGTTAAGTGAATGAATGTTCGCATTTTATTACTAACAGCTACTTTATTACTTAAATCTTGAAACAATTTCATCACAAATTGAAAACAATAATTGTCCTACAAAAATGATGATTCTATCAATGTGTCCCCCACTTCCAACATGTATCAACAACTAGGTATGAAAAAATTATTACTATCCGGTTGATTTTTTCACTGTTGCTTAGCAAATATTCCCTTTATAAACTGGTCACATTGTTCTACAAATTGAGTAGTAAGTTTTTCCAGTCCTACGCTCGGAAATTGTCAATTGTTAGTAACCATTTTTAATTGTGGATTCTGTGGTACAATTTCTGAGGTAGCACTGGAAAAACGTACCACGTAAGGTTCGTCATTACTAAGTCGAACCTTATCGTCTGAGACCATTTTCGGCTCAAAATTCGAAAGTTAATGACGTTTGGCAAAATAATATAGTTTACGAAGAACAAGCGCTCAGAAACCGTAAAATATAGGTATAAATAATAATTTTCACATGTTTCGAATCCTTTATTTTATAAAGCAGGGGGATATCATTCTTCATTGCGGTTAAAGTAAAACTACCGCTTTTTATTCATTATATCAAAGGACTTATTTATCTCAGTTCTGCAGTCTGAAACTATAATAATTCCTGAGGATAGATCTAGCGCATAAATTCCAAGAATGTCCGAAAATAGTGAAGATACTGGAAGGGAAAGTTCTGAATGGATAAGAGGTCTGAAAAATGAATACAACTTCATGTTATACGTGATTTGAAAAAGGAAAAAGGCCTGTATATCCTACGGGAGATAAATGGACCCTTTCAGTCGTTTTCCGCTATAACACTTAAAGGAAAAGGAAGCCTGCCGAAGTGAAGGAAAATAGTGTTCCTAAGCTAATAGAGGGAAATTCTTTTTTCGTTCTCAGAACGTGTTGATCAAATGTTTTTGAACAGAAATAGGATTGATTGATTGTTATCTCGATCACATAAAAGGAATGCCGGTAAAACCCACAATAATAAATTGGCTTTGCAGATAAAATTTCCCCATAGCTTCCAGGGTTGCTCTCAATATTTCAAGATAAGAAAACATAAACGGATGATAATTATGGATTTTGGATGACTTTCATAAAATTCATTTGAAAGCGAACTTAGATCTCGATTGAATATACCATACCATCGATATTCACTGCTTCTTGGTGGACCCCCATAGACAAAAATTAAATCAGATTAATCGGTTCTCTGTTGCTGAGTTAATCTAAGTCAAAATTTTCGACAGCACGATTTAATTCTTTGGATCTTTTTGACCTATAATACCCGAGAGAATTGTTCTAGAGACTTTCAAGGATATATTCGGTTTCTACGTGCCACGATTGAGTTCGTTAATCAGCGAAATCGTGTACAGGGCGTTCCATGAAATATGGCCATTCCGAATTTTTGTTCCTCACTATCTCAAAAAAAACCAAACCGATCCAAATGGAATTTGCGATCAATTTGAACGAAATGGGCTACCTTATGTTTGTTTAGAATTGAACAACGCAACATCTTTCACACTCACATGAAAATTCGTATTGATTTTTCAATTGCAAATTCAGATGAAGGAAATTAATGAAATGTTTTTTGCAGCATTCGTTCATTTTCGAAAGCTATGAACTTTCTGGTCCATTTAGCATTTGCTCCATTCCATTAATGATACGGAACTGAAAAAAGTTTGATTATCAGATTGATAACTTGCTTTTCGTTTCCCATTCAGATTTGGCCTACAGGAGTCCGTGATATGAACTGAAAAATAACGTTATGAGTTTTCCAAGAGTTTCAGCATCAATTCGAACGATTCAGATAATTGACTATTCATGAATTGAAATTCTAATAGAAAGAAATTCCGAACTGAAATCAGAAAACTTTTAATTCTGTTTTAATTTCGATTTAAATACATGGTTGAAGTTGGAATGGATATTAGTTAGGAATGTTATGAAGTGTAATTAGGGGAAATGTCGGAATTCAAATTAAACTGCATGCGAAGTTAGTTTCGACATGTCTCGATGCGAAATATCAGTGTAAAGTTTTTTTTTAACTTTACCTGCATAACAGCAATTATAAATTTGATTTAGGAGTAAAAGTTCTGTGTCAAGGAACACAATTATACTTCTGGTGCTTTTTTCGTAGCTGCTGAAGAAATTTTATAAGTTAGAAGCGATCTCTTCACATTAAGTAGGTTTTCAAGATGAAATCGTATAAGTGGATGTCTCAACATCTACCTTCAATCTTTTCATTCCATCTTAGATGAGCGGGTCGATACCATCACGTAAAGGGTAGTTACTATCACAACCCTTTTGATGAGTCATAAAGAAAGGGACGTGACACCATCAAATAGGTTTCTATAAACTGGTTGGAAACTTGAATGATCAGTATATATAGATCTCCGTTTGTACCAATCAGAGGAAACTTTTCGTTATTCCTTTCATTCGCAATTTAACTTATTTTTGAAGCATGTACAATTTTTATTATTTATAATATGATACATAGAATTTCTTCACTTAGATCAGGCGACAGTGTCCTGTAAGGAAGCCAGTATATATTGATATGGTTCAATTCTATACCTTTAAGAGTTAGAGTAGGCAGGATAAAAAAAAATAAGATGTGTGTTACCATGGAAGTGAATTGTGAGTAAAAAAAATAATAAAGAAATGTCACGAAAGTGTTTCCCATGAAATCCACCCTGAAAAGAGTCTTATAATTCAATACAAATAACATAGGAAATTGTTTGGGTCGTGTAATTTCCTACCCAATTAAAATTACAAATAAATCAAATATGTTTACACGATACCATAACAAATTTTCCTAGTATGATACTATTTGATGAAGAAAAAAATGGAAATAAGTGAACTTTCAAAAGTTGTTGAAGATATAGAAATTATTGACGGAGTTTATGCCATACCTAGAAAAGAATCACAAAGAGATCATTCATCTCCTTACATTAAGATAGAGACTCTTAAAGGTATAGAATTGAACCACATCAATATATTCTTTTGAATTGAGAGCTAACAAATACAATACATAAAACAAAAAAGTCCCTAGCTGAGGTTGGTGCAAAATGGGGTACCATACCATTCTGGCGTATGATACCAGAGCACAGGAAAAACCTCAGTAGAAAAAACCCTGCCTTACCGTTTTCACAAAATTAAAACTTAAAACTATTCGAATAAATACCTCCAATATTCAGATAAAAATACCTAATTCTTGCTCTGGGTCAAGTCTGGCATTCCAAGTGATGATTTTCGAATCTTCTGTTCTTCTAAGACTGCTACAGGACCCTATTGAAGGGTAATCATCTCCCATAGATTGAAATAGTGGTATTTCATCCTAAATATCAAATTCAAATTCGAAAAAACGTGTGACAAACTGTCAAAATAATAAAAAAAGCCAGTGAGAAAGTGTAATTGTTTCTTACCAAGATCCAAATATCTTGGATCTTGCTGTTTCAAAGTTCCGAAGGAACTTAGGAATGATGCATCCCTAGGAGTTTCCGCCAGTTTTTTTCCTTCTCGACTTTCTCCTTTTCCAGAAACTCTTTCTTATAGGTACATTTACCAATACCACAGAAGGGTCTGGACCGATGAGTGACATTCGTGCGCCCTCTATGGCAATGTATTGGCCTCTTCGTTTCCTTTGATTCCCGAATGCCCGGGAACCCATATTAAAATAACCTTATTTTCTTGCCTACCCTATTGAGTTTATTTGGACATAAGACGTATGGCAGTGAAAAGCACGGTGATGCACCAGCTCACATATAAATGGTTGCCCGTAATTTTGTGGCCAAAAACACCGCAATCATGCTTGAACCACCGAATTTTTGCCAGATTTGGCTCCCTGCAACCTTTTTCTATTCCAAAAACCGAAACCAAAATCGAAAAACGAGCTGATGGCTTTAAAGCAATTCACATTTCAGACGTTGCCTTCGGGAATTGGAATCTGAGAGGGATTACTTTATGGGGGACAAATGAATATTGATGAATTATTGAGTACTTTTCGAAAGAATTAAAAATTCATCTATTCTTTCGAAGGGACTTTGTACATGCTATTTATTATATTCTATTCTGTATTTCTTGGTTTCAAAGCAAGAGATAATAGGACGGCTAAGACTTGACCAGTAATGACTGACATTGACATTTCAGTTAGTACCAACCCCACTGAATTCTAGAAACAAAAACTTGACAAAACTATTTCAGGGCATACAGAGCATCCACTAAGAGTGATTATATTTAATAGCCCAGAACTGAACAGGTTGACAGCCCTAGGTATGCAAATACAATTTGGGTACAATCCGAAGCGTTGAGCGTTATTAAATATACAATTCTATTGGATTGCAGTGCCATTTCTCGCCTCTAAGCGTGAGTTGATTGAAGCATCAATTAGAGCTAAACTATCTTCGAAATGGCGGTCCTATAACTCAAATTCTATTGTGGTTTCGGACAGGGTTGTTGATTTACAACAAACATTTCGTACGATCGGCGAATCTCCGGATATGAACTCGTTCATAGCTCATACTCGTATATCAGTGACGTACTACTGTTTTACCGATAAGAGGCATCAGGAATAGCGAACACATTCGTGTAGAATGAATCCCATTCTTTACTGGTGCATCCGAAGGCTGAATATCATGAATGCGTGATTGAATGTGTCCGTTCGATCATCTCATCACACTCTGATACATTGGAATTTTAGATATGGATCAGACAAACAACGAGGATTCAGCAGGAAAGCCCGGTTTATGTTTCATACTTGATAAACTGAAGTACGAGCCGAATGAATGAAATCATCTTTTTGAGTTCTCTGTTTACTCGAAGGAGTGCTATATATGTAGTTCTGCTCAAATGTCTGTAATTTTGAAATTTTGAGCCGAGAATGTTCTCAAACGATTAGGTTCTATTAATCCGTGGTCAAATTCAATTTTGTCCGTGAGGTCATCCGTTAGCACAATTACTTTCAAAGGGATTGTCTTAGAGACTTGATATTTCCAGGGTATGTTCGGTTCCCAAATGGCTCAGTTAAGTTCGGTAACCAGCCAAGGCAGATGAACTGGCTAGGCGGGGAGCCGGATCAACATTTGTTGGTCCGGAGCCTGCGCTGCCAATCTGTCGCACATCTGTCAGAAGTTTCTTCAGGAACTGGCTGAACAGGGAATTTTCCTCGGAATGGAGCGCAGGGGTGGGCCTGAGGTGGTCGAGGATTCTCATTGAGAGACCGTCCTCGCGATCTGAGGTCAATAGGCTTCTGTTGCTGGAGAGGAAACAACTCGGTCTGGTGACTGGTGCATTGACTGGTCACCTGTTTAACAAGCATTTGAAGAGAATGGGATTGACGAGCTGCTCTCTATGCCGATGGTGCAGGAGTACTGATGAAACGGTAGAGCATATTTTGTTCAACTGTGGGAACCTTAATGAGTTAAGGTCAACACACCTAGGAAATTCAACACCTTCTATCCCTATGGTGAGAGGGACCATTCCTGGCAGGCTCGCGACATTTCTGTCTTCGTGTCTGAGGAGCTGAGTCTCTATAGAACGATGCGGGTGAACAATGGGCCACTAGGCCTCAGTTCGGCCGGAAAGGCACCGCACTTAGAAGAAGATAGAAGAAAAACCAGCCAAGTCGTACAGGATGTTCCATAAAATATGGCCATTCAAAGTTTTGTTCCTCAATATCTCAGACAAAACAAATCCCATCGAAATTATATGTTGCGGCCATATGCAAGATGCTCATAATGAGCCTCATGCAAAATTCTGTGGCCATGGTGTGAACAGAACCATAAAAAATTCAATTGAAATATTGAAAAGGAAAATCTTTATATTTCCATAATAGGATATCCGATTCAAGTGAAATATTTTTTGTGAATGAAGACTATTATACTGAATTTTCATGCAAAATTTTGTGACCATAATGTAAACAGAACCATAGAAAATTCAATTAGAATATTGAAAAGAAGAATGTCTATATTTCCATAACAGGATAATTGATTCGAGTGAAATTCATCTTGTGAAGCAAGACTAATATACTAAATGTTCATGCAAAATTTCAAGAAGATCACATCATTAGAGCCATAGAATTGAATCTTTTAATTATACTTCAATATCTCAGACAGAACAAAACCGATCGAGATGAAATTTTGCGGCCACATGCAAAATACTCATAAGAAATTTCATGCGAAATTATGTGGCCATATTGTAAACAAAAACAGAGAAAAATTTATCAGAATATTGACAAAGACAATCCTTCTATTTCCACAACAAAACATCCGATTTGAGTACAATTTAATTTAAAGGTGAAGATTCTTACACTTATATGATGTTCTCACAGAATTCCAAGTATATCGCATAATCAGAACCATATAATTTGATTTTTTCAGAATTATCCATATTTCGAATAATTCAGAACTTGTAAATTCTATCGAGCTGAAATTTTGGAGTAGAATGTTCAACATCAATTGGAAGCAGTACGTCAAAAATTGTGAGAATTGCGTTAATACCATAGAAAATTCTATAACAAAGTTATAGCGAACGAAATTAATAGTTTTAGAAACAACAACAAAATAATATTCCTCATCTTTGTACCCTGGAAGTATTGTAGAAAAATTGTTTACCAACTCACAATAAGGCTTTCAAAGCCACTTTTATGATCTTTCAAAATTGTTTTCCTAACTCTCCCGTATGCTCGTATTATAATTATATTTTCATCAGATTTCCATTCGATAAAAAATCTGCGCAAATGTTGCCATCTACTGCTGAAGCATTTTTTTCATAATCCACTAGTTAATGAGGAGATCTGGTTACAAAATCTGATTTACATATTCAGAAAATTCTCAGACTACAATCAAAAATAGATTGTCCCTGGCTATGGTTTCCGTTGATAAAATATTCCAGTCGACAACTTTCCAAAAGTTTTGCCATTGGCGACCTAGTTGGCTCCTGTTTCCATAATATTATAAACTTATTACTGGGAAGAAAGTTGAAACAAAAGAAAGGTATACCCAGGGATGACAAGTTCGTCTTGATGGTCTCATTTTACGTCACATGATATTGTTCAGGGAAATATACAGTATGCTGATCGCTCAACTTTATATCCCTGGGAAAAATTGTGGTAAACTTTCACTCTTGTGGAGGCTTATACCATTTAATTCCAACAGATTAAAAGATTTTCATTCATTAATCATGATTGATGTGTGACAAATTTTTAACCGAATGAAAAAACAGGTTTTATATCTGTTCTGTAAGTGTTTTTACTGAAAAATAATGTTGAAATGTTGAAACCCGTGAATTGAATGTGAATTAAACCCATTTTTTGCAATAAAATGAAATATTTTCCTTCAGCAATTCAGCTGAATATATAATCTTTTGAATTGAGAGCTAACAAAATACAATACATGAAACAAAAAAGTCCCTAGCTGAGGTTGGTGCAAAACGGGGTACCATACTATTGTGGCGTATGATACCAGAGCACAGGGAAAAACCTCAGTAGAAAAAAAAATCCTGCCTCGCCGTTTTTACAGAATTGAAACTTAAAATTATTCGAATAAATACCTTCAATATTAAGATACAAAATTCTTAATTCTTGCTCTTGGGCCAAGAGGGTGTTTTGAACCTGGTCTGGCATTCCAAGTGATGATTTTTCGAATCTCCGTTCTTCTAAGACCGCTACAGGACCCTGTGGGAGGATAATCATCTCCCATAGATTTAAATAATGGAGTTTCATCCTGAATATCGAATTCAACTTCGGAATAATGATAAAAAAGTATTACACTTATATATAACAAAATGAAATATTTAGCTGTAACCTCACCAAACTTTTTTTGTCAAACAAGTGATTTTGAATTGAGAAAAATCGACACCAGCATTATTAAGGAGTAGAGTAAATTAAACTCATAAAAAGTCCTGGGGCAGAACACTTTGTGAGCTACCTAAGTTCATAATACGGTCAGAACAAAACAACGAACAACCATAATCCTTCAAACTTGTAACACGCAAATTTTCGTTGAAGTAACTTCAAGATAAACATTTTACGAAACAATTATTTACGTTAATTCGTTAACAAGTTGAACTTCTCGAGGATACTACAAAATTCACACCTGAAGGAACTAAGAGAGGGGTGAATACTAATTATTAGGATATAACAATATTTGCTGTATATAAACCAGCATCTGGTGCAGAAATTAATAATCTTTATACTATAATAATTCATGTTGTGAAGGTGTAGAATACCTCAAGTTCCAGTACGGAAATGAATAGATAAACCGTAACATTAATTCAAAACTGGGTTTGGTGATATCAGTGAAAGCAGAGGTGAACAAAGAGCCCTTTGTTGCTGACAGCTTCATAAAATGGAAGATTCTCAAGCTGAATACCTCGAAATAAATGTGTTTGTATGTGGACATTTTACATTCACTCGGCGAGATTTTTCTGAAGGAAAACGTTGAAATATAAGTATTTCTTGCTCTCTGTCAACCCTGGAATACCAAAGATTTCGATTGTTGTTTGCAGTTTGAGATCTCAAATGCAGATAGTTTTTTTTAAGCAAAAATGCAATATTTCACTGAATACGTTGAGTATGAAAGCGAAGGGAAAATCGTTGACTAAATTGAAAATGACGTGATTCTTTTGAACTGAGATTAACAAGGTGACTGCATTCTTTCCAGAGAAAATAAATTTCATAGGAACTATAGATAAAGTTTCGTTTGAATATTTCGATTCGATTATGGAGACTGCAATATTATTTTTATCGTAGAAATTTCTCAAGATCGTATTTCCTTAAATATATGGAGCATCAAAGAATAAATCGGGATTCAAATAGATTTTTAATTTCTGAAGCTTTTTTGAATTTGAAATCTCTCACCCTTCAATTTTTTTAGGAATATATGGATTGTGATACATCGAATGAAAGGTAATTTGATTACCTACTCCTTTCATTTCATATGTCAAAATCAATATACACTATTTGAAAAAAGGTGTAGAGCGTAAAGGGTGTGAGATTTCAAATTTAAACAAGTATGGGATAAATTGATTTTTAAAAGAGTGACGAGGTTACCTTAATAATTCTTCGTACAAGAATATTGACGAGTAACGCTACGTTATTATTTTTTTTCTCTTTTACAAATTGGATGCGAATAACATATCGAGAACCAGAATAATTCGTGTGAACTTTTGTACCAAATTCAGCATTTTTGCCAAACAAAAAGAACGAATATTTTTCTGTAAACAAACTGAACGTTGTAGTTTATTAAATATGTTGAAAAAAATAATTTCACGGAAAAATGATTCTTCAATTAATTCAGATCAACAAATATCAGAATAATGGGTGTGTTAACTTAATTCAGTTTTTGATTGAAAAAGCACCAAATATTTTTCGTGAACAAACTGGAGTGTACAGTTTTTGTAAAAATGAAATTATCTCTCTTCTATTCGAACAAAGCATTAAAAGAATATTCCATGGAATATTTTTCGAATCATTCTGCGAATGTTTTTCATTGAATATTTTGGCGATAAACCAAAAAATAATTCTCCTTCCATATCGATATTCGGGAAACATTTATTATTTTGCCGAGTGTTCTATAATCTGATATAGCACGGTAGTGAATGAGCTGGAAAAATCCATTCGAAATCCTCGAGCTTTGTTGGAATAATATCGAGAGTATACCTCTCCAGTTCGCGTATCCTCAGGGGCATATCGGAGCCAGTTTTTTCTCTGCAATTCAAATCTGAACAACTCTAAATTCATAAAAAATCCGTATTTCAATGTGAGAATACCTAGGAGTGCCGTATTGAAAGAAACTCACTGAAAAATGAATTGGACGAGGAGAGTCAAGATTCCTCAGGGGCCACTTTTATATCATACTTCCAAGACATAAGTCCTCTCAAAACAATTTCTTAGTGTGGCTTTATTTGTTTTCCTGAACATTACTCTCTTCCAGAAACGCTGATGTGAATTGTTTGCTTGATTTCTTTCGTTTTACACATCTCAGTTTCGTAGTGGATTGTACAATTTTTTCAAATTGAATTGATGTCAAAACTTTTTTGCGTTCGTATGTTGTTATATTCTTGGACGATGATATAAGATGAAATTCATTTTTTTTTCATTGAAAACTTAAACTGACATGTGTTGATTGATCGAAAAGCACCAGAAATAGTGTCAACTGTACAGCTTGCTAAAAGAGTAACTTATTTCGTCAATAATTCTTGTATAAATCGTCCTACTCGTCGATTCATCCTTTTCATTTTTAAATTTGATATTTCTCATCTCCTACGTCTTAACTTTATTTTCTCAAATGGAAATATATTGATTGTGATACATCCAATGAAAATTAATTCGATTTCCCACTCATTTCATTCGATATGTCACAATCCATATAATCCTTTTTGAAAAAAAAGTGTGAGGCCTAGGGGGTGAGATTTCAGATTCAAACAAGCTTGTGAAGATATCGATTGAAATATAGTCTGGGAGGATTCTGTATTTCTAGAACACTTTTTTAGGTTTTCAGTCTCAGAAACAGAAAGAATTAAACAAAATTTAATTAAGATCAAATGCTTCTGCATGAATACTTGCACTAATTTGTCAGAAGCAAGTTGATTTTGAAAAAATTGTTGCCTAACAGTAAAACTAAAAAAAGGAATAAATGAAAAGGATAACGTAACGTTTCGGTGTCTGTAACAGACTCTTTTTTCAGACAAACTTGGAATCTTATTGTCAATTAGACTACAAACGTAAAAAAGACACAATTCCAAAGATTGTTTCTGTTTCAGTGAATGGGAGTGAAAAGCTAAAGAAGTTTTCTAGAAAAGCTTAGGGAGACCTGCTTAAGAACTTACAAATTCATGGATTCGTGAATTTTCCTTCGAAATAATTAATGAAAAAATGAAGTTCAGATTGCAGAACTCTCCAATCATGAATTGTTAATTTTTCCCCTATTTTTCATTGGAAAAATTACAAAGCCAATTCTTCCTATAGTTACATCGCTGAATAGTTCATCAAATTATCATTCATTTGATGTATCACAATCCATAATTTCTATTTAAAAAGATTAAGTAATGGGCTATAAATCACTTTCGAAATTGAAGCTCGACGTGTGCGAGGATTTCCCTCAAAAATCCTTGAACAAGAATTATTGACGAGCTGGATTCATTTTTTGGCACACTGTATATTCAACATTATGTTCAATACTGTCAGACGAAAACCCTATATTTCAACATACGGAAAACACCCATTATTCGTGACAATATTTTAGAACGTCAATGTCTTTGAATTCAAACGGCATATAATGACATTTACCGAGGACCTAACTTTTCTTAATGCCATCAAAACATTTGTCATAAAAACCACATGAAAACAGGTCATTCCGAAAAACAAATTCGTACGTTACTCTGCCACCAAAGTTGCTTTTTTACAATTTTTTCTGAAAGGTTATCTCTAGGGCGTTTCGAAATATTCTCTTCAAACTCAGCCCCATATTCGTTTACGTTACAGAGTGACAAGACTAGATAAGCACGCGTTCCTCACATACGTTTGCTTTTACGCCGTTCATTATGAAAAATGAAATGAAAACGTTAACCTTTAAATGTACCTCGTTTTCGTCACACTCAACCATACGAGTTTTGCCCTATATTGCAGGATGAAAGCATCTTTCGCTGCAACAGAAAATAACTGCTTCTGAAGGCTTATGCGCCATGTGTGGCTCAAATGCTACATAAATTCGCGTTACTTCATTGAATTTTGCGGTGGAAAATTTCATCTTACTCACGAGTATTTTTCTGCGAAGGTTGAATATTGGCCGCGAAAGTGTGGAAGTTGGCAACATTGCTGTATGGTTCATTTGGGACCGCTGGCTTTTGTTGGTATTTCTTGCTTATTGAAGGTAAGTATGTGTAGCAGTTGGGGGATGTGTAAATTTACTTGTGTGAGGGTGAAAATTGCTTGTCCGAAAATTAACAGTTTGTATACTGCAGTTGTTGAAGAATTTTCTATTCTGTTGGTAATACAGCGTGCCAAAAAATTAACGTAACTCGTCAATAATTTTTGTATGAAGAATTTTCGTCGTTTTGATTTTTCCAATGGGATATTTCTAACCTGAGTGGAAATATGGGTAGTGATACATCAAATAAAAAGTATTTGTTTACCAATTCAGCGATGTGGCTAAAAGAAAAATTAGTTTTCCCTTTTCTGTTATCAAAAAATTTGGAAATAATCAACAATTTGTGATCGGAAAGAACTGCAATCAGATCATTATTTTATTATCAATTATTACTAAGGGAAATTCACGAATCCATGGGTTTGCAATTTCTAAATCAGGTCTTTCTATGGTGTATTTGCAATATCTCACTCCTTATACGTCACACCTCTCAACTTTTTTGTCAAATAGGAATAAATAGATTATTATACATCAAATGGAAGTTAGTCTGATTACTAACTCATTCCATTTGATTTGTTTCAATCCATATATTCCTATATAAAAAAAAGCTTAGGGGTGAGAGATTTTAAATTCAAACAAGCATGGGGTGAAATGCGTCTGGAATTACGAATCCATGGATTCGTGAATTTCCCCTCAGTAATAATTAGTAAACGAATTATGGTCTGATTGCAGATCTCTCCAATCACAACATGAAAGAACCAATTCTACTTTCAGCTACATCGCTGAAAAACTCTCAGGTAATTCAAACTTCAATTATCGTTTCTCTAATATGTATCAACAAGCTTGTAGAAATTTTCAATCTGTTTAAAAATCCATTTAGTCAATGTCAAAGATAGTAAAGTCATATAATACCTACTGTCGCAAAGGCTTTGACATCTATATGTATTCCACATCTCTTTTTCTATATTTTATATGCCATTAAAAAATATCTGACGATATGTGGTCTGGACATGAGTAAAGCAGAATAACTCGTATGGAATATGAACAAAAATAAATATACCCATTGGGCCTGTAACAATCCTTTGATAACTTGATATATGAAAGGTTAGGAGAAGTAATCAAAAAAATGTGATTACTGTTGTTGTCAGTCCCCTTGTTCTCTTCTACAATCCGAATAATCAGAATTTAATTTATTTTCCCTGTTATCAGTTTGTTAAGTATACATTTGTTGAGTTTACTTTCCATTTAGCTTCCCGATTTTTCGAGATAAAAGGAATATAAATGATGAAAATGATTAGAAAATCTCGCAGGTTAGACCGTTCTTGTTTTACTAAATTTAATTATAGGAAACTGATGAAAGTCTGCTGAAATGAAATATAAGTTTTTTCTGCTATGTCGTCTCAAAAATTGTTTTCGCGAATTATTAACTGAAAACTAACTTAGGGAATGATACTTGTGTACTATTTGTTTCTAAATAAATAGATTCTCTTAATTTTGAATGATCGATTTTCACACATAAACGAGTGCGTAAAAGCTTCTGAATTTTCCTCAAGTTACTACGTTCCGTTTCGAGAAGTTTCACCGTCGTAAACAAAGTTACGGTAATTCATCCATTCAGAGTGACGTGAGAATTCCAAAGAAATCTCTCACACCAACAAAGTTTTTCTGAACAAAGATAAAACTAGATACAATACGGAATGATGGCAAATCTTGAGGAGGTCTCGAACTTCCGAAGTTATATGCACTTCAGGCTGCATGTGTTTCTGAATTGCTTTTAACGTGCTTAGAATTCACCATCGACCTTTTGATCATCTTCTAAGTATGCGGGCTGCAAGCTCTTCCTGTCTGCCCTTAGTTCGTCCAGTCTCGACACTCGCCCTACTTGTGGATTACTGTAGCATCCAAGTTTCCGTTAAATAATGGAATTTCGTTGTTCAACCTTATACTTTCTTTATTTGCTACGGCAGTATACTATTCTTATGTTGGAGAGATTAATTGGGTAATGAATAGGTACAAAACTGAAGAAATACAGTTCAATGAGGGCTTGAGGCAACATAAAGTATTAAAATTATATCTGAAGCAAACCACATTTAACAAAACGGACATATTCAGATCCCCGAGTGGCAACCGACGCATTCGCCATTTTGCAACATATTAATCAAACACCGAAATTTATTCGGTGAAGAGGGATTTACCGAGAATTGAAGCAATATTGAACAATTTAAGTGGGATTTCCCGAGAATTCAAGCAATCTTGAACACTTAAAGCGCCTCTTATTGAATGAAGGCATATTTCAATATGAAACGATGCGATTATTAGAATCCCAATCGACTCTACGTGAACTTAAACACTCATTAAAATACGCTCTGATGCGCAAATGAAATTGCATAAATGTGAAGTGAGAGCTACTGAATTTAAGATGATGAAGTAGTTAGCATACAGTTCATTGAAGGTCATATAGAATGTAACATTAAAAGAGGACTTGAGGGAAATGAACAGAAATTTCTGATCGAAGCAAAAATTACTTCCTATATTTCCTGAATTATTAGACATAAATTCATTCAATTACCTTTAAGCTACCACACTGTCTATTCCAATGATTCTTTTTCAGATAAAAGTGTGATTCGAAACTTGAAAAAGAGCATAAAAGTATCTCTAGGAAAACTTTCGAACTCTACACCTTGACAATATCGAGCTTCTCCGATATTCCAGGAAACTACATCCTTATACTCCCATTTTTTATTGTTGTAATGTTTTTCGCTCGATGAAATATCATTTTCCACACTGACTTTGACTAGCAAACAATTAAACTGGCTACGTTCAGTTATGCAAACAGTTGGAATTCACTTAGTCGATACCGGCGCATTCGCCATTCTGCAATTGCCGTTATAACTTCCGCAAATATTCATTTAGGTAGCATCAACAGGAGATTTCAATGTGATTTATTATTTTAAGAGTCTCTTATGACATCAAGAATATTTTCACATGAAAAAACTCTATAATAACTAGTTCAATTCTAGACATATCACTGTTTCTCCGGAAGTCAGAAAATACAAGCTTAATTCAAAACTCTATCTTTTACTTTCATTGTAACACGTACCGATAAGTAAACGAAATTAATTCGAGTACCTATAGAAATGTGAACTAAGAATAGCTTAAGTAAGTACCTCGCACTTTCGCCATTTAGTAACACACAAATTAAACCTTCGACAATCATCTACTAGAGAGAAATTAATCAGGAAATGAAGGGAGACGGAACATTGAATAGAGCTGGGCCTGTTTAGCCGCTAATTGCTGACGTGAAGTGGCTCGAACTAGATAGAGAATTGTGTGAGGCCCCCACATTAGTTTCATAACAAAGACGCCAGCCCTAATGAGAATATCATTTTCATTGAATCAATACCGAGTAAATAGACTAAATAGCACATGAATGCTCAGATCCCGTAGGGTGAGGAAAGCCTGCCTAAGGCAGGGATATCCTGATTAGGAGACAATGATGCAATTCAAATCCATGACTTCCCTAACACGAATCAAGCCTGAAATCGATAAAGGATTCAGAGAAGGACGTTCTCGTGACGTTTCTTAGGTAGGATTTCTACGGTTATACATGATTCATTAACTTTTCCTAATATCCCAAAAATCACAGTTCTACCTTTATCATTGGAAAACACGAGTTGAATCAAAGACCCTCAATTTCTAATCCCATTGAATGAAATTCTAATGAGCAAACATATTAAATTGGGTACGTTTAGGAATGTAATCTGTTGGAATTCACTTATGTGATACCGACGCATTCGCCATTTTGCAACCGCCGCAATAACTTCCACAAACATTCATTTAAGTAGCATCAATAGAAGAATTTAATGTGATTTAATACTTTAAGGGTCTCTTATGACATCAAAGAATATTTCCACATGAAATAACCCAATAATAACAAGTTCAATCAAGTTTACTCTGTTCCCCAAAATCATATAATTCTCACCATATCACTGTTTACCCTGAAGCCAGAAAATACAAGCTTAATTCGAAACTCTCATCTTTCACTTTCATTGTAACACGTTTCGATAAGTAAACGAAATTAATTCGAGTACCTATAGAAATGTGAACTAAGAACAGCTGAAGTAAGAACCTCGCGCTTTCACCATTTAGTAACACACAAGATTAAACCTTCGACAACCCTCTAGTAGAGTGAAATTAATCGAGAAATGAAGGGAGACGGAACATTGAACAGAGCTGGGCCTGTTCAGCCTCTAATTGCTGACGTGAAGTGGCTCGAACTAGATAGAGAATTGTGTGAGGCCCCCACATTAGTTTCATAACAAAGACGCCAGCCTTAATGAGAATATCATTTTCATCGAATCAATACCGAATAAATAGACTAAATAGCACATGAATGCTCAGATCCTGTAGGGTAAGGAAAGCCTGCCTAAGGCAGGAACATCCTGATTAGGAGACAATGATGCATTTTAAATCCATGACTTCCTTAACACAAATCGAGCCTGAAGTCGATGAAGGATTCAGGGAAGGACGTTTTCGTGACGTTTCTTAGGTAGGATTTCTACGGTAATTTATGATCTACATAATTTCCTATCTCCGTCGTCCGCTTCCCCTTCTTATCTTTTCTCTGTTGTATGGGATCAGTTGGAACTAATAAAAAGATCGTTAAATTCGCGTTCTCAAATACGGGCTATGTTCTTTCAGTCTTTACCCCTCGTGAAACTTGACTCTATTTTGAATAAACGAAATTTATATGGAAAATAAACACGTTTCACGTGTAGTGACATATTGTAGATAAATGTCTTTTATACGATTTTGAACTCGGTTAAAGCTATCCACACAGAACAGTTCCAATCCGACGAGAATAGGATAATCAAAATTAAAATGCGAAACTTTTTTTGAAGGAATAATAAAGGGTGTTTCGTATTGTGCATTTTTCGCCTCTTCTTGCTGCTCTACAGATGTCACTCTTGTGTTGAACTTCTCAATGACATTTTGACATAATTGAGCCTCTTTCTCAATTACGAAACGAGTAATTTCATCCCTTAGTTCAAGTCTCGATTGTGGATATTCCTACAGAGTTGGTTAGTCACATAAATCCGAAGAAAGTAGTCCAATTGTGTGAATAACATGATCTTGGTGGTGCGAAAAATCAGCTGGTTGTTCATTGATCAAATTTACAAATCTCTTTATCATTTTTTTGATCTTCCATCGAACCATTTTCTCGAAATTTTTAAATAATTCCTTTTCTCAAATATCCAAATACCCAGAAGAATTCAGTGTGCCATCTATATTTTATTCATTTCTAAGAAAACTGTAGAGTTTGAAACAACCATTTCATTCTCATAATAACTGACAAGCTCTTTAATGAAAGTAGACATCCTAGGAATTGATGTAACTGTTCAATTTTGCAAAATTCGTTCATTTATGTCATTTGATGCAACAAGAACTTAGTTGTGAAAATGTTTCTCTGAATTGAATCTAAAATCTATTCAAATGGAAATCTAACCCTTCTTTTTCTTACATTGTCTCATTTTCCTCAAGTTCAACGACGAAACCGTGTTCAATAATTAAAATCTCCGTATCTTGTTATAGCCGCGAAGAAAACCGAATGGCCTCGGTTATTACTGTGGAACTTTCCAGCTAGCAGGATTTTATCGGAAAAATGTCCACCCTGTATGGGCAATTAGATGTGATTACTCTATCCCACAATGACTTCGTGTGATAAAAAGAAAAATAAACGATAAGTTCCCAAGAGATATGGTCTTTGTTTCCGGCAAACAATGCTATCTTGCTTTTTTTTGTGTGGCGCAAGATGGCTTTCAGAACAGGGGCTTTTCTTGAGAGTGTTGATTGTTAGGCAGCGTAGGAAAAAAGGTTTTAATCTATGAAATTGAAAACTTACTTCTTTCAGCTTGCCCACAGCATACGCTCTAGAGCTTTAATTATTTTGATCGTGGATATTTCTCAATACGAGAAACTGATGCGACAGGGTGTAACTTCTTGATTATTATTTTTTTTCATTTTGTATTCGTCCAGCATTCGCCAGCCGTGGTCAGGAAAACACCTACAACTTGAAATTTCAGGAGAGTCTTTCGATCCTTTTCGAAAATGTTTATCGACAGTTCTCAAAAAACAATAATCGATCACTTTAATTTATTCAAAATTGAATCATTCATCAAACAATTCATTCGATCTCATTTGAGCAGGACCTCACTATTGGAGACCAGATTATTTTGAAATTAACAGATAGTTGACGGATGAGTTTTTTGGTAATTCTCGTACATGCAAGCTGCTTACTTCAATTTTCTATGTTTCATTTTTTTTCTTTCGATATTATGGAAACTTCATCCCAAAAAATGTTTTCATTCAAAACAATATCATTATTCCGAAATTGAATTCGATATTTGGAATCAAATACCCCTATTTAAATCTATGGGAGATGATTACCCTTCAGTAGGTTCCTGTAGCGGTCTTTAAAGAATATAAGATTCAAAAACTCATCACTTGGATGTCCAGACCTGGTTTAAAACTCCCTCCTAGCCCGAGAGCAAGAATTAAGTATTTTGTATCTGAATATTGAAGGTATTTATTCGAATAGTTTTAAGTTAAAATTTTGTAAAAACGGCAGGACAGGGTTTTTCTACTGAGGTTTTTCTCTATGTATCATACGCAGACTGGTACGGTACTCCGTTTTGCACTAACCTCATCTGGGACTTTTTTGTTTTATATCTTGTATTTTGTTAGCTCTCAATTCAAAACATGTCGAACAAGCTTTAATTTAGTAGTATCTCCTTGTTGAGCTCACACAGATCTTCTTGTATTCAGTTTTTGGAGACTTTATTTTCATCATCAGGTTTTTCTCTACTTAAATGAGCACTGTTTTCCAATTCTTTTAATATTTTCACATCACTCCTTAATTTATGGTATTATGTTTATAGTTTTTGCTAATTTGTTTTCCCTTGTTGTAGGTTGTGACTCTATACTATTGCATTTATAAGAAATATTTTAATTTTATGGAGTTTATAATCAGTTCCCAAAATATCAGAACTTTGTTTCACAACACCCTGTTTCGAAAAGAAGTTGAATAAATCTCATTTCTCGTGTTTTATTGATCTTGTTTCTTCAACTGAAATTATTTATAACTTAACACTTATAATTTCTAGTGTGCACTCGATAGAAACTACTTTTATGAAAATGACAATAACTTCCAGAAGTGACAACTTTAAAACTAGAGAATTCAGAGAATATTCAAGTTTGAAAAGAAAAACTGTTAGTGAGGAAGATCGTCCTCAGATTTTCTGAATTTGGATGGATATGAACAAACGAAAAACTTCCCGACTTTTTTCGGAAAAACTTTCAGGAATTACTTCCTCCTCTACTTCCATCCGCTCTTAAGAAATCCCATCAACAGAGGAGTTTTCCTAACATCGCGATGAATCACGATATTTTCATCAAATAAAAGAATGAAAAATGAGGAACACCTCAAGTCTTCCATTGCGAGGACGCGCTTTAATTTATTGATAATGGCCTTTAGGGCCGGCTCCCCCATTCCAACTCCATTTTTACTCTTTCAAGTCGTGGCCCGTTCCGACCAGAAGAAACAGTTCTGAATTGGACATCAGGGCGCTGCAGGGAAAACATAATTTTTTGTCTCTTCATAAAAAGAGGTTCTTATCGTTATGAAATTAGAAAGAACTGGAAGGCAATGTATCTTCACCGAAGGAATTTTTTCAACAGCGTCTTAATTTGTGGAATATTAAAAAAATTTCATCATGAGAATTCATTTAGGACGAGCTCATCAGGAAAAGCGATTCTTGCGGTTGGTTGAAGAAAACAGGAATTTCTTAGTTACATTTCATCTTGTCAGATTAGGTTACAATCACACAAATTTGATACCTAACAATCTTAGCATGAAATTTGAAGTATAGAACAATGAAGAATGAAATAGATGAAATAAAAACTTAATTAAGTTATCCGAATGAACTCACGATCGCTAACATTTTCGAATTTGGTTTCCAATGTGGAAATTATGAATAAAGGCGGTATCTTTAATAATACAGATATATCTCAGAAAAACTCTTTCGTTGGAGGAAAGAGCTGAAATATTACTATCGTAGTTTTTTGGAAGTTTTTTTCTTCCATCTGATTTTATGCGGAACATTTATGGAAGAGTTTCTTTAGACCATTTTATGAACAGAATTTTTCATAAGTCGTGTTACGAAAAAGCATTGTTTCCAAGATACAGGGTGTTAATGATTTACTTAAAAATAGACGAATGAAACGATTAGTTTTGAATTCTTCGTTCAATTTGTTGCAAAAAATTCTTCTTTCGTGTTGAGCGTCGTTTGTGTGCAAGAAAATGAAACATCTTAACACGTCTTTGTCGTAACTTCAACACATTATGTAGTAGAGACGCAACGTTAAGATGTTTTATTTTTCACCATAAAAACGGTGATCCACAGGAAAAAAGGTGAAAGAGATTTTTATCACGAATTGAAAAATGATGGTTAGTTTAAATGTAGAAAAGTAAAATTGGTATTGCGTTATTTGATATCAACGAAACAAACGCGTAATGTTCCCAATATTAAAAAAATTCCCCATTTTAGAATTTCTTCCTTATTCGCATCTGTTCTTCAAATCTAGTCTGGATTGAGCATGTTTGCTAAATGCAAGTTCTGGAAAGAGGAGAAAGTTAAATCGTTCATCGCGTGTACAAGAAAGGAAGGAAATCAATTTACCGCTTGATTGATCCAATGGAAAGACAGGGTTACTGACTTATAATTGTACGATCTTGAGTTTCGTTTCCTTGCTATCAGTCAAAAGGTATATGAAGTTCCATCGTCTATTTGATATTGGATATTTCTTGAAGTTGTCCTGAGTTTTCTCAATTGAGTGTTTTCTTTGGTAGTCATTGTTTACTGTAAATTTTTTCATTAAGTTCTTATTGTTCTTCCATTTTCTTCATTTTACAATGAGGAAATTTCTCTAGTGATGCTGATTGCTTTTTCGTGCTCTAAAACGCGAATACGTTCGATAAAGCCTCGTATTCATTCGAATAGTGAATTTGCTGCCATATGGAAACTTCGATTGATCCTAGAGATGAGGTCATTGAAATTGAAGAATTGAGAGAAAGAATTTGAGAAACGTACATTGCGCAGAAAAATTAACTCTGTTCTCTCGGGAAGGTTTTGAACGAAACAAGACACATTAAATGGGAGAAAAATTCAGGATTTCACCGAATCTTATGTAAAAGAAGAGAAATGAACAATATTCAAAATAATGGAATGCTGCTAAGTGATTTAATACTTGGTATTTCCACCCCTTGCGTTAATTACAGCTCGGCAAAGACGGTTCATACTCAAAATGAGTGATCTTGAAATGTTCTGATCTAATCCTTCCCAGATTTCTCTGAGTTGGATTCCTAAGTCATTAAGAGTAGCTGGATGATTTTCTGAACTTCTCAGCCTTCTATTGAGGTTGTCCCAAACCTGCTCAATCGGATTGAGATCTGGACTTCTTGCTGGCCATTCCGTTAGAGAGACTTCAACCTCTTCAAGGTACTCCTGAACGATGCGCGCACGATGGGGTCTGGCATTAACGTACATAAAAATGAAATTTCCACCAATGTATGAGACAAAAGGCACTACATGCTCTTCAAGAATGTTCCTTATATACCTATCAGCATTCATAGCTCCAAGACCACTAGGTCTGTGCGAGCAGTCAAAGATATATTATATACTATTCCTGCTGGAAAAAAATATTTGTATTGAAGAAAAAATGTTGAAAGTGGATAACATATGCATGCATAATTCTGATTAAAATGATTATCATTGAGAACACCTTCAGTTGTAGAATAAATTTGAGATTTTCATAATGTGCGTTAATTTTTGTGCGCAGTGTATTTGTGTGCAGACAGAAATAAAGATTAATGTTTGATTATTTCTGATGTTTGAAATCCATAGCGGCATCTATCGTGGGTGAGGCTGCTCTCTTTCAGGATATATTTCTAGTAGTTTTTAGTTTGCACTACTCGATCTTGAATGGCAAGGAGGAAACCTCAACTACTTTAACTTTATTGCTATTTTCCAGTTGCCTTGGTGTTACGGTACTCCTGAGTCAGCAAAAACCCCTGGCAGTGTAATTTCAGGAATGGTACATGTCATAATTTGCAATCCAGTTGTTCATGAACAACAAAAATCATAGCTTTGTGCAAAACCGCCCTCAAACCTTAAAGTTTCAAGTTGAAAACTTCGAGGAATGTTTATTTGAATAACATAAGAGTGATTATGTTCGAGAAGGTTTACATTGATGAGTTCAACCAGCCATTCAAAAACTACTGACAGTCTGCATACCGAATACCTGGAATGTTATCCCAACTGTAATTTCCATAATGTTTTCATCGTCTGAAAGTTTCGACTGCATGTTCTTGTTGCAGGCGAGAGGAAAATGAGGAACTCTTGCAGAAGAAGTTATACGTGCAGAATTCGTTCACGTTTTTGCATCGTGGACCAAAACGAATGGGGCAACTTGTTTGAATCGTTTTAAATTTCACTTGAAACGTGACCAGGAACGAGTTTGTTTAACAGCTTAATTCCTTCGATAAACTGCGCTCAGATCTCATAAACGGACACTTGGGGAAAATGATAAAACTTCGAGCTTATCTGTTTTCGATACTTTTCAACGATTGCACTCGGGAAAATATCATTGAGGCATCTTTAAGCTGAAGGGTTCGCGATATTGGAAGCTACTCTGATCGAGGTTTAGGATTATCGATTATGTAAAGCACACAAATATTGAGAAGACCTGAAAATTATTGTTTAGAATCGCTTAATTCTAAACATTGACGCTGACATCTTCTTCATAAGAGGAACGATTCAAAAATGATCCTTTCCTTTTCTGCTCATTTGGGAAGGAGGGTATGGTACGAATTTCAACAGAATTTATTGTTCGATTTCTGTCGTGACATCTGAATTAAGCCGGAAACTGCAGAAATGTTGGATTGAAGTATTGCGATCTCCGATAACAGAAAACCATCAGGAAAGTGGGTTCAGGAGAACTGATATAGTGTATGTATAACTCTCAGTGACATTCTTCCACTATCGAAATTGTAATCTGTACTCCTTGAACGAAACTATTCTTGTCGTCACCCATTCGAAAATTTTTGCCTGAAAACGCTCTGGGGCCGTTCTATTTGAACCGTATATATTCATTTCGAATGTTGCATCTGAGTATATCATATTTTTTCCATTGTAGGACGCTTGAGCAATCTTCCACAATTCTTATAACGGTAATTACCTTTTATATTTCTCACTTCGAGGAGAAGGTTATTTGCTATATTGCGGATGGTGAGATAGAAGATATTAAAATGCATACAAATATCCACCATATTATCTTAACTGAGGGGTCTTCCAGTTTCAGATTCAGAAAAAACTATTTGAAATGATCTATTTCCAGAAGATTTCTACAGAGTGGTTCTCTTTCAGTTTCTTCCTTCTCCAAAAACTTTTTCTTAGAGGTGCATGTTCAGTGTTTCAAGAGCAGCATGACTATCAAAGTGGATAACTAAAGGCTTTTCCAATGAGAGGTATTATTTTGAATAGCTCGATATTTCGGTAGATGTGACGTTTGAAGCTGTCATTTTTTGACATTTGATAAGTAGAAACTACGCCATTAATAGAAATCACAAGAACGCATTGAAATTATTAAAATTCGCTATAAAAATGGTGAAATTTGGCAGATACGGTTCGTGAAACTCGAACATTTTGAATTGTCGTGAAGCACCTTGTCGGACCGCAATGAAGAAATTGGTGGAAAAATTCGAGCTGTTGGGACAAGTTAGTTATGTGAAGAATAAAATCCTTGCACGTCGCTCAAGAACAGCCGAGAATATTGCTGCTGTAGCCGAAATTATTGAAGGAAACTCAGGTTTGTCCATACCGTCGTTCTTTGAATCAGGCATTCCAAAAACGTCAATTTACCGTATTTTGCAGAAAGATTTGCGTCTTAAGTTCAGTTAACACAAGAACTGAAGCAGGCCTATCATCAACAACGTCGTGTTTTTGCTGATTGGGTCGTTGAAATGCATGAAAATGAAAGGGTTATCACAATTGGCCACAGAGATATTATTATTTAACACCCTGCGACTTCTTCTTTGAGGCCACGTGAAAGAAAAGGTCTACGCCAATAGCCCAGCGTCTATTCAGGACCTCAAAAGATGGAAGTCGTGAGGCTATCGAGGACATAAGGCAGCAACTTTGCGATTTGGTTATGGAAAATTTCATTGAACGGATATGGACCTGTAAGCGTGGTCGTGGTGGTCATTTTCCTGATGTAATTTCCACTATTACGGCACAGCTTCTTCTTTATAATGAAATAAACATCCGATCATTTATATTGAAAAGTGGCATTTTTCTTTGAATATCAAAATAACACCTCTTATTGAAAACCCTTTATGTTATACCCTTGATAGTTTTTTACCAGGTTTCTATCACTGATTCTTTTGATTGCAAATATTCCTGCCTGACAAACACTCAAACAAGAGCCTAGCGACAATGAATATTTAAAACTTTCTTTATATTGTTTTAAGCTAGGCAGAACACCATCAAATCCATTAAAAATTGAATCCGTTTTACGAAAATACGAATGAAATGATTGTGGCCGATCAGAAAACAATTCACGCAGGGAATTGAAGAGTCATTGTTGTTTTGTTGAGCCGCCCCCACAGCTTGGAATTGTGGTCCAATATCCCTGCCGAAGAGCACGGCATTCTAGTCTCCTGCTCAAGGATAAGTTCCCCCAATTTAATCCATTGGAGGAGAACGATTAATTTCTCCAGAGGAGTGTAATTAGTCAATTTTGCGCTAATTGTTGGTAATGGTTTAATCCCTTGCGGGTATTTCGGAGCAGAGCCCGTCGATTTGGAAACAAGGTGCAAGAAATATGCCACGGTCCACGCTTAATCGTCATGGACGCAATACCGTCGAAATAAATAAAGCGGAAACCAAATTGCCGGTAAGGAAGGCCGGAAGCACTTTCCAGAGACGGAAGTCCTAATGAGACCGCCCCAATTTTTACACAAGTGATGGATGAGGAATAGAAAACGATCCACAAAATTGGAAAATCTGAACGTCACTCTAACGGAATTTATTGCCGGCTCTCTGTCTTTCGCGACTTCTGAATTAAGCTGGAAACTATAGAAATGGTCGATTGATGTATCGCCTTCCAGGATTACACAGCGGAAACGTTGGTTTAGGAGAATCTGGATCGTTGAATGCATTACTTCCATTCCGCAAGAATTTTTTTTCTTGGAGCTACATTCCGAAGGATGAAACTGCAGTTGACAGCATTAATTCGAGATTTATAAATCGAAGAACTTTTTCCACGTTGATGCGAATTTTGACTCATTGCCGCTACTGCACGTTTATATACTAATCATAGAACCTTTTTCTCTTCGAACAACATCGGGGAACCTACATAGTGATGTAATGTTGAAAAAAGTGAGCATTGAGAAGAACTAAATACCGTCACATGATATACAGATGGTTCCCTGATCACGCTTGAGTATAAGGGCCAAGAACCAAGCGTAGCCTATCGTTAGACTCCTATTTAAGTGATTTTAATGCATAAATAAAGGGTTTTCCAATGAGAGGTGTTATTTTGAATAGCTCCATATTTCGGTAGATGTCACTTTTGAAGCTGTCACTTTTTAACATTCGACAAGTAGAAACTACGCCATTAATAAGAATGGAACGATATACGCTCCAAGAACGCATTTAAGTTATTAAAATTCACTATAAAAATGGTGACAATTTGGCAGAGGCGGTTCGTAAAACTCGAACATTTTTGGGTCGTCGTGAAGCACCTTGTCGGACCGCAATGAAGAAATCGGTGGAAAAATTCGAGCTGTTGGGACAACAGAAAACCCAGGTTTGTCCATTTCTCGTCGTTCTTTTGAATTAGACATTCCACAAACGTTATTACACAGTATTTTGCATGAAGATTTGGGTCTTAGGCTTATAAGTTTCAGTTAACACAAGAACTCAAGCCGGCCGATCATCAACAACGTCGTGTCTTTGCTGATTGGGTCGTTGAAATGCATGAAAATGATCCGGAATTCCATCGAAAAATCATCTTGAATGATAAGGCCCATTTCCACCTCGGTGGCTTCTTCGACAAGCAAAATTGTCGCATCTGGGCCTCGGAAAATCCAAGAGTTATTGTTGAAAAGCCTCTCTATATTCAACGGGTGACTGGTGTGGTTTATGGTCCGGCGGAGTCATTGGACCTTATTTTTTCGAAAATGAGGCTGGAGCAACAATTACGGTGAATGGATTGCGCTATTGAGAGATGATTGATGATTTTTTATGACCGAAATTGCATATTATTATGTTTACGTTTACTTTCAACAAGAGGTGATCACAATTGGCCACCAAGATCTTGTGATTCAACACTTTGCGACTTCTTGCTTTGGGGCCACGTGAAAGAGAAGGTCTTCGCCAATAGCCCAGCGTCGATTCAAGACCTCAGAGGCCACTATTAACGGCACAGCTTCTTCTTTGTAATGAAATAAACATCCGATCATTTATATTGAAAAATGACACTTTTCTTCCAATATCAAAACAACACCTCTTATTGGAAAACCCTTTACTTACAATAGAAAGATACATAGATAGAAACCTGGAACAAAACTATCAAGAGTGACCAATTATGTTGATCAAGCTGCTATAAAAGCACTGAACTCCTATGTCATCGACTCAAAGCTAAAATGAAGTAGGCGAGAGCAACAGGGTATCCTTATTTTGAGAGCCTCAAATATTACAAACGAGGTTCAGTTCAATACTCAATAAGTTCGTCAATACTTCAAGTGATGGATGTGAGATGAAATACCATCTACAAAGAACAAATTCATACGATGTTGAGTAATGTTGTTTTCACTCTAAAAATTTTCATTTCGGTTAATACAAAAGCATTTGTTAAAGTGAATTAATTGCAGATAGAAGTAACGAAGTTAACCTAACCAAGATCAGGCTTACTTCTCTGCCTAGAGCAGAATGAATTCAGAACGTTTGGATTGTTCCTTTTTTCACTGTCAGTTAAGATTTCATTTCACATGAGGTCCCACAGCTGAAAATTTTCCAGGCGAGATGTATATTTAATTATGTGCAGATAGCGTAGCTTGACAGTTAAAGTATCCTTGGGAAAACAGTGAACAATTACCCTCCAGAAGTTCAGAAGTGACAAAAATTTTCATTCGCTTTTCCCCGTTCCGGAATAATATCCTAGCGTTATGAGAAATTTGAACAGGAGATTATTGTATACCACTGAGAGTTGGGAAAATTCATTTACTCGAACGCTTTATGAGTCACTTCTCACGCGGAATCCCCAGTTAAAGCTCCCCTGGAACTATGAAAAAGCGCGGATTTTTGTATGTTCGTTTCGTTGAGTTCCCGCTGTGCGAGGTTCAATTTTCAATTATTTCCCCATTCGGTGGATTTTCACGCACAATTGACCGACTGAAGGGAGGCTGGTTTTGATCCCCATCAAATTCGGGCCCTTTGACTCATTTTCCGATGAGGTGGCCTCTGGAAATGGCCTCTGCAATTGAAACAAATATCTCCACGGTTGAGCATTCACAGATTGAAATTTCTCCATGGTCGGATGAACTGTCAATCTATTGGGACAAAACGAATTACTTCACTGGTTAGTTGATTACAGACCATCACAATATGATCAAGTTAATATTCTGACTGATTACTTCTTTAGTTATTCTTCGTCCCATAGATCAATAGCTGAAAAAACTTAATGAGGTGAAAGGCAACCTTCTTAAGAATAAAAAATTGACTAAAGCTTGAGGTTTTGCATATTCAGATCGTGAAACGAGCCCTAAAGACTAGACCAGGAATGGCGGAGATGTATTACAAGAAGAAAACTGGACCGAGGACGAAGCCTTGGGGTATACCGGAGGTAATTTTCCATCAGAGGGTTATCATTGAACTCATTAATACTAATTCATGTTCTCAATGCATCCCACATGTACTTACGCTTGAGTACTCTCGTGCATAGGTAAAGAAAACAAAATTAATTATGGTGCAACAAACCAGGTATACATGCTGCTCTTCGGAATATTGTGAATTGTGGCAAACCGAAAAACAAGATTGTAAAGTATTCTTTACGATTCAAATCAAGGATTTCAACTGAAAATAATTGAATATAAAGGAATGATTGAAACTTTTATTTGCCTCCCTTGATTTTGACCAGCACTGAAAATTCTGGCAAACTTCTTTCTCACAAGATGATTAATACCCACCAAATTTTATAGAAAAAACAGTTTGAAATTCATAACGGAAATACCTAATCAAAACTATAATGATGATCAGGTACAAACAGAAAACCGTCATGAACAACCAAATGTGTTGAACGTCATTCCTTATATTCCTGGCCTTTCAGAAAAAATAAGAAGAATTGGTTCCAAATTCAACATAAGAACTGTTTTCAAAACACAAAATGTTTTGAGATCCATTTTAACCCTCGTTTTAACCAGAACGAAACCAATGAATGAGACACAAAAATCAAAAAATTGTGTTTACAATATTTCCTGTATATGTGGAAAATCTTATATAGGAGAGACATCAAGACCTTAAGACATAAGAAAACGGGAACATAAGAACAACATCAAAAATAGAGACATTACAAAATCACAAATCGCTGATCATGTATGTTCAAAAAGTGGAGATCATATGATGAACTGGAACAACACAAAGATCCTAATGACGGAACCTGATAATTATAAGAGGAAAATTAAGGAATCCCCATGTATTTTGTTAGATGAAGTAGATAATTTGGCCAATTGTTCTGTTGGAATAGATCGTATTTGGATTGATTTATTGAAGAAAGAAAAGACATCAGGAAATTTCAAAATTGAATAAATCAACATCTCTATGTGTTGAGAACTTTCAATATCAATTAGACTGCATACGAAAAAATTCACAATTCCAAAGATTTTACAAGTTGGTCTGAAGAAAGTGTCTGATATAGACACCGAATCCTTTTCATTTATTTCTTTTTTTAGTTTTACTATTAGGCAACAATTTTCTCTGTTTCAGAGACTGGGAGGGAAAACCTAAAGGTTTTTCAGAAATACAGAATTCTCCCAGATTATATTTCAATCGATATCTAAAACTTCTTTCTGTCTCAAAATATTTCATTAGACTATATCAACATGACATTCTTATCATGATAATTCACGAAGGTGTCAGTAAAGGTGAGGTATGTACCTTAATAAATTGAACAGTAGGGAAATGTAGTCTCAGTTAGAGTGATATAAAGATCAACATGAAAAATTTAAAAGAAGGCTGAAGAATACATATGGTTTATTCATTGGTCTTGTACGTGCCACTGAATAATATAAGGAAGGGGAATTTATTTCTTTCAGACACAAATTTATGACCAAAGTTCACAACAAACTTGAACTTGTTCACATTATTTATTTTAAATCGATCTTTGAATACCTGGATGGGTAAGAATTTGGTAAAAGTATTTTTATGATTTTTCAAACCAAACTAGTCGTATAATACCGAGAAGTTGTAATGTGATATAAGCATTTAATAGCATATTAATTACGATTATTAGAGCTGGTTCTTATTGTTACGAAATGTTTTGGCATCAATTCTAACCAGAACGAAACCAATGAATGAGACACAAAAGTCAAAAAATTGTGTTGACAATATTCCCTGTATAATTGAAAAATCTTATACAGGAGAGACATCAAGACCTTTAGAGATAAGAAAACGGGAACATAAGAACAACATCAAAAATAGAGAAATTAGTTCACAAATCGCTGATCATGTATGTTCAAAAAGCAGAGATCATATGATGAACTGGAACAACACAAAGATCCTAATGACGAAACCTGATAATTATAAAAGGAAAATTAAGGAATCCACATGTGTTTCGTTAGATGAAGGAGATAATCTGGCCAATTGTTCTGTTGGAATAGATCGTATTTGGATTGATTTATCGAAGAAAGAAATGACATCAAGAAGTTTCAAAATTGAATAAATCAACATCTCTTTATTTTGACAACTTTCAATGTCAATCAGATTGCAAATGAAAAACACACAATTCTAGAAATTTTACAAGTTTGTTTGAAGAAGGTGTCCGATATTGACATCGAAACGTTACATTATCCTTTTGATTTATTTTCTTTTTCAGTTTTACTGTTAGCAACAATTTTTTCAAGACCAATTTGCTCCTGACAAATAAGTGGAGCACTACATCTTAATTAAATTTTTTTTAATTATTTCTGTTTCAGAGACTGAAAGTGAAAACCTATAAAGTTTTTAAGAAATGAGGAATCCTCCCAGAATATATTTCAATCGATATCTTATTGTTACTGTTTTATGCGTTTTGACATCCAGAAAATCTTTGAGAATATTTTATTCTCATTGTTGCCATTTATTTCATCTGTCTTCAATCGAATCAAGTTTATTCACTGTCGATTTTGTTTATACTGATTTTATATTTGTGGGATGTATACGAATTATTATAATTCTCTCGAAATAAACGAAAATTAATACGCAACTCCTTCATAATCCGAGAGCCCTCGAATCTCTCTTACTAAGTCCAATTGATAACAGTATCATTCGAAGACATCAGGCTCAAACTTTCCAACAAGAAAGTAAAACCAGTAAATCAGTCTTGTAGCTGCAATCAATTTCCGGCACGCTAGAAATAGGATAGTAATTGACAGCAGTATCATCCCCAAAATTCCTGGTTGCGCCAAAAGTTTAGCGTAATGCTTTGGCGGCATTCGTCAACTTCCGGTTCGTCAGAAATAACTGTGTAATACAACAACCCAAGGCCCTTTGTAATATGCGCGAGATGACTGAGACGAGAAAACATCGTTTAAGTTTCGTCGAATGTTGGTTGTAAATATTAATTCACAAACAAAACATCTCGATGACAGCTGTGCTTTAACAACCGTCTTGAGCATTTAAACGCACTATTGTGCTTACTGTTCATTCATCATTTCGATTTTCCTATGGTGTAATTGTTCAAATTCAGCATCGTTTACTGGGTGATGCGTAAAAGATACTTTAATCCTGGAGTTTCATTCGTAGCTAAATCTATGAATATCATTGGACTATTGTCAATATTAAACAAAACATTGATAATGCATTTGGATCATTCAAATTCTCCACCGCTTTGGCAAATATCGATAATAATTCAATTCTATTGAATTGTATTTGGCTGGACTTGAAGTCAATATAAATGTTGATTTTAGTTTATCCGCACGAATAGAGCGTTTTTCATATTGTTTTCTATATCTGACGAACAAGAATTAATCAAAACAGAAAGTTTGATAATTATTGAGTCATCGTGAATATCAAACTATATATTGATCGAACATTTGGTGTATTCAAATGACAATATCAGAAAATTATCTGCGAATTTTTCTTGTGGCGAAAAAATGTAAATGTATACTCAATACAATTATATTTGATTGTCAATTGGTATTAACACTACTCGAAGCATTTGAGTAATATTGACACAATCGGTTGAACGAATTTCAATCCTGTGAAGGAAGTTGGGAAGTGTCATTAATTCTCATTTATGGAACAATATTAGAAACCTTTAAGATGCCAATCGCAGGCCAAAACATAGAAAAATAACGAAAAATGTCAGATCATCAATAAAAAATAACTTTACGAACAAATTCACAATCATTCGAATTGAAACACTTTTCAAGAAACTAAATGTGTATGATTTGATTCACAAATATAGTCGAATTTTTACTGTAGGGTATTAGATGCTTTTCAGCAATTTATTCCTGTAAAGGGTTTTTGAATAAGAGGTGTTATTTTATCTTCATAAAGAAGAAGCTATGCCGTTTATAATGGAAAATAATATCAGGCAAATGACCACCACGACCACGCTTACAGGACCATATCCTTTCAATGAAATTTTCCATAACCAAATATCAAAGTGGCTGGCTTATGTCCTCGATAGCCTCACGAATTCCATCTTTGAGGTCTTGAATAGACGCTGTGCTATTGGCAACCTTCTCTTTCACGTGACCGCAAAGGAAGAAGTCGCAAGGTGTTGAATCACAAGATCTCGGTGGCCAATTGTGATCACCTCTTAGAAAGATAACACGGTCCGGAAATTTTTTCCGCAAAAGATCAATGGTTTCGTTGCTTGTGTGGCACGTAGCGTAGCACTGAACTCTGTAAGCCTTAAGACCCAAATCTTTATGCAAAATACGGTGTGATAACGTTTGTGGAATGCCTTATTCCAAAGAAGGGTGAGGAATGGACAAACCTAGGTTTTCTTCAAACACTTTCGGCTACAGCAGCAATATTCTCGGCTGTTCTTAGGCGATATACACGGGTTTTATTCTTCACATTACTAACTTGTCCCAACAGCTCGAATTTTTCCACCAATTTCTTTATTGCGGTGTTATTCACGACAACCCAGAAATGTTCGAAATTCACGAACCGTCTCTGCGAAATTTTCACCATTTTCATAGTGAATTTTAATGATCAATGCGTTCTTGAAGCGTTTATCGTTCCTCTTCATTAATGGCGTAGTTTTTCATTCTTCAAATGTCAAAAATGACAGCTTCAAACGTGACATCTATCGAAATAGCAGGCTATTCAAAATAACACCTCTTATCGGAAAACCCTTTAGTTGAATTTTTAGTGTAGGGTGTGAGATGCGTTTCAGCTATTTATTTCTGTATATGAATGTGTTACCGAGAACTTCTTAACATCTGAACCAATTTAATTCGAGGGTAGATATTGAAAAAATCCAGCAATGATTTGAAACCAAGACGATGAACCGTATGAGTAGCAAATTAATTAGCGCTTGGAAATGTGGTATGGGGTAGATGCAGGTATGTTGTTATAAATGCCGTAGGCGCAGATTTCGGCGGTTTGCAGACTATGTGAGAAATAGAACGAGGTGAAACTCGGAGAGGAAACGAGCATTCCAGTAGGAAACCTTAATGATATTAATGACAATTACGGTTCCCCCACTTTAAATTTCCACGCCTGCAATTTCCTCCGCCCTTCCTCTTGTTATTTCACATCATTTTCGGTGATTTATTATTGGTCCAAATGGGCAAACATATATGGAAAGTTTGTCCCTTTGTTCTGTTGCCAACCCGCATCCGAATGGAAAAGGGTCTTTCCTACCTTGCACTTTTTTACCTTCTTTTTTCTTTATTCAGGAGAACTATTGTTCTTTCTTGATTACTGTAGATTCTGGATTTTACAGCGACAAAAATACTTCAAATTTCCTGAAACCTGAAGATTAAGCATTAAATAGCCACCGCAAAACTGACAAACGCTACCATCACAAACCTAACAGTTTAACAAGTAACCTGGTTGGACTATATGTTAGTTAAATATCTTACAGTTTATGCTTTTTAGCCAAAAAGCCTTTATACGGACTTGGAAAAAAGAACAATAAGGCAGCGGCTCAGCAATGGGAGTTGAATATCAGACAACTACAAATATCATTTATACAGTATAGGAAAGTTAACAGATGAGATTTGCAGGCTCTGTGCAGAAACATGTGAACACATGGTATGCAATTGTCCAGAGCTGGCTGGCCTCAGAACAATTCATATGAGGAAACCATTTCTGGATATCTAAGAGGTAACGGCCAAGGTTCCTGTCCGCCAATCAATTGATATGGTAACCCAAAGCAAAATATTCACACCGATTTTCCTCAGAAAATAATACTTTTATAGCCATTAGGAAGAACTTTTCGCAAACGCTTCAATGATACGAATGAACACATCTCCAAACATTGCATTCATTGTAGCTCTAAATACAAATGCATCAGAAAAATCTGCGGTGTGAATTGAACCATTTTTTTGACCTTTAAACTCATTAAAAACTTACAGAATTCGCTATTTTCAAACCATGTTCACAACAAGGCTATTTTCATTTCCATTTTTGCTGATGAAGCGCTGACGGTAGGTCCTAATATCATTTGTTTCGTATGGAAAAGTCAGTAGACGAGATTTGCAGTCTATCAAGCAGAGATTTTTCAGAGAACTTAAATCTTCCTTGTTGAAAACAAATATTGAATTTAATCCCTATCTATTCTAACTTCCTTGAGAGCTCAAAATTTCCTGGCTTCATTCTGAATTGGCCGTCCGTCCAGCCGTTAGCACAATAACTTTCGAAGGGATTGTCCTAGAGACTTGAAATTTTCAGGGTGAGTTCGGTTCCCAAAGGGCTCGGTTGAGTTCGTTAACTAGCCGAATCGTAAAGGGTGTTCCATAAAATATAGCCATTCAAAATTTTTGTTCCTCAATATCTCAGACAAAACGAAACCCATCGAACTGAGATGTTGCGGCCATATGCAAGATGATCATAATAAGCTTCATGCAAAATTTGGTGCCCATAGTGTGAACAGAACCAAAGCAAATTGAATTGGAATATTGAAAAGAAGAAACTTCATATTTACATAAAAAATATCCGATTCAGATGAAATTCATTTTATAAATGAAGATTGATACACTGAATGTTCATGCAGAATTTTGTGGTCATAGTGGTAACAGAACCATATAAAATTCAATTGGAATATTGAATCGAGGAATGTTTATATTTCCATAACAGGATATCCGATTCAAGTGAAATTATTCTTGTGAATGAAGTCTGTTATACTGAATTTTCGTGCAAAATTTTGTGGCTTTAGTGTCAACAGAACCATAGAAAATTCAATTGGAATATTGTAGGTATCCGAAAAAACAGGAATCGAAATTTATTTTTAAAACAACAAAATCTGCACCTCTTTTAAACCCGGAAAAACAAGGCGATTAAGGATTACGTTTGACAAACAACTGGATTTTCAACGCGGGAACAAATGTTGCGGAATTGATCTGTTAACCCGAAGCGAAAGTATTCACACCGATTTTCCTCAGAAAATAATACATTTATAGCCATACGAAAGAACCACAATGAAATTGGATGAACACGTATCCATATATTGCATTCATTGTAGCTCAAATACAAATGCATCGGAAAAATCTACGGTTTGAATCGCACGATTTTTGCGACCTATAACTCATAAAGAACCTACGCTATTCGCTGGATTTGAACCATGTCCACAACACCGCTATTTTCATTTCCATGTTTGCCATAATATTCGGATTGAAAATGACATAAAGCTGCATATTTCGGGAGAAAATATTTTATAAGCGTCTGCGTTTATTGCCATTTTCCGAGCATTTCCAGGTGCTTCGGATGGAAGATTTGCGTGGATTCTGTGTAGAGTGAATTGTCATTTTATTAACTATTCATTGTGATATCCGTTTGCAGCGTTAAAATGCGTAAAATTTTCCAGGACGACCTGGGTGACGTGCGAAACATTATTTAGTTTCTGCATAGATTCTATTAGCATGTTCTGGCTAATTCAGGTTAAAACAAATAATATTTTATGTGAATTTCACAGACCTGGTTCATTCAGGATTTTAGTGATTCTTGTTTTCTTATCCACTTTTCAGATCGTGATTAATTGTCGTTTTTTTCTCTATATGGACAGAGCCTACCATCACATCTTTAGGAGCTTTTTGGTATAAGTAGATGAAATCATCACAATTTTTTGACTGAGGAGGTCCAAGACTGTTTCGAAACAAAAATAACAAACGGTTAAACAAAATTTAGGGAATGCTTCTAGACAGAAGAAGAAGACAATATCCCAAGAAATTATAGGAAGTTTACTTCGATTTTGCAAAAATCAAATCATCTGATATACATATACACTGCTCAACAATTGATAGGGATCACTTACTTGTTCTAAATTTATTTCTGAAATATTCGCTCCAAGATTATGAATTTGGTCAGATATCAGAATATTTTCAGTTGATAATATGGTTCACTTGAGAAAAGAATGAAAAATGGAAAGTTATAGAAAAAAAGACTTTTTAGGAACACTCAAAATCTGTGTTTGAATAACATAAATTTTATGATGAAACCACAAGAAGGCTGAAGTTTCGGTTAAGCTAGTACTTAGTTGGTCCCCCACGAGCTCGTCTCAAGCATTCTACCCTACGAGCCATACTTTCGATCAAACGATTTATAAAATTTTGGGCAAATTCGTCCAAATATCCCGTAAAGCGTTAGAAAGGTCCTCCAGGTTATTGATCGGTTGTTCTAAGGTTGACAATTGTCTAGACATCTAGACCAGACATGTTCGATGCAATTCATGTCTGGAGAGCGAGCTGGCCAGTCCATCCTATCAATAGCATGAGTTTCTAGCGCTTCATTAAACTAGACGACTACGGTGTGGACGGGCATTATCGTCAATTAAAATGAAATTCTTGCCCACGGCAGCCGCAAACGGAACAATTATGGGTTCAATAATCATATCGTGATATCTCTGGCTGGTCATGGTGGTGTTCTGCAGAACAACCAACTCTGTGCGTTGGTTCAAACAAATGCCTCCCCATACACATATAGAACCTCCGCCAAAAGCTGTTGTGGGTACCATAAACTGTTCTGCATACCTTCGACCTCTTTCCCTCCAAGCAAGAATACGTCCATCGGAGTTGACCAAACGAAATCTAAACTCATCCGTAAATAAACATCGGCTCCAATCTTCAAGTGTCCAATTGCGGTGCTCTCAGCCCATTGCCGTCGATGAACCCGGTGTTCCCTATTCAAACGGGGATGTTGTACCCTCCTACGTGCTCTCAAACCACGAACATCGTCGTCTCACAGTCTGGTTCGAAATTAGAACTCCTGTTGCAACTCTCAGTGATCTATTGAGCCGCGACGCCGGTAAGAGGGATTTCTACTAGCATTGAGGCTCAAAAGACGATCTTGGGCAGCTGTTGTACTGCGCTGCCGACCTCCCCCATGAACATAAGCTACTGAGTCGTTTTGGATGAACCTATTCCAAGCCCGACTCACGACATTTTGCGAAACATTCAACCGCCGGGATACTTCTAGCTGGGACAAATCTTCCTGTACACACCGTATGATTTGGTCCAGTTGCACAGGAGCCAAACGTCTTCTCGGCATGACTGATAAGCTGATATTGTTCTTCAATTATTGTCAACTTATGTGTTTGAACGAGAGAAAAAAACAGATTTAATGACAAATACCACATTGCTTTTCACTCCACCTGTAACAGCCTACAGATAATAATCGATTTTGTGAACAAGAGCCGGTGAAGTGAGGAAGACTTCGATATAATCAACTCAAAACATCTTACTTTTTCCTTAGAGAACATATAATGTACAGATATTCACGAGATAACTTGAAAAAAATAAAAATGAAGAGATGTTCATAAGTGATCCCTAGCAATTGTTGATCAGGGTACATATAGGTCACCATATAAGCAACAGGGATATATCATAACAAATATAGAAAATCAGTGCCTTTGAAAAAACCATTACCTAACTGAAGAACCCTCTGCGCAATTCTGGACTAACTTAGGCCAAAAAATCCTTGATGAAATAATAATAAAAGAATATTTCTGGGAGCAAAGCAGAAACTCACCACTACCTACATTTTTTCATGCTATCTAAAATGATTGTTGTATTCGCTGTCCGCTGAAGTGAATCACCAAGAAACCTATTTATTTGCCGGCGGTAAAACGTTTCAGCATTCCGATATGATTTTTCATGATTTCATTGCGCTGGGTGCAACAGAGAAACCGAAGATGTGAAGCTGTTTCGGACTTTTTTCGAGAGCTATATTTTAAACGCAGAGCGGCTGAATTACATGCCACATCCATTAGAATACCGTATAAATCATACGTTGTACATGAAAACCTAATTTGCATAAAACTTATTACCATACAGATCAGGATAATAGACTATCAGCATGATATTTCATAATCGAAGATGTTTCCGGACTAATTTTCGTGATAACGATGTGCCGAGTATTCGACAGCGTACAGGGCGTTTTAGAAGTGGCCTGTTCATTTGTGTTGATATAGACGGCAGTGGCGACTCTTGTTGTACACGAAAGTTGGGGAGAATTAATGTACGGTGAGGGTGCAATTTCTGCATGCTTTCGCCAGAGCGCTATCCTTTTGTCCGAATAATAGTCTGGTCATATTAGGGTGTTACTCCGGAATGAGGGATCGTTAGCGAGAAATTCACTGAAACCTTTAGTTTGTCAGTTTCAAGGGTGCTCAGAATGTTTTTTGTTATTATTATTTTTTTGAAAATCATTATTACACTCACAGGCAATATAATCGATTCACTCAAAAAATCGAATGAAGTTTGTTAATTCATAAATATGTTATTTCAAGTCTGATTCGATTGCATTTTTGTTTCAATTGTAGATATGTTCATCCTTAATCAATCACCAGTTTTGAATTTCAAGAAAACTCGGTGTATGTTATTTTATACCAGTTGAAACAAAATCTGTTTTTTTAACCTTAATTTAGAACCACCCCTGGTGTGTTCCAGTTGTCACACGTTTCTCATCATTATTCCGAAATTAAATTCGATATTTAGGATGAAATACCACTATTTAAATCTATGGGAGATGATTACCCTTCAGTAGGGTCCTGTAGCGGTCTTAGAAGAACAGGAGATTCGAAAATCATCACTTGGAACGCCAGACCTGGTTTAAAACACCCTCCTGGCCCAAGAGCAAGAATTACGTATTTTATATCTGAATATTGAAGGTATTTATTCGAATAGTTTTAAGTTTCAATTTTGTAAAAACGGCGAGGCAGGGTTTTTTCTACTCAGGTTTTTCCCTGTGCTCTGGTATCATACGACAGAATAATATGGTACCCCGTTTTGCACCAACCTCAGCTAGGGACTTTTTTGTTTCATGTATTGTATTTTGTTAGCTCTAAGTTCAAAAGAATATATATATACTGCGTGATTTTTTATTTCATCATCGAGACATATCTTCTCTTGACAATCTTATTATTCATTCATAACAATAGCTTTATTTTTGTTAGAGATAAAAATTGAATTTCGCTAAGGCAACAGTACTTCAACAAATTCAACCTAAAATTCTGACCTAATGCCCAGACGCAGATAATAGGTGCAATTCGTCTTGGCATGTTCCTCATTAAGGTTTTGAATCAATTAGAGCATCACTGAGCTGCAGCAAATTTTTTGGGGTGGTCGCGAGATCGAATTTTCCTCGCAAGAGCATTCAATCATGCTCAACTGGGTTCAAATCTGGTCTTAGAGCAGGAATGTTCTTGGATATCAACCTCTGCTTAATACTCCCTGGCAACCCAAGCCACATGCGGTTGATACGGTCGGGCATCATAAAGCATCAGCACGAAATCGTCTTCAATAAACGGTGCATACGGAACAACATGTCGCGCTAAATCTTTGTTTTGTTTTCACTCAGTTTTCAGTATTTTCATAACGTTCAGATTTAGGGTTGAATCTGTGAAAGTACTTTCATAGCCATAGCCAAATTGTGGAGTTTAATGTTGCTCTGAAAACTCTGTATCTTTAACAAAAAATGGGGTATTGTTATAAATGTAGAATTAAATTGTCAAAAGAAGATGTGTCTTGATGATGAAATAAGAAATCACACGGTGAAACAACTGGAACACACCAGAGGGTTTCTAAATTTAGGGTAAAAAAACAAATTTTGTTTCACCCGGTATAAAATGATATTCACAGAGTTTTCTTGGAATTCAAAACCAATGTTCGATTAAAAATGAACATTCCTACCATTGAAAAATAAATTCGATCGAATCGGACTAGAAATAACATATTTATGAATTAACAAACATCGATTTTTTGTGGGTAATTGTATTATTAGTTAAAGAATTTCAATCATTTTCTTAATTGATAACAGAGAATGCACTTTAACAGTAGTTGTGGGGATAAATAAACAACCTAGAACGTGAATTGAGCAATTTGGACAAATTGGTAAATACCTGTGACGTTACCAACCGTACTGTAACCAAATACTCCAGCCACAGTGTAATTATATCCTTTAATGAACATGTCTGATACCTTCAAGAAAATCAGATTCGCTTTCCGACTTGGTGGTCTCAACGGTACCCTTTTGGCCACTGAAGGATGTACAGACCGACCGACATTTAGATGCCTCAATATAATTATGGTCGGAAGTTAACCAGTTTACCTTCCACAAATATTGAACTACAAGTTACCTAACGCAGATTCTAGGTCTACCATCACAAAGCTTATTTGTTTATCAATTTCTAGAATATATACGGGTTATGTAATGCAACACACACTGCAACATGTCCATTAAACCTTTTGAGTTGATTGAAGACATTGGCTCTAATTACTGATCCATTTGCGACCTTGTTTGAATTTAAATAACACATCAAACAACATATTTCAATTGAGAAGTTTCTCCATGCTTGTTTATATTTGCACTATCCTGTTCAAACCTCAAAGCTACCTTAACATTTCTTCTTTTCGGAAGTTTTTCTTTCACACCCGACATCAGGAATACCTTGAGAATTTTCAGAGTAGATTTAAAATGCAAATAGGATAGTTGAATTCACAAATTATAGGAATGAGAGCAATAGTCGTCAGAATATTTAAATTCGAAAGGAATTCCGTTTTACGAATATGAACATGGAGTAAAACTTGTTTGTTTCTGTTAAGTCAATTCTCATCATATGCTTCGCAATACCGTTTGAAATATATTCTGGGAGGATTCTGAATTTCTTAAATTTTTTTATAGGTTTCCACTCCTAGTCTCTGAAACAGAAATAATTTAAAAAGAATTAATTGAGATGAAGTGCTACTGCGAGAATCTTTGCACTTATTTGTCAGGAGCAAATTGGTCTTGAAAAAATTGTTGCCTAACAGTAAAACTGAAAAATAAATTAAATGGAAAGGACCTTCTTCAGACAAACTTGTAAAATCTGCAGAATTGTGTGTTTTTTCATTTGCAATCTGATTGACATTGAAAGTTGTCAATATATAGAGATGTTGATTTATTTCAATTTTGGAATTTACTGTTGTCATTTCTTTTTTCAATAAATCAATCCAAATACGACTATTCCAACAGAACAATTGGCCAAATTATCTACTTCATTTAACAAAATACATTGATTCCTTAATTTTCCTTTTATAGTTATCAGGTTCCGTCATTAGGATCTTTGTGTTGTTTCAGTTCATCATATGATCTCCGCTATTTGAACATATATGATCAGCGGTTTGTGATCTTGTAATGTCTCTATTTATCTTTAGAGATAAGAAAACGGAAACATAGAACAACATCAAAAATAGAGATATTACAAGATCACAAATCGCTGATCGTGTATGTTCAAATAGCGGAGATCATATGATAAACTGGAACAACACAAAGATCCTAATGACGGAACCTAATGATTATAAAAAGGAAATTAAGGAATCCACATGTATTTTGTTAGATGAAGTAGATAATTTGGCCAATTGTTCTGTTGGAATAGATCGTATTTGGGTTGATTTATTGAAGAAAGAAATGACATCAGGAAATTTCAAAATTAAATAAATGAACATCTTTATTGTATAAGGATGCAAATACTGTTTTGCAAGCTTAAAGTTCCGAAGGAACTTCTTGAAATGGTCCATTCCATGAAGACTCCTTCAGAGTGCTTCTTTTTCAGTTTCTTCCTTCTCCATACACTCTTTCTCATAGGTACATTGGCCTATACCAATAACCAGAAACCCATACTGAAGACACCTTGGTGCTCTTGCCCATTTCCTTGAGTTTTCTTGGGCACTTCCATATTAGCTTTAAGTCTATTAAAAAGGAGTTCAATGCCTTAATGGCAGCTTCACTATAAGAATGGATCACTCAGTCATACCCTAGAAAGTTTCTTTTCAGGTTTCTGTGTGTTGTATGGTGTATTCTTTCTTCCATCTTTCGTCCTCTCATAGTTTCGAGTTAAAGTTTTTTATTAAAGTTTTAGTTTTTCATTTTCTTGAAATCAGGCTCTACACTTGATTGTTGACGTTAATAATATTATTTTTATACCATTCCAGGAATTTTTTGAACAATCAAAAAACCCAAAAAATTCTTCTTTCCCCAACATCAGAATCCTCACCAGATCACAAGCTTTGGTGTAATAGAGCCGAAAGCTACAATTATCAATGATATCGCACCTTTGTCTTCCATAGCAAAACAGGCAAACGATCCCTAACGAACAGGTCAGAGTGCGTGAGAACAAAATTGGATTTGGTCACGCAATGTTTTTCAACTCAATATTTCTCCCAATTAATAACTGAAACGACCTCAAAGCCTCTGAGGAAGACACACGTGTCGAGTGATCATGGCATCCGTACATATTTTCACCTCTTTTCATCACGAAATAATTAACATTGTCATCGAAACGAGCCACGGGCCTTTTGGGACAGTAATACTGATAATTACTGACTCATAATTATTATTTCATGAATAAGGGCTGGAATGGGGATCATGAACCCTTATTCCAGAAGGACGCTAAGCGTTTCAGATCTCCGATCTAAAGATAGAATTGTTGGGCGAAGCGTGAGTGCAAATAGTTTGCTGTTTATTAAATATTAACTCGGTGTAAATATAAACTTTACACTATGAGGGTTTATTCGCTAACTCTCGACCTCAACGTGGAGGTCTGAATCTCTCGTGGATTTATTTACATGGGTGCTGTTTGATTTCTGTTTATTTTCACGAATGCTAACTTTTTCTAGTTGAGTTTAAAATTTGTGTTCAAATTAACGCCACAATGTACAAATATTAATATACAACTCGCCAATAATTATTGTTTTATTTGGTATAATAATGCCGTACAGAAAAATGAAACTGATATATATCAAGCTGACATTTTCAAATATCGTTTGAAATATAATCTGAGATGATTTTTGAAAAACTGTTTGAGTTTTGACTCCCAGTCTCTGAAACAGAAATAATTAAAAGATTTTTAATTAAGATGAAGAGCCCCTGCGAAAATTGTAGCACTTATTTGTCACGAGAAAATTGGTTTTGAAAAAATTGTTGCCCAACAGTAAAACTGAAAAAGGATATAAATGAAAAGGATAGTGTAACGTTTTGTTGCCTATATCAGACACCTTTCTCAGGCAATTTTGTAAAATCTTCGGAATTGTGTGTTTTTCATTTGCAATTGACATTGAAGGTTGTCAACACATAAAGATGTTGTTTTACTTAATTTGAAATTTCCTGATGTCATTTCTTTCTTCAATAAATCAATCTAAATACGATCTAGTCCAATAGAACAATTGGCCAAATCATCTACTTCATCTAACAAAATACATGTGGATTCCTCAATTTTCCTTTTACAATTATCAGGTTCCGTCATTAAGATCTTTATGTTGTTTCAGTTCATCATATGATCTGAGTCCTTTGGATTATACTGATTTTCCACTTTCATTCAATTTTCTCGATGATAAATTGACAAAAAATTTGTTGATGAAGATATAACTGATTTTCCTAATGTTTGTACTTTGTTGTTCTTTCTTTCATTAGCGCATTGAATTTGTTGAAATAAGATCATTTGCTTTTTGGTATTCATTGGAATAGGAAATATTTACGCAATGGAAAATATGTTCACTGTCTTTCCTGGATAGGTTTTGGAAGATCATTTCTTTTAATCTTGCTATACCTTGTTGTAATATCACCTTATTATAGCTTAGATAACTAATTCGTTCTCTTACCAGGGCATGACCAAACTTGTCTTCTAGTTTTTGACAACCATAGCTATCGAATGAAAGCTTGACAAATTGGTGCAAAGATTTTCGCAGGAGCACTTCATCTTAATTAAAAGTTTTTTTCAGATACTGGAGAAGTGAAAACCTCAAAAGTTTTTTAGAAATGGCATTTTCAATTAAATATATCCCTTTCGAGGATTCGATTATATGATCTGATGTCCCAATTGAAACCTTCCGTAAAGTAACTCTGGCTTTGCCATCAGATAAACCATTCATCAGGCTCGGTGAAAACTAATAAACTCTAAATGCTCAATCAGCCTTTCGCCCAATCTACGTAAATCTAATTACAAATATCAGTTTCCATTCAAGAGAACACTCCAGAGGCCATTTGGCGCTAGTTCATTGGAAAACGACTAAAAGCAATCAAGTTTGATGATTAAAGAACGAATTCAAAGGTGGTTGAGAGAGTTCTACCCCAACCAGTAACATTCAATGGAGCTATATTGAAAAACTTAATGAATTTTGACGTCTCAATTCGATATGAATCAATTAGAGGCATGACCTAGAGGGAAAATAATAAACGATGAATGGAGAAATAAGCACTGAAAGTTCAATTGATCGTTGAGAACTGAAAAAGTGAAACAATTTGGTGTGAATTATTTTGAGGTTTAAAAGCCAATTGCTATACCTTTGGACCTCGTAAAAGGTACTGTATATTATGCTCATAGATTCCAATCTCGCGAAATGTAATGGCATCAATGTACACGCATCGTCTCATACTTGATTCCTCATATCTTCATGTTAGGAAATGTAATTGGCTGGAATCAATAAGAATATTTCTCAACGCAGAGATCCTACTTGACAACTGTTTTAGACACATGAGGATATTGAATCAATTGCTTTCAAACCCCTTGGCGAAACCATTGGATGTTATGCACACTATCTTCGATTTCAGAACGCTCTTTGAAGCAGTCATAGCTGGCTATCCAATTAAAATAAGTTTTGTGAATCGTTCAGATAAAAATCCATATGGTTTACCGATTAATAAAAATCAAAGAGAGACACTGGTGAGTGCGCCCTCCATTCTACAGACAGAGATACTGGTTGTTTACATATGCGGTCAAGAGTGCCGTCTTGTTGAAATTGAACGTTGTTCAATCAATACGATCCAATTTTGGCCATAAAAAATCATTAATCATCTCTCGATAGCGCAATACATTCACCGTAACTGTTGCTCTAGTCTCATTTTCGAAAAAGTAAGGTCCAATGACTCCGCCGGACCATAAACCGCACCAAACAGTCAGACGTTGAGGATTCAACAATAACTCCTGGGTTTTCCGAGCCCCAGATGCGACAATTTTGCTTGTTGACGAAGCCACCGAGGTGAAAATGGCCTCACAACTGAAGATGATTTTTGGACGGAATTCCGGATTATATTCATGCAATTCAAAGACCCAATCAGCAAAGACACAACGTTGTTGATGATCAGCCGGCTTCAGTTCTTATGTTAAATGAACCTTTATAAGTCTTAAGACCCAAAATCTTTATGCAAAATACAGTGTAATGACGTTTGTGAATTGCCTAATTCCAAAGAACGACGAGGAATGGACAAACCTGGGTTTTCTTCAACACTTTCATCTACAGCAGCAATATTCTAGGCTGTTCTTGAGCGACCTGCACGAGTTTTATTTATCACATCATTAGCTGGTCCTAACAGCTCGAATTTTTACACCAATTTCTTTATTGCTGTCCGACAAGGTGTTTCACGACGACCCAAAAATGTTCGAGTTTTTCGAACCGTCTCAGCCAAATTGTCACCATTTTATAGTGAATTTTAATAATTTCAATGCGTTTTTGAAGCGTTTATCGTTTCATTTTTATTAATGGCGTAGTTTCTACTTGTCAAATGTCGAAAAATGACAGCTTTAAACGTGACATCTACTGAAATAGCGGGCTATTCAAAATAACACCTCTTATTGGAAAACCCCTTACAATATGAATACGAAACTGGAAGTGGTTAATGGTTCATTATTGTTATCATGGTTGATACCTATGTAGGTACATGAAGATTTGATGACCCCAAATGAACCCGCCAATGAAGTAGACCAGTTTGCAGCATCAGATAAACCATTGATCAGGCCTCGTGAGAACTAATAAACCTTAAACTCTCGATCAACAATCCTCCCAAACCAGGTAGGTCTAATTAGAAATATCTGTTTCAATTGCGGCGACTACTTCAGAGGTCAATCGATGCCAGTTCATGGGAATTACGCCAAGGACTTCGAATTAGTTGGCTATCAAATTCAGCTTCCCATCTATCGGTCGGCTGTTTATGAATATCAGTCGAATTGCGGAATAATTAAATATTATGGGGGAAATTCGGGGAAATGAATACAGCTTTGGCGCTTTTTCATGAATTTTGACGAGAATTAACATGGTACGACTCTTTCTCGAGGAGTGAAGAGTGTTTTAAATTTATTGGTTATTCCAAAAATAAATAAAACACATAGTTTGCATTTATTTATTTTGAAATACCCTTTACCTGCAGAAGTACTCATGAAAAGTGTCGACGAGCAAATGAATAAATTCGATAGAAAAATAATGGAAAGTTCAGGAGAAACTAAAAACATTTCATTAGGGAATAGGATAATGAAACATGATTCCTAAATTATCCATCAATGAACCAAATAACTTTAAACATTTCGAAGTTCCAGACTTTTGCAGAATACTCCACAGTAAATGACAGTCAACTGCTTGAGATGACTGATGTATCTGATATCCAAAGACTTTCTCAATCCTCTGAAGACTCCAGAATATCTTCTCCTCCTCCGAAAACTTTAAAACGTCAAGCTATCAGTTAATGCAATCCTTTGTATTCAGAAATGACATAATTCTGAATTGTATTTTAACTGAAGCAGATGATGTTTTTTATTGTCGAGTTATTTCTGGTCTAATTATTTATACACTATGAGCTCCTTCAGGATTATTTCAAAGTTTACTCAAGAACTTTGCAGCTTTCTCTTTTCCAAGACAAACAGAGTATCGATTCCTATAAAAAACTCATCGGTAATTTAATTTTTTTGAGGTCTACTCAAACTGAAAACTTGATTAGGTGGAGTCTCGCTGGAATCAATTTTCACATCCTTTTTTTCAAAAGGTTTCAGCCCTCTGTTACTTTCCTAACACATCATTATCAGTTCGAAAGTCAGCCTGGCTAGAAATAAATTGATTTTGAGCTAGTCCAAGTTTTTGCTATGTTCTTGTCCGCTTCATTCGGCATCCCAGCGGTGTAGAGTCAAACTCAAATGGGAAAAATTCTCTCAAACCTCACGAGTAAGAAAATTCAGGCCGCGTGAAGATGGAATTTAAAAAGGAAATTGATTGTTTGTATACAAGGGATGTCAAAGATGAAGACTCTTTTTGGTACACCATCAGCTGATATTTTATTCTGCCACAAGATCTTTATCCATTTTACTCATTACACATATTTTCCATTGAAGACAGAAATATGTTAAAATGGTTTTTCCTTTCATGATCTCTTTCGCAAAACATTTAAACATTCATCTGTCTCTACTGGGTCCATGAACTACAGGTCTTCTAAATCATTTTTCAAATTTCAGAAAGAAATTCTAACACCGTAGCAAAGTGGTTGAAACTATTGATTATTATGTGATACTGGTTGTCAAAAAATTTTTATTGTATATAGTTCATATCATCACATATTAGCAGAAGTCATTGATATGGTTTTGCTTTTCCCTGAAAGGCACCAAATAAAAAAGAATTGAAGGAAGAAATTAAAATCCTCAAGTGTGTAATTGGCATTAGGTGGGGTTAGGTTACGCTAGCTTAGGTTAGGTTGGGTTGGGTTAGGTTAGGATAGATTAGGTTAGGTTAGCTTAGGTTAAGTTAAGATAGTTGATAGTTTAGTTTGATAGTTTACAGAGGGGTTACAGTCCACTGCGACCTTAAGGTCTATTGTGCCCCCTTACAGAGCTGTTCTGGCCAAAAAAAAACCTTCACAGCTCGCCTTCCAGTTCCAGAGATCTAATGAAATCTAGTAACTGTGAGGGCTTCAACGAGGCTAGTTCCTCACTCTTACAAGTTTCTTGTCCAAGGCATTTCCTCCTCAGGCTCGTAATGCCAAGGCATTCCGTGACTAGGTGAATGGGGTTTCTTCCTCCTCCCACACAGACCTACACTCGTCAGTGTCCGACAATCCCATCCTCAACAGGTGCTTCCTAAGGCGACAATGTCCTGTAAGAAAGCCAGTGAGGAGGTGCAATTGCTTCTTACCAAGATCCAGATATCTTTTGGATCCCGCTGTCTCGAAGTTCCGAAGGAACTCAGTGGAATGATCCATCCCTGGGAGATTCCGCCAGAGCTTTTCCCTCTCGGCTTTCTCCTTCTCCAGAAACTCCTTCTTATAGGTACATTTAGATATACCACAGAAGGGTTCTGGGCCAAGAGTGACGTTTGTGCGCCTTCTTTGGCGAGTGTATTGGCCTCTTCGTTTCCTTCGATTCCCGAGTGGCCGGGAACCCAGATTAAAAAGACCTTATTTTTCTTGCCTACCTCGTTGAGTAAGTTAAGATATTGGCAGAAGTTATTGATATCCGTTGTTTTGCCCTGAAAGGCACTAAAAAAAAGAATTGAAGGAAGAAATCTTCAACTGGATTATTGGGGTCTCTAATTTTCTGAAATTGCCTACAGATAAGGTTGGCTCAGGTTAGGCTTGATTAGGTTAGTTTGGGTTATGTTAGGTTAATTTAGGTTAGGTTAACTTAGATAAGGTTAGCTTTCTGGCAAGATTTCCCCTTACCTCCAGGGCACAAAAAAGGTAAGGTTAGCTTAGGTTGGGTTATATTAGGTTAGTTTAGATAAAGTTAGGTTGTGGAAGGCTCAGATAAAAGTATTTGATAAAACGATCAAGTTATTCTCACCACCGATTTCAGAAATTGACTAAAGTTTCCTGGTATTGTACATAAGTACATTCAAATTGAATAATCTATCTCGTTTCCGTTTACCCAATTGATTCCATGAAAATATTGTGTGCTTAAAGACTGCACGCAGGTAGATTTTACTACGACCATTCCCTTGATGCGATAATAATATCCAAAAGGAATCCATGTTACTATAATCAGACTGAAATCACGTGGGAACATTGTCCTTTTCTCTGCCCTTTCAACGCTATAATAGGGATAAATGTCCTAGGGGAGCCTGATGAACCTCGAAAAAGATGTATCAAACCCAATCTGGATGGAATCGGAGTGGCCAGGTAGATTTTGGAAGACTCGAGACATATTTTATTCATCGAATATATATCGTTCTCATTCGACCAGTAGGATTTCCAGGGATAGGACCCACATTCAGGGACTTAATTGATGTTAATAATCAATAATTCCATACATTTTCTCAGAGATTTATGACTTGGGCTAGGAATTGTTCAGGCGATCGTGGGTGCAACTACCGGATATATTTTAGTTCCTTTTGACGTTCTCAGAGGTTCATGACTTAGGCTGATAATTGTTTGAAAGATCTTATGTGAAACTATTAAACACAGGTTTTATTTTCATTCGACGTAGTTTATTTTCAGGTTTTCCTAGAGATTTATGACTTAGGCTAAGAATTATTCAAAAGATCTTGTAAAAACTAGTAAATAGGTTTCTTATCCATTCAACGTAGGTTAGGTTAGGACTTATTCAGATGATTGGTGAGAGATTTTATGTACAACTACTGCAAAAGTCTTTTTTTCACTCGACGTAGGTTAAACTACTCATACCTGAGATGTAAGTTTTTCCATATAAAAACTTCGTTCCTTGTATTTTACAGTAACTCTCCAGATAGCTTATTATCAGATCCCGAATAATTTACACTAATTTTCTACAGACGAGAAGTCAGAAATACAAGAATATCTGGCTTGGATGAGACCCCAACTCGCATTCAAGTTATCTATTCACTTTAAAAACATACCAGTGAAACCACAGACTGACATGAAGATGTAATTAAATTTGTATATTCAGTTTAGTACGGTGCTGATATCCGCACGTCAGAATTTATTACCACTTAATTCCCCCAGTATATGGTGGTTACCATTTCTGGTCGATTCAAACTTCCTTAAATCTAGCATGGAGTTCCCCCTTCCCAGAAACTTGGGTAATATCGCTTATCTCTACTTCAACTTTTGTACACTTTTCCATCACTGCTCGCAGCGTATATAAGTTCGAATTTTCGGAAAGTTTCGAACAGCCTGTTTGTTACCCACCAGCTATTGCAAACCCACTTAAAAATTTACGATTTTGCGATATTTTATATCGAGAAGTATATGTAGGTCTATCGAGGATATTACTGTCTCTTTCATGTCTGATTTTCCGAACGATATGCAAGCAGCTGGGAAAAACTCGTTCAAATTGAAGAAATCTTAGAGTAATGAACATTGAATTCAATATTTTGCTCCGCTGTCGTCAGAAAAATACTCGAGACTTTCAAGTTCAGGGAAGCAACTTTTAAAATGTTTGTCATTTCTGACAGTGCTCAGAAAACAATCATCACTGACTTCGATATGTTCTTGATTGAAATAGTTTAAAAACAATTCGATTGATCTTTTCGAAGCTGAATCCTGACCTTTCTGAAAGTTCCTTATATCGATTGATGTATATTCTGGGAGGATCTGCATTTTTTAAAAACTTTATAGGTTTTCACTCCCAGTCTCTGAAACAGAAAAATTTTAAATTTTTTCAATTAAGATGAAGTGCTCTGCGAGAATCTTTGCACTTATTTGTCAGGAGCAAATTGGTCTTGAAAAAATTGTTGCCTAACATTAAAACTGAAAAAGGAAATAAATTCTAATGATGATCAGGTACAAACAGAAAACCGTCAAGAACAATCAAATTTGTTGAAAGTCATTCCTTATATTCCTGAATTTCAGAGAAAATAAAAATAATTGGTTCCAAATTCAACATAAGAACTGTTTTCAAAACACAAAATTATTTCAGATCCATATTAACTAGAACGAAACCAATGAATAAGGCACAAAAATCAAAAGATTGTGTTTACAATATTCCCTGTATATGTGGAAAATCTTATACAGAAGAGACATCAAGACCTCTAGAGATAAGAAAACAGAAACATAAGAATAGCATCCAAGAAAGAGATATTACAAGATCACAAATCGCTGATCATGTATGTTCAAATAGAGGAGATCATATGATGAACTGGAACAACGCAAAGATCCTAATGAGTACTGATAAAAGGAAAATTGAGGAATCCACAGATGAGGTGAATAATTTGGCCAATTGTTCTGTCGGAAAAGATCGTATTTGGATTGATTCATTCAAGAAAGAAATGACATCAGGAAATTTAAAAATTAAATAAATCAACATCTCTATATATTGACAACTTTCAATGTCAATCAGATTGCAAATAAAAAACACACAATTCTGATGATTTACGAGTTTGTCTGAAAATGTTTCTGATATAGACACCGAAAGGTTACATTATCCTTCTAATTTATTTCCTTTTTCAGTTTAACTGTTAGGCAACAATTTTTTCAAGACCAATATGCTCCTGACAAATAAGTGCAACGATTCGCGCAGGAGCACTTCATCTCAATTAAAAAATTTTCAGTTATTTCTGTTTCAGAGACTGGGAGTGAAAACCTATGAAGTTTTTAAGAAATGAAAGTTTTTTTGTTGATCTCAAAACAATCTAGTCTGTAATTCTGTCGAAGAACGTTGAATGGAAGAAGCGAAAATGATGTATATCACCCAAATAATAAGTTTAGTGAATGTTCTATCATCAAGAATTATATTTCAACAAAATTGTTTTTTATTCCCTACATTTTCAGTCCTATTTCACATAATAATCGTTGTAAATTCAGTTTTTTTGTTCATCTATCAACGGAATTCCAATGAACACCATACAATATCACTACAAAGTTACACTTGATTAATTTTATACTTCAGCTTTGAAGCACACCCTCCAATTGATGAATTAAAACGAGAGATTTGTTCAAAGACCTATTGGGAAAATTCATTTCGAAACAAGTTTCGAAATTTTTCACGTCTGCAATAAAATTGTGAGAATTTACTGCATCCTCCACTTTATTTCCGGCATGCAATGAAAAATAACAAACCCCACTGGTGGAAAACCGATACAAAGACTCTAGAGCAAAATCCAATACCATCAAACGATATTTGACGAACAATTCCCAATTAAAAAAGCCATCGAATAAAGCGAATACTTTTAGAGCAAACGTTCGAAGAGTTTGGAAAGAGTAAAGCGAAAAACTGTAGCGAGGTACAGCGAAACGATATTTGCGATAGTTCGTACGCCATGATGAAAACAATTTTCTCTGGACGTCTAGATAGAATAGAGTAGTCCTGGCCAAAACTACCACTTGTCGATCGACATTCGGAAGTCGAATCGATATTTCGCGGACCTACAAACTGAATTATCTTTGGGTAACATTCGTACTTGTATTGGTTTTGATGGAATTCGACAGTTTTCATTGATATCGTTCGAGATATCGAATGAAGACGTTTTCGTTCAACGAAAGATCCGAGATGTCACATCAGAGCGTATAACAATGAGAGTTTGGAATGAAAGTTGCATTTTCTAGCTTCGAGGTAGAAATATTCTCGATTCAATAAGGAATCCTTCAAGTATTGAAGTTCGCTAAACTGTTCTGTCAACGCTACTCAAATTTTAACGAGGGTATAGCGACATTTGCAAAATGGCGAATGCGCCGGTTTTAACTAGGTTGATTACAACTGTTTAGAATTCTAAAGTACTCAATTTAATCTGTTTGCTAATCAGAATTTTATACAGAAGACAGATAAATCAAGATTTTCAATTGAACTCGTATGTTTTAGCGAAGAAAGCAGTGAAACGAACAGTATCAAGAAATCAATGGGATTTTTAGGAAATGAAGAAAGTTTATATAAACTGAAATTTACTGGTGATTATCCGATTATTTAATCGTTGCAATTCTCCCTGATTCCTTTGAAAGTCCCTCAAGTTTTCAATCAGACTGCATTTTTTCTATTCTGCTACTTAACTGCATATTTGCTGCAGGTATACCGTGAGTTGCAAAATGGTGAACGCACCGGTATCGCTAACTGACTTTCAACTATTCGCATTTCTAATTGTACTCAAGTTAATCAGTGTACTTATCAGAATTCCATAAAAAGCAAGTAGAAACAAGTATGTTTTAGCGAAAGAAGAATAATCAACGATGCAGGGAATATTTACGAAAACTGAAATAACAACTGGGACGATATTTTGACAGATAATAATGATGATATTTCCTCGTTTTCTCCTCTCACAAGAAACAAAAAATGTTTCTTGTTGGGGAAAATACAGTTCATCAAAATCTGAAAAAATCTCAGTACAAAAATAATCCGAATAATTATTATATTAACGTTTTTTCCATCCAATTCAACGAGAGTCAAGAATTAATAGAAATACTTCATTTTTTCTTTAACTTGCCAATAATAGATCAATGATCGGTAATTCTCCACACGGTTAAATGAGTATGATCAAAGGAAAACTAGTTAACAATAGAGTGAATAGATCTCCGGTTTTTGAGCATTTGGTAATTCTCTGAAGCACCATTAAATGCTGGTTCCGCGGTATTAACAATTATACGAAATAGCGTTAATGTCAATGTGGCAAATCAAGGGGGTAATAAGCTTTAACGGCTGATAGATTTCAATTGAAATTGCGCTCAAATCCCAATTCACCGTAATTATACCTCTGTGAGCTCTTCGTCAATTCCCAGGCAAATTCGATGAATTTACTGGCCAATTGTAGGCCATGACACAAAATTCACGCGTCTTATACAAGTTTATAGTTCTATTTTACGAAATTTGAACGAGCAAACCAATTAAATGGATTACGATTAGAAAAAAATGTGAATAATTCAGCTAATTGATACCGACGCATTCGCCATTTTGCAACTTACGGCAAACTTCAGCAAAAATGTTGTTAAATAGCAATGTAGAAAATTTTTAGTTTGATTCAAGACTTTAAGATTCTCTATGGAAAACAAGAAATATTTCATTGTCAAATTATTACTTCATTTCTTGAAAATCACAGTGATTTCTTAATAGCTGTTCGTTTCACCGCTTTTTTCGCTAGAGCAAATTCAATTGCCAATTGAAATTGCGCCCAAATCCCAATTCACCGTAATTATACCCCTATGAGTCCTTCGTCAATTCCCAGGCAAATTCGATGAATTTACTGGCCAATTGTTGGTCCAAATGACACAAAATTCACTCGTTCTAACGTGACAGAGGAAATTTATGCGAGGAAGAAGACATCGATCTTGAGGAGGCTCACGTTCATCCCATTCAATCCACCAATTAGATGAGAGTGGGTTCATTTTATTGCTTGGGAACCCTTGCAAATGAGGTGGGGCATCTCAGGAATCACTGGAGCATCCTTTGATGCATCTGCTCCTTTTGGTTTACCTACTAGTTTACAGGATTGAATAAACTATTTTCGTGACCTTCGGTTGAGGTCGACCAGAATTGAACTGGTTGTTTCGATTTACATTGATTCTTACTGATTTATGACGATTTTAGGTTATTGGACAATTATTCACATAAGTATCACTGCCGTTGAAATTATAAGTGTACCAAAAATGAAATTTTTGTAAGAAGAATTATTGATTTTTATTCAATAGCAATTATCCTATGTTATTTTGCAATTCAACTTCAACATATACACTGATCAACAATTGCTAGGGATCACTTATGAACTTCTCTTCATTTGTAATTTTTTCAAGTTATCTCGTGAATATCTGCCACATTATATGTTCTCTAAGGAAAAAGTAAGATGTTTTGGTTGATTATATCAAAGTCTTCCTCACTTCATCGGCTCTTGTTCACAAAATCGATTATTATCTGTAGGCTGTTACAGGTGGAGTGAAAAGCAATGTGGTATTGGTTATTAAATCTGTACTTTTCTCTCGTTCAAACACATAAGGTGACAATAATTGAAAAATAGAACAATATCAGCTTATCAGTCATGCCGAGAAGACGTTTGATTCGTCTTTTGATCTTCAATGCTAGGAGAAATCCCACTTACCCGGTGTCGCGGCTCAATAGATCACTGAGAGTTGCAACAGGAGTTCTAATTTCAAACCAGACTGTAAGACGACGACTAGATGTTTGTGGTTTGAGAGCACGTAGGAGGGTACAACATCCCCGTTTGAATAGGGAACACCGGTTTCATCGACGGCAATAGGCTGAGGAGCACCGCAATTGGACACTTGAACATTGGAGCCGATGTTTATTTACGGATGAGTCTAGATTTCGTTGGTCAACTCCGATGGACGTATTCTGCTTGGAGGGAAAGAGGTCGAAGGTATGCAGAACAGTTTATGGTACCCACAACAGCTTTTGGCGGAGGTTCTATATGTGTATGGGGGTATTTGTTTGAACCAAAGCACAGAATTGGTTGTTCTGTAGAACACCATCATGACCAGCCAGAGAATATCACGATATGATTATTGAACCCATAACTGTTCCGTTTGCGGCTGCCGTGGGCGAGAATTTCATTTTAATTGACGATAATGCCCGTCCCACCGTAGTCGTCTGGTTAATGAAGCGCTAGAAACTCATGCTATTGATAGGATGGACTGGCAAGCTATCTCTCCAGACATGATTGCATCGAACATGTCTGGTCTGAGATGTCTAGACATTGTCAACCTTAGAACAACCGATCAATAACCTGGAGGACCTTTCTAACGTTTTACGGGATATTTGGACGAGTTTGCCCCAAAATTTTTATAAATCGTTTGATCGAAAGTATGCTCGTAGGGTAGAATGCTTGAGACGAGCTCGTGGGGGACCAACATGTACTAGCTTAACCTAATGTTCCTAATAAGTCTTTTTTTCTCCCCAACTTTCCATTTTTTCATTCTTTTCTCAAGTGAACCATATTATCAACTGAAAATACTCTGATATCTGACTAAATTTATAATCTTGGAGCGAATATTTCAGAAATAAATTTAGAACAAGTAAGTGATCCCTATCAATTGTTGAGCAGTGTACATACATTCAGGAAATGCAGTTAAGTAATGATGTGGAAATTTTTCAGAAAGGTTGAGAACTTAAAAGTTCTTTAAGGAAATCAAGGAATATTTTATCGCCCAAATGATCAGATATTCCATATCATCCTAGTTATACCTTGCTCTTTGTCAATTCCGAATTAAAACACTGGATTGAAAGCGTGTTTGTTATCGAAATAAAACAACATTTCCTTGTTAAAACATCAGTGATATCCATGCAATATTTTCCAATTTTTTTCAATGATTTCGTTCTCATAAGTTTTTGAAAGAAAACTCTGTAAGTGGAATTGTTTATTTTGTGAAAACTGCAGCGAACAGTTAGGAAAAGTTTCACACCGCGATTCAAGATGTTTGTTTGCCGTAAACAATAAACATAAATACGTTGGTTCTACATGGACGTTCAAAAACTTTCCTCGAACTCATTAACTTTTCGCTCCCGAGTTTTTATTGTACAACACATTAAAATGTGAAAACCCCCATGAAAAACAACGATAACTCGACGTCATCACATCGAATGGGATTGAATTTTTCGCGAAAAATTTGATTAATTTCATCATTTCAGTACAGCAGTTACGTGTAAGCCCAACGAAATATAGCAGATTTATGACAATCAGCACATATTTCATTTATGTTTAATAGCCGTTCATCCAGCTCAATTGTTGGAATTGTAACACGAAATTGAAAGCGATTCGGATACAGGTTGCTATACAACCTTGATGCTGATTGGAAACATGGAGCAGAAAGGGATCTTTTCTGCGTACAGAGCTATCGACAGTACGTGCAGAGCTTACTACAGCAAACGGTACAAGATTGATCAGGTGGATTAAAGTATCAACGATGAAAGGGGACGGCGTAGAGACGATCACGTTCTATCAGGAATATTTCATTGTATTGGGCTTACTGAATTCTACGAAGGCTTCAGAAGGCTGTTATGACTTGTCAAGAATATTAAACTCCTAGCTAGCACCAGAATTTATTCACTTGTAATCGTATAAGAAGAGGTCATAACATGCTTTTCAAGTGGAATTCAATTGAGAGTCCCAGTTGCGAATGCGGAGAAGCAGAGGAGACTATAGAACATCTGATAAATAATTGTTCAATATTTAACTTTCAGGACGGCTTAAGGGCTATACATGAAGTTACAGAGTCGTGTTGAATTGGCTGGTTGATTTTATATCGATTTGAGAGAGTTTCAATCATTGTATTTTTCTGTTCCTTTTTTCTGCTTCGATTTTTTCGTTTCAGATTCAGAATTCCGAAGGTATCTTACAGAGAATATTGGCTGGACTCAATAATTTGAAATCAATATTCGAATAGTCTTCAGTTTTATAATATAGACTGTCATTTTCACATAAACTTGTCACCTGTTTTTTATCATTATTCCGAAATGAATTCGATATTAAGAAAAAAATACCACTATTTAAATCTATGGGAGATGATTACCCTTCAGTAGGGTCCTGGTCACTTGGAACGCCAGACCCTGGTTTAAAACATCCTCCTGGCCAAAGAGCATCAATTCAGTATTTTGTATCTGAATATTGAAGGTATTTATTCGAATAGTTTTAAGTTTCAATTTTGTAAAAACAGCGAGGCAGGGTTTTTTCTACTGAGGTTTTTCCTGTACTTTGATATCATACGCCAGAATAGTATGGTACCCGCGTTTTGCACCAACCTCAGGTAGGGACTTTTTTGTTTCATGTATTGTATTTTGTTCGCCCTCAATTCAAAAGAATAAATAAATAAATTTTGTTGGAACGGCGATACATGGTTTTTCTACTGGGGGTTTTCGCTTAGCTCTGGTATCATACGGAAAAATAATATGGTACCCCGTTTTGCACTAACTTCAGTAAGAGATTTATGTTTTTCTTTTATGTATTGTATTATGTTAGCTCTTACAATTTGTTACTGGAGAGTACTTCGATCAGACCATTAAACTTTTTCTGAGTATAATTTAAGAAAATCCAAGAATCCATGGATTTAATTTTCGAAAAAAAGCACCCCTATGCTTTTCGAATTTGAAATCTCTCACTCCCTACGCTGCACACCCCGTAGACTTCTTTTCAAATAGGAATATAATTATGATACATTAAATGGAATTGGAATTTGATAACCTAATCATCTCGTCTCATATGTCACAATCCATATATCCCCATCTAAAAAAAATGAGGGCCATAGGGGTGAGAGATTTAAAATTCAAACAATAAACTCAAATATTCCTTTTTCCAAATCATTCCAGATGCAGTGGATTTTTCTGAAGCGAATCAACAATCCGATGTGTTCGATATAATTTAATTATTCAAGGATTTCACGAATTTTCGATGAGAATGAAAAATCTTTCGAGAAACAGTTGAAGGGAATTCGAAGATGTGGTGAAACGATATTTTCCCCTCGACAAGGGGTAGTGGAAGCGTATAATGCCCTCCAAACGGAGATCACACAGTCTAGTTGCTTGTTTTCGATAAAAAAGACCCACCCCTAAAATAATGAAATTTTTTATTGTTCTCCGTGTTGATTTATCCAGCAGTGAGGACGTCCTAGTAAGGGAACTACCCCCATTTTATTGGAAACAAAGCAAATAAATCATACGGTTCTGTTCTGGTGGTATAATAGGTGGAAAATATTCTGATGAGATTTATGATGCAAAAATTTTTCTCCGCACAGATGGAAAATTCTGCACTCGGGAGAATTTTATTTTCCAATTATAGAAAATCGTTTTTCCGTCGTCGTGAGAAATCAAGATTTCAACCTTTCAATTTTAGTGCACTTTTTTGCAGAAATCATTATAGTATTCGTAAGCCCCTTAAATAAATAAAAATTTGGTTGTTTTCTTAATGATTTAGTGGGGAGGTTTTAGTGAGTGTTGAAATGTCATTCGAAAGTACACTAAATGAAGTAATTTTCACTGAAAAGAAAACGTGTGCATAATTAATAATATTTCATAGAACAAACTTCAGAATCGTGAGTTTGTTTCTGAACACAGATCTGATGAGAATACTGAATTATGATCATTTCAGAGGAAAAACTCGAAATATTTCTTGAAATCAAGAAATGTTAAATTGAAGAATAACTGTCAACATTTCGACCAACTGTATAATCCCCTTGAAGTTTGGCCACTTTAAAAGTAGGCACCCTGTATAAAATCCTCTTTTTGTCATCACTAATATTAAGATTTCACCCTTACAATTTTGGTGGAAATTCCATGTTGGATATCGATTGGAACTTGCTTTCATTTAATGCAAATGGCCTTTCGAACTCCGAGTATAGTGCAGAAATTATTATAATATCCCTAAGCAGATACCTCGGGGTTTAAACCTCAATACAGAAGGGATTTGAGACTGCAATTTCGCAATAATATAATCTCACCCCTACTCATTTCCTATATACAACCGGGTATGTGGGATCTTGAACGGTACACCCTGCTTGGTCAAGGAAATTAGGCTCTAGATTTTAAATCTTCTTCCCTTATTTTTTTATGATGCATTTGCATGCATGCAATTGATTCATGTGAGAAATTCTTGCACTATTTTTGAATATAGATTTATGACACATAATATCCTATAGATACAAACAGGGGGTATTTCAACGCTAATATCGAACTCATTTCCGGAATAATGATAGAAAAACTTGCGACTAACTACACTGCGCAAAAAAATTAACGCACATTCTGGAAATCTCAATATCATTGAAAGTTAACTCTATATTGACTTTATAACCTACTTTTTATGTTCTCTCGGGAAGGTTTGGAACGAAACAAGACACATTAAATGAAAGAAAAATTCAGGATTTCACCGAATCTTATGAGAAAGAAGAAAAATGAACAATTTTCGAAATACTGGAATGCTGATAAGTGATTTAATACTTGGTATTTCCACCCCTTGCGTTTATTACAGCTCGGCAAAGACGGTTCATACTCAAAATGAGTGATCTTAAAATGTTCTGATTCTAATCAGTTGGATTCCTAAATCATTAAAAGTAGCTGGATGATTTTCTGAACTTCTCAGCCTCCAATTGAGGTTGTCCCAAACCTGCTCAATTGGATTGAGATCTGGACTTCTTGCTGGCCATTCCATTCGAGAGACTTAAACCTCTCTCTTTTTCATTCCTGCTGGGAAAAAAAATCTGTATTAAAGAAAAACGTTGAAAGTGGATAACATATGCATGCATTATTCGGATAAAAATAACTATCATTGAGAAAACCTTCATTTGTATAATAAATTTGAGATTTCCATAATGTGCATAAATTTTTTTGTGTAGAAGGTTTTATTTATGATACATAAAACTGGGAGATCATATCCTATAGATACAAACAGGGGGTATTTCAACCCTAATATCGAACTCATAACCGGAATAATGATAAAAAACTTGTGATTAACTATTGAATGATGTGTATATGGAACAATCGTCAATGAAATGATGAAATTCAGGTCTCAGATTCGTCATTTAACACATTTAATTTCAAACGAAAAACAGTTTTCTAATTCTCATAAATTTATATTCGAAACTCAGCTGGATCTGAACGCAATAAGTCTTCGGAAAATGATGAATTACTCGGAAATTTCCCTCCGGATAAATCAACAGGAAGAACAATAAAAATTTTTATTATTTCAGGAGGCCGTTCTTATTGAAAACAAGCAACTGAACTGTGTGATTTCCCGTTCGGAGGTCTCAATTCACGTTCTCCCCTCCTTATCGAGGGGGAAACCCGGTTTTCCCCGGCCTCAAACACGCTTCAACGGTTTTTCGGTCGGTCCTCAGATGAGATGCGGAAATGTGCCGGAATTAAATCTTCGCACTTCTTTCAAAGTCTGATTTTTGAGTCGCAGTAAACACTACTCGTTCGTAGTATTTGCTTTTTCGCTGACTTTTCACGCAGACAAAAGATAAGATTCGTCTTAGAGTTTACGTTTTCCTCGCTCCGTTAGTTCGATGGCTGCGATTTACGAGGTTTTCATTCGTTCCACAATCGGATTTCAATTCGATTATGCGGAAACAGGGAGGTCGGATCTCAAGGGGCCTATTTTGAAAAAAGTGGGAAGCTCAAGTAATCGCTATTGATATATGAGGTCCGTTGACGCAGCTACAGATCGATCATCATCTCTAGTATGCTCAGGACGAGTACGGGGTATCGTGGCAAACACTCGAGACGGTTTCTATTGGAGTTGGTGTGTATATAAGGGGTGTTTCAATAAGAAAGAGGAATACAGTACCTAAATGGTTGCAAATGACTGCAACCAATTTCAGACGACAATTACAAGATTGAGCAATTTACAGAATAAAAACCTCGAGAGTTGAAAGAGAAGATGTCGGTGAACTCACCCCCAATCTGGTAGCAGAAGCGGCGTTTGGGATAGGGAAAAGTGTTGATTAACCTTTTCTGCGCCGGATTTGTGTTTACCTCTCAGTTGGTCGAGTATCACACACTTCGCTTGAAATTGCCAATTGGTTTTAACAGAATAACAGATGAAATTGAAATAGGTGCCTATCAGATAATGAAAGATGAATTTTTTAAATGATCAAAAACTCAAGTTTGATCACTTTTCGAATCAGAGTACTTGAAAGTTAGCACTGACAAATGGTTTACAGATGGTTCTGAAAGTATGATAGATGCCAGTGCTAGAGTAAACCAATAACGAAGTGTGCACTAGCTTTAGGCTTCTATTGGAGTGTTTTTCAGGCAGAAATACTTGTAATCGAAAGATGCATAGATAGAAACCTGGAAATTAAACTATTAAGGGTGTGAAAAAGTGATCCGTTCTGATAATCAAGATGCCATTGAAGCACTGAACTCTATTGTAATCGACTTGAAGCTAATGAATTAGGCGAGAAGAACAAGGTCTCTTCAGTCTGGGTTTTTGCTTTAGTTTAAAAAAAAGTTACAGTTTACCGCGACCTTAAGGTCTATTGTGCTCCCTTACAGAACTGTTCTGGCCAAACCCTTCACAGCTCTTCTTCCAGTTCCAGAGATTTAATGAAATATAATAACTGTGAAGGCTACAACGAGGCTAGTTCCTCACTCAAGTTTCTCGCCCAAGGCATTTTATCCTCAAGCTCGCAATGCCAAGGTATTTCGTCACTAGATGAATGGGGTTTTCTTCCTCCTCCCCACATAACCTACACTCTTCCAATAATGCCATTCTCAATAGGTGCTTCCTTAGGCGACATATCCTGTAGGAAAGCCAGTGAGAAGGTGTAATTGCTTCTTACCATGATCCAGATATCTTTTGGATGTCTCAAAGTTCCGAAGGAACTCAGTAGAATGATCAATCTCTGGGAGATTCCGCCAGAGTTGTTCCCTCTCGGCTTTCTCCCTTTCCAAAAACTCCTTCTTATAAGTACATTTACATATATCACAGAAGAGTTCTGAGCCAATGAGTGACATTCGTGCGCCCTCTTTGGCAAGTGTATTGGCCCTCTTCGTTTCGTCTGGGTTACTGCTCACTCAGAAATTAAAGGTAACAAAGAGGATAATACACTAGCCAGAAAGGGAGTAAAAATGCCACTTATTAGCTCAGAACCTTTTTGTGGTATGAACAGATGCACCTATAAGAAAAGTTTTTGGAAAAGGTAGAAACTAAATAAGAAGCCCTTTGGAGGAACAGGACACTAGGCCACTCGGAAATCAAGGAAAACATTGAGGCTTACGATCTCACCTGAAAAGGGTCACCAACTCCTTTTATATACCGGAGCCCTTCTGCGGCATAGAAAAAAGGACTGTCAAAAAAGAATTCACGAGATGGATGGAGGCTGACAGAAATGTACTCTGGCAAAGCCTTCCAGGCATAGAACACTATAGAAGATTTCTAGGAGAGTTCAATACCTCTCTTCTCTCTTGAAATTCAACCAAAATAGGCTGCTTTTTCTCGAGGGTCACTACCGTCTCAGGAAGCACCTAAGAAGACTGGCAGTGACCTGAAACGATGAGTGCAGATTCTGTGAGAATAGGAAACTCGAAAACATCTCTTAACGGAATATCAGGAATGACGAAATAAAAACCATTCGTTTCACGCTCGAATTGTATGTGTTCCCTGACAGGCCTAGATGGAAAATCGACCAGAAAAACGTCAATATCAATACGGGAGAAATTTCGGACAAGCAAACGTCCATTCTGATCGGACCCCATTCAGCCAACATGTCAAATTTCCAAATCAATGTTGCTCCCCCCATTTTTTTAATCCGTTGCGATTCGAAACGGATGGTTTGAAAACCGCTATCGAGAGAACGTTTCCTTCCTGATTCCCTGATTTATATAGAAATTTCCCATTGTCTACCCCTCATAATGCGGCGCCTGACTTGCAACGAATGTGACGAACCAATTCGCTTTCCCTGTTTTAACGGAAAAAAGGGTTGTATGACTACGGAAGCTGGAAAATGGGGAAAATATCGGCGTTACGGCGATGTGGCTGGAGTTTATTCCGTTAATTGGATATGACTGGCCTGCCGAAGTGCCTGATTTAAACCCGCTGACGCGACTAATGTTGATTGACATTGTTATCGTAAATAACGTCAGGAGTGCATTAAAATTATCGATGATGTTGCGTGACAACGCGTCGTGTTGTTGTGTTTGTTTCGGTACAGGCAACAAGGTAAATAGGAATTATTCGGTAATTTGGGGACATGAGTAATCATGGTTGTCTCTGTGAGTAGCCCAAATGACATTATTCGCGGATGGGCGCAGGTATGTTTACTCGGGAATTTCGTTTCAATTGAATTGAGACAAGAAGATTCATCGAATCTGGTCTTCAATCTATGATGGATAGGAAAATATAAAACCTAGTTGTTCGATGTTGTGTTTCGGACTTACCCAAAACAATTGGTCGAACAATGTATATGAAGAGTGTTATAAAGAGTTTTCCAATAAGAGGAGTCATTTTGATATTCAAGAAAAATGCCATTTATCAATATAAACGATCGGATGTTTTATTTCATTATAAAGAAGAAGCTATGCCGTTAAAAGTGGAAAATAACATCAGGCAAATGACCACCACGGCCACGCTTACAGGACCATATCCTTTTAATGAAATTTTCCATAACCAAATCGCAAAGTGGCTGCCCTATGTCCTCGATAGCCTCACGAATTCCATCTTCGAATTCTTGAATCGACGCTGGGCTATTGGCGTAGACCTTCTCTTTCGCGTGGCTCCAAAGGAAGAAGTCGCATGGTGTTATATCACAAGATCTCGGTAGTCAATTGTGATCACCTCTTCGAGAGATAACACGGTCCGGAAACTTTTCCCGCAGTAGATCAACGGTTTCGTGGCCAAATCTTAATGCAAAATACGATGTAATGACGTTTGTAAATGCTTAATTCCAAAAAACGACGGGGAATGGGCAAACCTGGATTTTTTTCAACACCATCAGCTACAGCAGCAATATTCTCGGCTGTTCTTGAGCGACGTGCACGTGTTTTATTCTTCACATCACTTACTGGTCCCAACAGCTCGAATTTTTTCACTAATTTCCCTATTGCGGTCCGACAAGGTGCTTCACGACGACCCAAAAATGTTCGAGTTTTACGAACCGTCTCAGCCAAATTTTCTCCATTTTTATAGTGAATTTTAATATTTTCAATGCGCGTATCATTCCATTTTTATAAATGACGTAGTTTCTACTTGTCAAATGTCAAAAAATGACAGCTTTAAACGTGATATCTACCGAAATAGGGTTATTCAAAAAAACACCCCATATTGGAAAACCATTTCGAATCACCAAGACTTATAATATAGAAGGAGACAGCAACATAGGTTTGGAAATTTGACATGTCCGCTGAATTGGGTTCGATCAAAATGGAGGTTTGCTTGTCCATAATTTCCGTCGGATTATAATTGAAGTTTCCTGGTCGAAATCCATCTGCGCCTGTCAGAAGAACACATACGATTCAGGATTGAAACGAATGGTTTTTATTTCATCCCCATAGCGAAAGGATCGAATTATATTCGAGATACGATTTCGATGAAAGCCGATATTATCAATGGGTTCATTCTTTCGTAATCTACACGAAGGAATTAGAGGATGTTTCTGATATACTTTTTCTTTTACAGGAGGTACAGATCATCCAAATGCACTAGCCTAAGATAATCGCTGGCTTAAAGTTGCCAAGCTTCAATCAGTCTGACTGATACGGTCCTGGTATGTACAGCACCATTTATAATTCCAGCCTCACAAACACTCACCGTGGGTCCTTCAAAACTTTAATTGGCGTAGTACGTTAATCAATTTAAAATTATTTGCTCAATTTGAGCACATTTGATACCCACCCACCGACCAAACTGAAATCAACGAGCTGTTTGGTCGATTGAGGTTATGTGAAATCCAGTCTGCTGCGTTTGCACGTGACCTTTGACTATGCTGATAGTCTGACATCTTCAACTATTAACGTGAAAATTCCGGAAAATAATTCTAGGTAGGTTATCAGGCCAGCAATAGAGATCTCTGTGAAAATCTACTGCTAGGGTTATTGTAACATTTTTAAAAAACTTAGGTTTTCACTCCCAGTCTCCGAAACAAAAAAAATCAAAAAAATTTTAATTACGATGAACTGCTCCTATGAGAATCTTTGCACCTATTTGTCAGGAGCAAATTGGTCTTGAAAAAATGGTTGCCTAACAGTAATTATGAAGAAGGAAATAAATGAAAAGGACAATGTAACGTTTCGGTGTCTATATCAGATACCTTCTTCAGAGAAACTTGTAAAATCTTCAGAATTTCATGTTTTTTCATTTACAATCTGATTGATATTGAAAGTTGTCAATATATAGATATGTTGATTTATTTAATTTTGAAATTTCCTGAAGTCATTTCTCTCTTCAATAAATCAATCCAAATACGATCTTTTCCAACAAAACAATTGGCCAAATTATCTACTTCATCTAATAAAATATATGTGGACTCCTTAATTTTCCTTTTATAATTATCAGTGCAAACATTCTCACAGGCGCACTTCATCTTAATTAAAAATTTTTTCAATTATTTCTGTTTCAGAGACTGGGAGTGAAAACCTATAAAGTTTTTTAGAAATGCAGAATCCTCCAAGAATATATTTCAATCGTTATTGTAACATCTTACAAGCAGATAGTAACAGGTCTGTTATTCATTTAGACGAGTCTGTAATATAACTTACTTTGTCTTAAAATTTGATAGTTGTTGATTATTGTCGGAATACTTGACTTGAAGAATAGAGAATCGAAGAAATCGATAGCATTTTTTATCGAATGTTATCTTCTGAGTGGCATAAAACTCTTGAGTCTCATCTTTTGGTGAAAATAGATTACTTATTTGTTGTTATTTTTTTTCAGTAGATCCTCCGAAATTTCATATATCTTGTGAAAAATCAAGTCGAAGTAAAATTTCAATGAGTCATTAGCCGTATATTTCTGATTTGGCACGCAATGACTACAGATGACATGTTAACATTCCTCCATTATGTTGACATGTCTGTATAAGTTCTATCAGCAAACGCTTCCCGTAGATTTCCTTGGAAATTCCATCTTCACTTCCAGCTATTTCAGAAGTTTTCTCGAAAGCTTTTCCGACGTTACGACCATTTCACTTCATAACTCGAAACTTCGCACCATTATTTAATGAAATGAGGAGAAACCCGAAAAAGCATTATAAACACTTTAAATTGCATTGAAGTTCGAGACACGTTTAGGGTCATGTGGTCGTTCAAGCGTCTTGTATAGGTTCAAAGCTTGAGGAATTCGATTCATCCAAGAAGTTTTCGGATACTTCAATAGATATTGTAGGAAAAACTGAAAAGATTTTTTTCATTTCACATTCAAAGTCGTATGTTAGAAATGAACTTTATAATATTCTTTCAGATTTGCTTCTTAGGCGCTGTAGTTCTACACACTTCGTGAAAAGTCAAACTTGTACTGCGAACATAAGAAAAATAGCTTCTCACACGACGAATAAATTTAAGAATAATGTTTTTCTTGCTTAACAGTATTATTTTTCCACTGAATAATGAGAAAACCGAATAATTTGGGTCTTCTATTATACGTCGATTTGGAAAACTGTATTCAAGATTTCCTCTGGACCTTATCAAAATTGATTGACAGATGTTACTAATAAATTCGAATATACCAACTTTAAATTAATGAACGTATGATTTCCATTGAGGTTTCATTGTCTATCAAAAAAATTAAATGAAGAATTGACAGATATGGCTCTGTTGTATATTACGTTGGTCGCTGCTCTATCGTATGGTAAACCAGAGTTAATTCTAAAAGGGATAAGGGATTCCTAACAGAATATTCGAAATACCCATCGAATGAATTTTGTGAATGTATTGTCACTCACCCAAATTAAGTCCCCATTAAATTCTGTAGTGTAGAGTGTACTCAGCTGGGATCAAATATTAAATATTTATAACATCCATTATTGGCAACACAAAAACCCTTGAAAGGTGCGGCGTACGCACTTTCAGATGAGATTATCAGACAGGTAATGGGCTGGAATTAGAGGTGATATTTTTATAAGGCTTTCAGATCTGCCTGCAAGGCCGAATGCGAAAAATGTATGGTATTTTTTTTGTCAGAAAGGACAACAATTTTTAAATAGTAACAAAAGTTGAAAGTCCAAAGTGCTTTTCTGACGAGAGCTGGCGAATTCAGGCCGAAACAGTGAACAGAAAAAGTCAAAATAATGAAAATGGCCCAAATAATGTTTCAACAGATTTTCAATGTCGACAAAAATTTGTGATGGTGGAATTTTAATGTGAAAAAAACGTGTTAATTCGAGCTTTCAAAGGGAACTAGTTTCATTTGTTGTCAATTTGAACTTTTATTAGGTTTTCTATCATCACATTCTATTCACGCCTGTCACGAAAATGGAAAATATTATTGCAACAATAATCAATCAACAATATTGAACAATTAATTTCAATTTTGTTCAGAAATTTCCAATTTCCTCGTTTTCGAACACGATATTTCTCATATTTGCCGAAATCGTGGAATTCAATATCATGAAATACCACTGTATTCTCTGAACTTCAATGAAATATTGAGTGGAAATTGTAAATGAATGTTTCCATCATGTCAATCAAAAGCAATTTCGACATTTTCACAATTAATCAAAAATATTGATTCAGGTCACGAAAAAACCGAATTTTATCTAAATTTATATCCGTTGTGTTTTCAGAATGGAAATATAACTTTTATGCGGCAGGTATCGAATGCAAGTGCAGCTAGCAGAGAGAAATTTGGATCATTGGTCATAGCCAGGTATTTGAAACTGACGGATAAAATAGCCCAATGTTTGTTTTCATACGTACGTGAATTCGACATGAAAAAGAAAAATAATTCGTGAATATGCCGCATGCGACTAATATTCCCATAAACTTCAATTCCTATTATGTTGAATTATATCGTGTCATGAAATATGCATTTTATAGTGGCAGAGCTAACACCAATATTTTGGAAGTTGAAATTATTCGGTTTCAGCAGAAATTAACGACCATGACATGAATGTCAATCGATTCGAACTGAAGTTCCCTTTTGAAAGAGGATTTTGTACGGTTTGTGGGAAAAATTTACACGTTTGTCTATTCACTTTCATCAATTTAGTTTGGAGTTCCGAATACAAGATTTAGGTGGTAGGTAATCCTTAGATCATTTCATGGAAAAAAGTTTTCATAAATGTAGGTCTGCAAATGCATTAATTCCAAAATACAGGGTGTTAATGTTCACTAAAAAACTGACTGGAAAAAAGTGGTACTTCACCAAGATGTTTCAAACTAACAATTATTTTGAATTTTTCTTTCGCTTTTCGACAAAAAAGCTCTCCTGCCTTTTGTTGGGGCGCAATTTTCATTAAAAAAATAAACATCTTAACGTAGGCTCTCTGCTACATAATGTGTTGAAATTAAATCCAATTATATTAAAAGACTAATTAGTTAGGAAATTACAAACAATATCGTTTTTTTTGTTTCGTTATTCGTGATACAGGTAACATTTCGCATTTTTCGCAGCCTGCTCTCCTTAATAGAGGGACCCCGAAGTTGAAACTTTCGTTCAACTATAGGACCGTATAAAAGTAATTATAGTTCAAACATGATCCCGAAATTAGTTGCGTATGAATTATTCGAACTAAAATTAATTTAGGACTACCCTTCAACCAGAGACCTTTAACAATTATTTCGAGCGCGAATTCCTAAAAGAGGGCGCTATTATTATTCCCAAATATCAGTCATTTACCAACATTATATCCAGCAGGAGCTTTTGAGAGCTCGTTTTTTGGTTCAGCATATAAAGGCTATTACCTGAAATTGTATATGGAATTTGAGATTGATACCAAATATATAAATGCAGAATATCAGTACAATTGAAATTATATTCTGGAAATTGTTAAAAAATTCTATGATTCTGATAAAGCGATCCTGTTGAAATTTTGCATGAACATGCAGTATATCAGTTTTAATTCACGAAATGAATTTCACTTGAATCGGTTATCCTGTTATAGAAATATAGAGATTCATTTTATTTTCCATGGTTCTGTTAACATTATGGTCAATAATTTTTCATGAAGATTCAGTATAATAGTGTTCATTCACAAAAAAATTCAGTTGAGTTGGATATCCTGTCATGCGAATATGATGATTTTTTTCAATATTCCATTTACTTGTTCTGTTGAAACCATAGCCACAAAAATCTGCATGAACGTTCACTGTACAAATCTTCATTTATGAAATGAATTAGTCCGAATCATTACGGAATGTGAAGTTTCTTCTTACAATACTTAAATCGAATTTTCTTTGGTTCTGTTTACACTATGGCCACAAATTTTGCTCGAAGCTTATTATTACCATCCTGCATATGGCCGCACACATTTCATTTCGATGGGTTTCGTTTTTTCTGAGATATTAAGAAATACAAATTTTGCATGGCTATATTTTATGGAACACCCTATACGATTTGGCTAGTTAACAAGCTCAACCGAGCCATTTGGGAACCAAACTCATCCTGAAATTTCAAGTCTCTAGGACAATTCCTTCGAAAGTTATTGTTTTAACGACCGGACGGACAAACCCACGGACAGAATTGAATTGACCACAAATTCGTCATCAGGAGTAAAACCCTATCGTTTGAGACCATTTTCGGCTCAAAATTAGAAAATTACAGACATTTGGTCAAACGATATAGCACTCGTTTGAGAGATGAATTTTTAAATGCATCAGTCAGGACACGACACGATAGTAAAAATCATTTTAGACGTATACCACGTGATCCTTCACTTCAGGAGCCTCTGGCATCGTGCTCCTAGTTCCACATCTGCTCTAAACTTTCCAAGTTCAGATTGCGAAGAAGGTCACAGTGCCCTACACGTAACCTCCTTCAAATTCGTCTCGTGTTTTGTACAAACGTCATGACCATAAATACACGAGAAAATCAAGTTGTATATCAAGCATCAGACCAAAGTTTCGACACGTACGCCGACACTCTCTTCAGCTTCCAATTTGGAATATATTAAGGCTTTATTAAACAGCCATTATTATTCTCCATAGAACGCAGAATATCGAAAAAGTTTAACCTTCTAGCGGAGCATTTTCTGATGCTTTACTATCGTTTGCCTGCTGCTCCATCGTTTTCAATATATTGCCTGCCCAGGAAGACTTTCGGTAATGGAAAAATGACATGGCTAGGTATATTTAATCTCATAAAGTATGACACAGAAACATCCCGGTCAGAATTTCAGTTAACTCCCAGTGAATTTTAAATTTGCTGCATTGAAACCTCAGGGAGGAACAGAACGAAATCGACGAAGAGTGCTGCAAAGTCCTGAGGTTCATATTTCATGCAGAATAATCTATAGGTGTCGAATGACTGAATAAGTGATGTCTTACGTTCTTGCTTTCCAGAGTTACATCGTGAATTATTTCGTGGCAGTATGTATGTTTTGGAGTTGTCGAACAACTGGTTGGGCTTTTAGAAGTTCCAACTTTCTCGAGTTTTTCCACGTTTATTTACAGATATTTTTCTCTACCTCCAACTCATATTTAATGCACCTTGCAGGTTGTTTTGATTCATTATTTAGAATTGGGGGACTGGAATTTCCTTTTCAGTCTTTCAAATATTCAGCAGACAAAAAATAATTTCAAGAAAACTTTTTACACTGAATATGAAAATATTCTTCGAAATGAGTTTCCACTGTTTGACTGTAAAATCGAAGGATTGCAGTTACAATATTGGGTTTTTCCATGCATGAAAGCATTGAGAGTAGTGTTGAATATTAATATATACAATGATTTTCACAAAATTATTCTACAGAATGGAATGAATTTTAATTCTTAATATTTTTCCGGTTAGTTGTAACAATTTTTGTTTGTTCAGTTGGTGAAAAGCGGAAAAAAAATCATCAATTCATCTCTGAATCTTCCAAACACATCATTATGAAGACGGAAACTCAAATAAGGTCTTTAACAAAATTTTTACAAGAGTTTTCCATCATTTCGGCAGAGAAAACTGTGTTCATTGTAGCATCCACTGATATTAAATAGAATGAAAGATACATTTTCATATTTTCCGCTTTGAATATCAATATCTACGGAGGGAAATTTTAAACGCATCAGATATTCCTTCAGATGTTGAGCCTCGAATTTTCAGCATCCATAAACGACGCATTGGGACATATGTGAGAGTTTTGCCACACAACTTGCCCATTTGAATATTTCAGCAACGAGTATGATGATTTTATTTTGACGAGCCAACAGTGATAGACCGAATTATTCTTGAAGTAAAAACTTATTTGGGATTAACGTTTTCAATAGAATAATATGAAACAAAGTTTTCTCAGTATGAAGACAGTCTGGAATAATTTCAAACTGATTTCAGTGGAAGCAAGAAGAAATTTGAGTGAATTTCACTCAGTTAAAGCTTCTTGTGTGCAAAATTTTTGAAGAGGTGATTCAGCAGATCATTTCATGAAAAAAAATCTCGTGAATGTAGGTCGGAATTGTATTCTTTCCAAGATACAGGTGTTGAAGTTTCACTTAAAAACTGGCCAGAGAAAGTGGTAAAATCCACTGACGATTATTTTTGAATTTTTCTTCCAATTTGTGACAAAAAACCATGTTGTCTTTTTTTGTGTGGGGCTCTGTTTTATATCTTAAACGCGTATTGAAAGATAATAACTTCTTTCAAACTGATATTTGAGTGCAAGGGCATTCCCAGTGATTTTCAGGGAAAATCATTCTAGAAATAATAATGAGTCTCCCAGAAAATCATAACGTTTATGCTTTTTTTGTTTGGTAGTCAGGTTTTCGAGAATAAAATTATTGAAATCACCGAAAGAGCCAGCGATGATGTAAAACGAACAGCATTTACGGTTGAGTGTGACGTACATGTTTTCACTCATTCATTGGTTGATTGTTGAATCACAGTTTACAACAAGACCAAATTTATTCAAACATACTGGTTGGAAACGGGAAATTCTTGATAATGGCTCATTGATTGAAAGATTATTTGGGCTGTTTACATTATCTTGGATTGTTCCATCAGACGTTTCGGCAAGCATTCAATGACTAGAACGATAGGATAACTTTTCATTATATGGCAGATAAAATGTAAGGAAGGTTAAACCCGTAATCGAAATTCCACAGCAGCTTATTAAACTGCAAGACGCTGAATATTTCAAAAAGTATATGCGAAATTATTATTTCTACTGAGTTATATCTCCTGTCATGAAAAAATTGATAGTTGCATAATAATGAGTGAAAACCTTGGATTGATCGAATCTGCACGAATCTATCGGCAGTAAAAAAGTCACCTGTACAGTTAAAGCAATAAACCTTTCGCGAAATACGTTTTCTAAACCTTGTTGCGGAATGGGAAAATAAATGTTTTCAGTGGGCCATTAAAAGTTGCACGTGACATATACTGAAAATTGGAAAATATAATGTAAATTTATGTCCTATTACAATGTTGCTACGCTATTCGTTTCTATTCGGAATTCCAGTCTCTCTGGCTAAATGGCCTCTGGTTATTGGAATACTATTCCCCATTCTGCTAGAAATGAGTTAAACATTTGGCAGCGACTGACCATGTTTATGTACAAAAGACATTCAACAGGAATCGTAAATCATGAAACATTGTGAATGATTACAAATGCAGCAATCCTGCATTTATTTATTGTTTTAGTTGAATCAATAGTATTATATAGTGTGTCAAGTCGAGAGGTGACGAGTTGTCAGAGATGACAGAAAGAATATCAAAGTTCTACACTTCTTGGAAATCTGAGTTACAAGTAAATAAAGTGTTTTCCAATGAGAGGCGTTATTTTGATATTCCAAGATTTTTCAATATAAATGATCGGATGTTTTTTTTTCATTATAAAGAAGAAGCTAAGTCGTTAAAAGTGGAAAATAACATCAGGCAAATGACCACCACGACCACGCTTACAGAACCATATAATTTTAATGAAATTTTCCATAACCAAATCACAAAAGGCTGCCCTATGTCATCGATAGCCTCACGAATTCCATCTTTGAGGTCTTGAATCGACGCTGGGCTATTGGCGAAGACCTTCTCTTTCACGTGGCCCACTAGGAAGAAGTCGCGAGGTGTTAAATCACAAGATCTCGGTAATCAATTGTGATCACCTCTTCGAGAGATTACAAGGTCCGGATCATTTTCATGCATTTAAAAGACCTAATCAGCAAAGACACGACGTTGTTGATGATCAGCTGGCTTGAGTTCTTGATGTGTTAACTGAACTTTATAAACCTTAAGACCCAATTCTTCATGCAAAATACGTTGTAATGACGTTTGTGGAATGTCTTATTTCAAAGAACCGACGAGGAATGGACAAACCTGGGTTTTCTTCAAAACTTTCGGCAACAGGAGCATCATTCTCGGCTGTTTTCGAGAGACGTGCACCGATTTTATTCTTCACATTACCAACTTGTCCCAGCAGCTCGAATTTTTCCACAAATTTTTTTATTGCGGTCCGACAAGGTGCTTCATGACGACCCAAAAATGTTCGAGTTTCACGAACCGTCTCTGCGAAATTTTCACCATTCTTATAGTGAATTTTAATAATTTCAATGCGTTCTTGAAGCATGTATCGTTCCATTTTTATTAATGGCGTAGTTTCTACTTGTCAAATGTCAATAAATGATATCTTCAAACGTGACATCTACCGAAATAGCGGGATCTCCAAAATAACACCTCTCATTGGAAAACCCTTTACATTGAAAACCATTTCCTAAATACCTCCAAATAAATGATTGGTATTCGAGACAAAATATACTTCGGCGGATTATCATCTGTGTAAATTATGAAACAAAACATCCTTATAGCCATCAAACGAAGAAAATACACAACCATTCCTCATCTGGGCTTATTGGCAGATTCGAATTTCAACTTCGCAGAACTTCACTTTGCATAGTTTCGAAGTTTCAACTCCTTCTCAAACTTCCTCGTTGAAAATAAAATGAGTAACAGCGAGTCTGATTGTTTGAGTTTATTGCTGCATTAATCTTATACGTCCTGTAGAACGATCGCATTTTATCCATGAGGATTGCAATGTATTGACATTCTTAAGTAGGAGGATATTTCAGTGAATTTGCATAGATTATAAACTAGAAGAAGCAGCTGAAGGATACTAATGGATGCAATTATTTCTAATATACCCTTGCACTCTGTCGAAATGAGGTAGGTGAAATATTATTAAATTATCCGATGCATTAAGTTCAAGATGTATATAGTTCAACATGCAAATTAGCAAAGGAGAGTTCAAACTAATGAGCGTATACGTAGTGTCTCAATGAAAGGGAAGAACGAAACTGCTTATAGAAGGTTTTCCAATAAGAGGTGTTATTTTGAATAGCCCGTTATTTCGGTAGATGTCACGTTTGAAACTGCTGAAAATTTGGCAGAGACGGTTTGTAAAACTCGAACATTTTTGGGTCGTCGTGAAGCACATGGTCGGACCGCAATAAAGAAATTGGTGAAAAAATTCGAGCTGTTGGGACAAGTTAGTGATGTGAAGAATAAAACCCGTGCACGTCGCTCAAGAACAGCTGAGAATATTGCTAATGTAGCCGAAAGTGTTGAAGAAAACCAAATTTTATCCATTCCTCATTGTTCTATGGAATTAGGCTTTCCACAAACGTCATTACACGATACCCTGCATAAAGATTTGGGTCTTAAGGCTTATAAAGTTCAGTTAACACAAAAACTCAAGCTGGCCGATCATCAACAACGTCGTGTCTTTGCTGATTGGGTCGTTGAAATGCATGAAAAAAAGAGGCCACCAAGATCTTGTGATTTAACACCTTGCGACTACTTCATTTGGGGCCACGCGAAAGAGAGATCGAATTTGTGATGCTATCGAGGACATGGGGCAGCCACTTTGCGATTTGGTAATGGAAAATTTCATTAAAATAATATGGTCCTGTAAGCGTGGTCGTAATGGTCATTTGCCTGATGTTATTTCTCACCATCAACGGCATAGCTTCTTCTTTATAATGAAATAATTATCCGATCAATTATATTGAAAAATGGCATTTTTCTTTGGATTCTTTAGTCCTTTGACATTATAATTGTTTGTTCTATCTGAAAAAGTTCAGCTTTTACTAAGACGCAAAGTCTACCGATTTAGGTGGAGGTCGATGTATGGGAAAAAAAGAGAGAACACTTTTACTGTATTAATACACCTGGTACGGTATATGGTTCTTAAATGAACTTCAGTAGCTAAATGAATTCGAACTCTATTACAGTCATTTAATTGCCTGTTGAAAAAGCTGACCAAATTCGTAACATTCAGAGTAAATTAAAAAACTCATTTATTGGAATGTCAAAGTTCAGAAATAGCTTTCTCATTTTTTAATCTTTTCGCCAGAGAAATACTTAACACAATATTTCTCCCTTTCTTCAGGTGATTGAATTATTCTGCAGCGGAAACAATTGTTTTTTCTATTCAAATGCAAAACAAAGGGGATAAGGTGAGTATTTGTTTCTGATTAGTTAATTGAAATGAACGTTAATTGAAATATACATCATTTGTGGTTCGAGATATTACAATTGGTGGTTAATTATAGGAGAAATATGGAAGTAATGAATGATTTATGTATAACTGATTGGAATGGGTTTCTAATTTATCCTTCAACATTTTCGAGCGCTCATTGTCCTTAAATGAGTGCTATATCGTTTTGCCCAAATGTCTGTGAGTTTCAAATTTTGAGCCAAAATGGTCTCAAACGATAGGGTTCTACTTTCTGATGACGAATTCGTGGTCAAAGTAAATTCTGTTCGTGAAGGCGTCCGGCCGTTAGCACAATTACTTTCGATAGGATTGTCCTAAAGACTTGAAATTTTTAGGGTGAATTTGGTTCCCAAATGCCTCCTTTGAGTTCGCTAAATTGCCAAATCGTACAGGGTGTCCCATAAAATATGGCCATTAGAAATTTTTTTGCTCTCGACATCCCAGACAAAACGAAACGACGAAACCCATCAAAATTTTGTGGCCATAGTGTGAAGAGAATCATAAAAAATTCAATTGGAGTTTTGAAAAGAAGAAACTCCATATTTCCATAAATAACTATCCGATTAGGATGAAAGGTATTTCATAGATTAACATCGACACACTGAATGTTCATGCAGAATTTTGTGGTAATAGTAGTACAGAAGCAGAGAAAATTCAATCAGAATATTGAAAAAAAATCTTTATATTCCCATAATAGGATATCTGATTCGAGTGAAATTTTACTTGTGAATGAAGACTGTTAAACTGAATTTTCATGCAGCTTTTGCAATGTATTGATTGCATCTTCAGGGTTTCTATAAAGAACATATTACAGTACGACTTTGAATATGAATAAATTTGTTGCTTATTTACCGAATTCGAAATTAAAATTTGAAATGCATCAGTTTCACGAAACAGGAATGTTCTGTAGAGTTTAAATAGAACATATATGGAAAACAATTTTAAATTAACAATATGGCAATATTGTCCGGTCCTGATTTACTTCAATATTAAGTTTTTCATATATGTTCTATTTAAACTTTACAGAACATTCCTGTTTCAAATTTTACCTCGAATTCGGTTTGCAAACAACAAATTTATTTATATTCAAAGTCGTACTGTAATATGTTCTTTATGAAAACCCTCAAGATGCAATAAATGCATTGTGAAAGCTTGTGTGAGGTAAAAAAGTGCACTTTTTTATCCTCTAAAATCCTGTGAATGTGGACCATCGAAAATATAATTCATTGAATCCTGCTACTTAAATATGGCCATGCCTAACGCTCGTTCTCGTACTAGTCCGGTCTGCTCTGTTCAAATCACTAAAGTTCGCCTATTACTATTCCGTACATTTCTATTATCTTATTATATTATCTTATTGTGAGATTGGACTGTAATTACAAGATAATGGAAATAACTTTTAGGAGTTCAAGAGCTGTAATACCGCTGCTTATCGTTGGACTCCATCAAGGGATTATTTCTAACCTTGGTTGATCCACTTGAGCTGTTTAAATTTTAATTTGCATGAAAAAGTCATCGGTAGACCCTTCGAAATCAAGGGTATCGTGAGTCTCTCGGGTGTTCAAATCAGGACAGGGCCTGGAAGGGTATCAGAACTTCGCAATTCATTTATGAGGGTCGTAAGGGTAGGTTCAATAGTGGATTTAATATAGTTTATCAGGAAAAATTGTGAAATTTTTAACACCCCTTTCTGTGATATTGTTATATGCATCTATAAGTTCTACAAGAGGTCACTATGTCACTTTGTTACGCTAGAATGTCTGTAATTTTCGAATAAAATGGTATCAAAAGATAATGTTCGACTCTTGAAATTTTCAATTTGTTAACCAGTTAAATCGTACAGAGTGTTCCCTGAAATATGTCTTTTCAAAATGTTTGTTCCCCAATATCTCTGACAGAACGGAACCGATCGGGATGAAATTTTGCGGGCACATTGAAAAAAAATCTTTCCATTTCCACAATAATATCGGATTGGAGTGGGATTCATTTTGAAGGAAAACATTTTTGTACTGAAATATTATGCGAAATTTCAAGAGGAGCGAATAATTAGAACCATAGAACTCAATTATCTTTTCAAATTATCCATTTTTTTCTATAATTAAGAATTTTTCTTGTCGATAGAGTCGATATTTTGCAGTGAAATGTTCAATACCAATTCAAAGCAGTACGCGAAAGTTTGTGGAACTTACGTTAATACAAACATCGAAAAAAATTGTAACATATCAATGAAAAAACTTTGGATTGAAATGAAATCATGTTTAAAGATGTCAATTTTCAAAGGGACATTTTCTGTAATCAATGATATAACATTGAGCGCTCGATCATTGGTGCCACAAAATTTTGTATGAGACTTGAGATTGATAATAAATATATGAATGCAAAATCTCAGTACCTTCAATTGAAATTCTTCCCTAAAAATTATTCAGAAAATGAAATACAGTGAAACTTCCCTATAACAAACGTCTGTATAACTAATTTCTCTGTTTAACGAATTTCGTACGAGACATTGCACCTTGAATTCAAATTCCATGTTAAAAACACCCTCTAAAACAAATTAAATTCTCTCTATAACGAAATATTCAAAGTACATCACTCTTTGAATGGGTATTGGTAAAGATTATATAAGGGTGGGTTTTTCCGAAAATTTTAAGGACGTACATAATGAATCCCGACCTTAAATTGAATAATTACGGCGGGCAGAGAGATCCTTCTGAAACAGTTTTGAAAACACCCCTGGCTGTTTGGTTTCAATCTTACCATTACGCTAGTGTGAAAGTTGTGCGAAAATGTCTAAAAGGAAGTGCTCAAGTTTGAATTATAAACTTAAATTTATCGGTGAAGTCGACCGCGACATTGCCGACTATAGAAACAAATTTTCTGTACTTATAACGAAATTTTTTTTATAACAATTTTTTTTGCGGATTTTGTGCTTTGGTAATAGAGAAGTTTCACTGTATATAAAAAATCGACAACTGGAAATATCAAAATTTCATGGCTCTGATTTCACATTCCAACAATAAATTTGCATGATAACATTGTGAACTTTCAATTGTATACAATTGAGTTTGTATACAAAATGTAAGTGTTAAATAGAGCTCAAACGTCCACCCTGTTGAAAAACAGTCCATTAAAATTGATGGCTTATTACGTGTGCCATCACTTTTCCAGCAAAACTTAATGGTGGTTATAACGAAGTAGTTTTTGAACAGCAACCGTGTGAATAATTATGATTCGATTGTGGCAAGCTAGACTGGTAAGCTTAACAAGTACAAAATGGCCTGTTACATAGACTGAACTCTTTTCATCTCCAGTAATTAGTGATAATTAGACGAGATTTAGCGCATCGATTTTCAGAGATGAAAACTTCGGATAATCAAGTTGGCGCGTCGCCAGTTTTGCTGGTTGATTCAAAAAAATAACTGCATCAGGTTGAAGGAATTAATGGGTGAAATGGAGCAGGAGCCTTTTTTCTCTCAACCTGGAAATATCTCACCTCGCTCTGAACTTGAATAATAATGAGTCATGAATTCTCAAGTTAAATGGGTATTCAAATGAATTAGTCTTCCAAATGGTCCTATTCTACACCAGGAAACTTAATGTTGTCAATCTTCGTTCGAACTTCCTGAGGATTCTTCCAGTGTGGACTTTTCGATGCGAAGGATAATTTGTCACAGAAGGAATATAGGATTTTCGGGATGATAAAAGGTTAGTTGAACGGAAGTGAAATGAGAGCAAGAATTTTATATCCGCTCCTTTTTTTTCCTCGATATCTGAAGACAGCCAGTCTAGCCAGGATTCGTGCAACATGAATTGTCCTTTGTCTGGGGTACTCCTAGTTTTTTCCTTTGAAAATATAACTTCAAGTACGAATTCCTTTAAGGTTTATGAACTGATATATCCATTGAAATGAACTGTTCGTCTAGAGTTCTCAGATTTATCGAATTCACATGAAATCGACTCAATTCATCAATTTTTCTATTGAATCGTTATTGCGAGAAACGTTACAGAGACTAATTCGATAGAAACGAATTGATTTTGAATGAATTTTTCTCGTTTGAAATCACCTAATCAAATTCCTTTTCAGAGCTCACTTAAATAGAAAATTGCAGCGATATAGTTCGTCTCCTTGATTCGATCACTCTAATATTTGATCAGATGGGAAATTCTTATATTACATTGTTATACTTGAAACACTCTTCGATATACAGCATCAGTATATCGTAGAATATACTATCCCTTATTTCCAGAAGTTCTCGAAACCCTTATTCTTTGTGAGAAAAATCAAAAGATATTCGCAATACCAAAATGAAATCCTGTTGAGTTTGCTCATAATATACTGCATTTTCAGAGTGACTTCTTGCCTTAAATGCCTTCATCTTGAAAAATTCATTAAAAATCCAAACCAACTGAGTATTGTAACTAAAGCATTCACCTAAAGGAAGGTGCCGTCGACTTTCAATCGTAAATTGGCACGATTGATTGAAGATATCAGGGCTTCCATTTATTGTCCGCATTTCCAATAGAAAGTGATGGAAACGGGAAAGACAAGATCATAAAAATATTGACAGAGTTCCAGAATAACGACAGAAAACGAACGTTTTTTTATAGTTTCCTCGAATACCCGATGTCTCAGGCCAAGAAATAGAGCCGAATCGACTGTTCCGGCTAGGTATAATATACACGTCTCAGCCAATATACCTTCATAAAGATTAAACCAGCCGCGCACTCAAAAAAAAACACACCGCCAAGATTTACTCCAGGTCCAGCGAATGACAAGGTACCAAGCGGCCGATTTATGTATTAAAAAAAAATTTCCGATAGGATCAAAGATTAAAGCGATAGCCGTGACGAAATGAAATCGAATATTGTATATTTTTTTTCCCATATTAGTCTCTTCCAAATGGTCCCATTTTACATCAGGGAACTTAATTGCTGTCAATCTTCGTTCGAACTTCCTGAGGATTCTTCCTGTGTGAACTTTTCGATGAGAAGGACAATTTGTCACAGAAGGAATATATGATTTTCAGGATGATAAAAGGTTAGTTGAACGGAAGTGAAATGAAAGCAAGAATTTCAGATCCGCTCCTTTTTCTCCCTCGATATCTGAAGACAGCCAGTCTAGCCAGGATTCGTGCAACGTGAATTGTCCTTTGTCTGGGGTACTCCTAGTTTTTTCCTCTGAAAATCTTGATTCAAGTACGAATTCCTTCAAGGTTTATGAACTGATATATCCATTGGAATGAACTGTTCGTCGAAAGTTCTCAGATTTATCGAATTCACATAAAATCTTCTCAATTCATCAATTTTTCTATTGAATCGTTATGCGAGAAACGTAACAGAGACTAATTCGATAGAAAAGAATTGATTTTGAACGAATTTTTCTCGTTTGAAATCACCTAATCAAATTCCTTTTCAGAGCTCACTTAAATAGAAAATTGCAGCTATATAGTTCGTTTCCTCGGTTCGATCACTCTAATATTTGATCTGATGGGAAATTCTTATATTACATTGTTATACTTGAAACACTCTTCGATATACAGCATCAGTATATCGTAGAATATACTTTCCCACATTCTAGAATTTCTCGAAACCCTTATTCTTTGTGAGAAAAAAATCAAAAGATATTCGCAATACCAAAATGAAATCTTGTTGAGTTTGCTCATAATATACTGCACTTTCAGAGTGACTTCTTGCTTTAAATGCCTTCATCTTGAAAAATTCATTGAAATTCAAAACCAACTGAGTATTGTAACTAAAGCATTCACCTTAAGAAAGGTGCCGCCGACTTTCAATCGTAAATTGGCACGATTGATTGAAGATATCAGGGCTTCCATTTATTGTCCGCATTCGCAATATAAAGTGATGGAAACGGGAAAGACAAGATCATAAAAATATTGACAGAGTTCCAGAATAACGACGTAAAAAGAACGTTTTTATAGTTTCTTCGAATACCCGATGTCTGAGGCCAAGAAATAGAGCCGAATCGACTGTTCCGGCTCGGTATAATATACACGTCTCAGCCAATACCTTCATAAAGATTAAACCCGCCGCACTCCAAAAAAAACCAACCGCCAAGATTTACTCCAGGTCCAGCAAATGACAAGGTACCAAGCGGCCGATTTATGTATTAAAAAAAATTTCCGATAGGATCAAAGATTAAAGCGATAGTCGTGACGGAATGAAATCGCATTGTGTATATTTTTTTCTCGGTATAATAAATCTCATTTCGGCGAATGGACCGAATGGAAGTGCGCGTCCATGAATCACCAACATCGGCAAAGAAAGGAATCGGCGTTATGTTTCCCTTTCATACTCGATTTAGCCGGCCCCTAAATCAGGGCTTCGATTCGGCGTTTAAGCGAAGATTCCTTAATCTCTTAATGCTCGGACGAGAATAAAGTTCGCATGTTCGTCGCTAAAAACGAAAAATTGTTTTCAGGTCAGATTTCTGAGCGGAACGATCGAACTGGAGCGGATATCAATGATCATTATGCCCAGATTTATTCCTTCGACTGAGCTGTTTGACTTTTTCGTATGCGATAGTTGACGATCGCTCATTTCGATTGCGGCAGAATGTATAGGAGCACATGATAAATTATTGTTTTTCTAACTTGAAAGCTGAATATAAATCCCAATTTATATCCATATGTTGAATTGATATACAAATAAACTGATCCACAAGAATATGGAATATCGTATTCAATCGTTTTGAAAGTATGTAATCTTCCAGAAAATCGTTTAAAACTCCATAACAACTTGAATCGATCCAATAAAACCAGTATGAGACATTTCGTCAATCTGGTCGCCTTTTCTCTCAAGTTTGGTTCTTGGATATGCTTCATGAATGTTCTTATTTTGAAATGGAGTCAGTTTATCAACGGCTTCGATTTGAAACGAGTTTTCTGAAAATGCCAAGACTTAAATTAACAAACGCTGAGGCTAATAGGGCTATCGGAATGCTACAGGATGGCATAACTCAGGTTTTGTAGCGGAAGGAAAGGCTCCAATCAGCCAAAGTGCCATATCTCTACTTTGGAATAGGTTCAGGGAGACAGGTTCCGTATTGGAAAGACTAAGGCTTGGTGGGCGACGAAAAAACAACACCTGCTCAGGATGTTTCATCACCGTTTCGGCGAGAAGAAACCCTACATCTACGTGTAGAATGCTAAAGGGGCCCACTCACTAGGAAGGAAGAATGCGCAGTTGAGTATCTGCACGTTTGCTGTAAAGTAAACCTGTACTTTCATATTTCTCACACACAGACACTTTTGCTTGTTAAGTGAGGATGTGTGACAAGCGTGAGATGACGTCGAAAAAAGATCTGACCTTAATGGCAGTGGCGTGTGTTGTTATTAAGGAAAAACTGTCCAATGTATAAATAACGAAACCGACACTGTATTGCTAAAAATATGAAACGTGCACAGACTTGTTGTCCATACACGGTCGTTCTTGGATATTCTTCCCCGTACGATGAGCAATACACACGCTAAAAATCGAAGCTATCCTGATTCCGACCAAGGGAATTGCGCATTCCAAATTTCGAACGGCGGAACGCCATACACATACTATTTTCACTGTACCCCGTACCACGCGCATTGAAGCCTTCGCGCTTCCTTCATAGTGAGTGGGCCCTTAAGCAATACTCTTCAAAATGCATATGGAATCCAAATTTCCATCGAAACCAGCAGACGACGTTTAAGAGAGGTGAATCTAGGTTTTAGACGTCCATTAAGAGGAGTTCCATTAAGACGTGACCATAAGCGTCAAAGTCTGGAATGGGTAAGGCAAAACATCAATTGGAACGATCAATGGCGTAGTGTCCTTTTCACTGATGAATCCAGATATGGACGATTTTCAGATTCTCGAAGAAAAAGGGTATGGACCATCCCAACATACCCAGTAATCATCGCTATGTCCAAGTCCAAGTCAATCCATTCCGAGGGGTAGTGTGTATGGTATTGACAGGGATATGTTTCAATGGGCACACAGATCTACACATTTGTCTGGGAATATGACCGCCTTACACTATAAGGAGCATGTCATTGACAATGTTGTGCCAAATTTTCACGCAGCTGTTGGTAAAACTTTTTCAATTCTAGACGTTAACGCTAGACCGCACCGTGCAGCCATCTTCTTCTTCAGGCGGTATCTTCCGGCCAAACTGAGGCCTAGTGGCCCATTGTTCACCCGCATCGTTCTATAGAGACGCAGCTCCTCAGACACAAAGACAGAAATGTCGCGAGTCTGCCAGGAGTGGTCCTCTTACCATAGGAATAGTTGGTGTTGGAATACCTGTGTGTTGACCTTAACTCAGTTAGGTTGCCACAGTTGAACAAAATATGCTCAACCGTTTCATCAGTGCTCCTGCACCACCTGCATAGGTAGCAGCAAGTTAATCCCATTCTCTTCAAATGTTGTTAACAGGTGACCAGTCAATGCACCAGTCAACAGACGAGAGTTTTCCTCTCCAGCAACAGAAGTCTATTGACCTCAGGTCGCGAGAACGGTCTGTCAATGAGAATCCTCGACCCCCTCAGGCCCATTCGCCGCGATCCATTCCGAGGAAAATTCCCTGTTCAGCCAGCTCCTGAAGAAGCTTCTGACAGATGTGCGACAGATTGGCAGCGCAGGCTCCGGACCAAGAAATGCTAGTCTGGCTCCCTGCCTAGCCAGTTCATCTGCCTTGACGTTACCAGGTATATCCGCATGAGCCGGACACCAGATTACTTTCAAAAAGTTATCAGAGCTCAGCCCACGCAGAGCTTTCCTGCATTCTTCTACCAAAAGAGAGTCAACCCTTACATCAGATAAAATTTCAGAGTTCCCTGACTGACGCAACATATGTACACGTGCTGGCCAGAGTATCCCCTGCGATACTCTGGCCAGAACATTACATAGTTGAGAATACGCGCGAAGAGCTTGTTTATTCTGCATTTACCAATACCTCCGCACTCACCAGATTTGAATTGCATAGAAACTTCCATGGGATATTATCCAAAGAAGGTTAGATAACCATCAACCTACCCCAGAATCCTTAAATGATCTGAGAGAGCTTCTGCCCCGTTTATTGAACCAAATTCCTCAAGAAATGTTCAACAACTCGTGTGTATTATGCAAAGAAGATGTCAAGCTGTATTGATAGTCTTGAAATGCTTGCTATACGCTGCAGACATACATGCTAAATTTAATTTTTTTCTTGCATTTTGTGAAATCATTCAAATATGAATTTTCATCACAAAAATCCCATTCAAACTATAGTTTTTCGCAATTTAAGTCAATATGCTTACTTATGTGGATCAGTTCATTTAACTCAAATGAAGATATCATATTTTAAGCCAAAATATAAACTGATTAAATCATATAGAAAGCATTCAAAAAATCGTATTCTCAATGCTAGGCTGGAAAATTTTGAACCCATGTCTATGTAACTAATTTCCACCGATGCACAAAAACAAGGTCTCCTCAAACGCTAACCATTCGAAATATTCTTCATTATCCAAATTCACCAACCTATTCAACAGCCCTAAATCCAATTCCTTACAACCCTCGTGAAAGGGTCAGCTTAATTCCACAGCAATATTTCCCGATCAGACCAATCAATTCTCAATTCGGCAAAGTGTTGCCCATTTCTGAATGGAAAGTTTGCTGTTGATTCCCATAACTTGTTGGCTAGAAGTTGATATTGTTCCCTTCCCTTTTCCCCCTACGTACAGATAAATATTTGGAAGAATTCCTGTTTTATCCAGACCACCCTAGCCCAAATTAAATGATCGGAGAGAGTGGCGAAGTTAAGACAAATTGATTCGAAGGTCTAAAGTTCCTGAGAATAGTCATTCCGGCTCAGTGAAGCTCTGAAAGCATTTCTAGCCTGTATCTAAAGTGGGGTTGAGATGGTCACACCACAGGACTGCTCCGGGGTGAAGGAGCTTCAGTGCTGATATCGATTTTGTTAACACTTCACCATCATTAAGCGCTCCTGGTATATCTTAGGGCTTTCATATTGAACTGCTGAAACTTGGAGGAAATACTTATTGTTATATTGTTTCAGCATAATTTGCCTGCACCAGTGGATCGAGATTTTTCTTTGTGATTCTGTGTAAAGAAAAGATTAACGAAGGACTGAAGATAATTTCAGTATATAAGCGAAATGCAAAACTCGTGAAATTTTATGATTTCATTCTCTCAACTCAAAGGAGCTTGCACACTGTTTTTATAGCATCCTCAATATAAATGGTTTTCCAATAAGACTTATTGTTTTGAATAGCTCGCTATTTTGGTAGATGTCACGTTTGAAGCTGTCATTTTTTGACATTCGGCAAGTAGAAACTACGCCGTTAATTAAAATGGAACGATAAACGCTTCAAGAACGAATTGAAATTATTAAAATTCACTATCAAAATGGTGAAAATTTGGCAGAGACGGTTCGTAAAACTCGAACATTTTTAGGTCGTCGTGAAGCACCTTGTCGGACCACAATAAAGAATTGGTGAAAAGAATTCGAGCTGTTGGGACAAGTTAGTAATGTGAAGAATAAACCCGTGCACGTCCCTCAAGAGCAGCCGATAATATTGCTGCTGTTGCTGAAAGTGTTGAAGAAAACCCAGGTTAGTCCATTCCTCGTCGTTCTTTGGAATTAGGCATTTCACAAACGTCATTACACACGTATTTTGCAAGATTTGGGTCTTAAGGCTTGTAAAGTTAAGTTAACACAAGATCTCAAGCCGGCCGATCACCAACATGGTCATGTCTCTGCTGATTGGGTCGTTGAAATGCATGAAAATGATCCGGAATTCCATCTCTCGAAGAGAGATTGGCCACCGAGATCTTGTGATTTAACACCTTGCTACTTATTCCTTGTGGCCACGTGAAAGAAAAGATCTACGCCAATAGCTCAGCGTCGATTCAAGACCTCAAAGATGGAATTCGTAAGGCTAGCGAGGACATAGATCAGCCACTTTGCGATTTGGTTATGGAAAATTTCATTAAAAGGATATGGTCCTGTAAGCGTGGTCGTGGGGGCTATTTTCACTAATAACGGCATAGCTAGCTAATTAAATAACCATCCGATCATTTATATTGAAAAATGGCATTTTTCTTCGAATATCAAAATAACACCTCTTATTGGAAAACCCTTTATCATTACTTTCTTAATTACCTATCGATTTTCAAATACGACTTTGTTTGTTAGATATTTTCAAGCTTTGCCTCTGAAAGAGATGCTCGAAGTTCTGATTCCTCATGACAAGAAATTTATTCATTTATCTATCTCAGAAATTCTGCATGCGTTGCTTTGCTTATTGCATTAGGCGAAGTCTGCAGAAGTGTTTTAATTAGAGGATGAATTAATGAAAGGGTAATTTGTTATTCAAACTGAACCTGAACGAGGTTATTGCACCTTGTATATTGTATTCTTCATGAGTGAAGCGAGTTGCATATAAAAGTTTATTTGAGTAGGTAAACAATGTTCAAAATGAACGAAATGATGACTCGTATGTTACTATGTACTTGAAAGATGTGAAAAGTAATGAGCCTGATATACTTCATGCTGGTGTATCGCTTTTATTTCTGAACACAATAACTTTCGAAGGAATTGTCCTAGAGACTTGAAATTCGCAGAATAAGTTCTGTTCCCAAATGCCTCGTAGGGTTTCCATAAAATATGGCCATTTAAAAATTTGGTTCGTCAATATCTCAGAAAATACAAAATCAATCAAAATGAAATGTAACGGCCAAATGCAAGATGCTGATAGCCAGCCTCATGAAAAAATTTTGTGTCAATAGTGTGACAGAACCATGTTTAATTCTAGTTTAATGCCTCCGTACTGGAACCGACGCATTCGCCATTTTGCACCAACCATTTATTGAATTAAATCAACAATTAAACTTCTATAATGATAAAAAAGACTGTCGAACTGAAGCAATATATTCATATAATCATTGATTCATTCGATCTGTATATCGATCTCCATTTTTAGTCAGTCACGAAACTTTCTTCTGGAAAATTAATTGAATTCACATAAAAACATTTCATTCAATCAAATTTTGAAAGCAAATTGACATTCTAAGAAATATAATTACTACTAATATGGACATAAAGATTGATATACTGAATCTTCAAGCAAAATTTTGTGGCTATTGTATCAACAAGAACCATGAAAAGTTCAGTTGAAATATTGAAAGAAGAATCTTATATTTTCATAATAGAATATCCGATTCGGGTGAAATTCATTTTGAGAATCAAAAATACTATACTGAATGTTCATGGAAAATTTCAAGGAGATGGCATCATCAGAACCATAGAATTTAATTTTAGCAATTATTTATTTTTTCACATATTTCATTATTGAATGACTTTCCGAATATAATCCGATTGTGCTAAGATTTCACATTTATTTTGTTTGTATTTGTATGAATCTCAAACACCATGTAAAATTTTGAGGTAATAGTCTCATTGCTTCACCAAAGAACGAGTGCGCAAATGCTCCTGCTCAGGGTATTTCTTATTTTTTGTCGACCGTATATAGCGTGCAGTATCTAGCGCATCCCGTTCGAAAGTTAGAGTGTTCACGGACAAAGAGAGCTTCTTACAAACAGACATTCATCATTATATATCGATACCAGTCTTTTTAGACCAATTTCAGCACAAATTCGAATATTCCAGTCATTCCTCAGGAATAAGCAAGCAAAAAATGACCTTAAGGTGATCATACCAGGAAGATTTCTTGAATCAATAACACCCTCCATTGCTTCTATTGATTTTACTAACACCCCAACTTCATGAAGCATACTTGGACTGTTTATGGGTTAACAACCAGAGAAACTGAAGGGAATTCGTGCTGTCAGAATTGTTTTCCAATTCGGAAGTTTCGCTTTTTCCGGCTAAGTTTGACTTACTCGCAACATTTCATTGAATATCAGCTGTCTTTGTTCAAGACGAAACTTTGAACAAGCGAATACGGGGATAACAGGCCTAAAAAATATTATTTGTTCGGAAATTGGGCAGAAATCAGTTCCCTGATAAATCCAACTTTGTGAAATGCTCTAGGAACTAACAAAGTTCTTGTATTTTTTCAATTTTTTATAATAGGTCGAATTGTGTCAGTTCATTCAAGAGAAACGTGTTTTTCGTGTGATTTCAGAACACTTGATAGATCAGTTGAGTTCACGGAAGCCTTAGCTTTTAGTGGGCCAGCAAACATAAATATAGCATGAAAATTTGACCGTTTACAAAATAAATTTCGCTCGAATCAGATATCTTGTTTGAGAAATATGAAAATTTTCTTTAAAATATTCCAATTTAATTTTCTATGGTTCTGTTACTACTGTGCCACAAAATTTTGGATGAAGTTATCATGAGCATCTTGCATGTGGCCGTAAATTCCATTTCCATTGGTTATGTTCTGTCTGAGATATATAGGAACAAAATTTTGAATGGCCATATTTTATGGAACACCCTGTGCGATTTGGCTGGTTAACGAACTTAACCACGGCATTTGTGAACCGACAAAGACGAAGATTCGTCATCAGGCAGTCGAACCATATCGTTTGAAACACTTTTTGGTTCAAAACTCGAAAACTACAGACATTTGGTGGAAAAATAAAGCCTTTGTTTGAGAAGAAAGAGCGCTCAAAGACTATGAAGCGATTGAAATATATTCTGGGAGGATTCTCCATTTCTGAAAAAAACTTTATAGGTTTTCATTTCCAGTCTCTGAAACAGAAATAATTGAACAATTTGTTGACTAAGACGAAGTGCTTCTGCGAGAATCTTTGCACTCATTAGTCAGCAGCAAATTGGTCTTGAAAAAATGTTGCCTTACAGTTAATTAGACTGCAAATGAAAAAACACACAATTTTGAAGATTTTACAAGTTTGTCCGAAGAAGGTGACACCGAAACGTTACCTACATTGTTTTTTTCATTTATTTCCTTTTTCAGTTTTACTGGTAGGCAACAATTTTTTCAAGACCAATTAGCTCCTGACAGAAAAGTGCAAAGATTTTCGCAGGAGCACTTCATCTCAATTGAAACATTTTTAATTATTTTTGTTTCAGAGACTGGAAGTGAAAACCTATAAAGTTGTTTAAAACTATAAAGCGATTTTCGATGATTAATATATTTTGTTTCTGTTCTCTAATACCGAAATATAAAATCCAAAGCTCGTATTTCCATGAATGAATAAATCCCCTTCATTCATATTGTTGGCAAACCTGGTTATTTTCTTCGTTCCATACTTCGCCAATACTATTTATATTACTTTAACTGAACATCGGCGTCGAAGTTAAAACATATTGCGAACGGGTATGGTCTCGAGGGATTGCAATATTCCCAAATCTACCGTTCGATGTCACTTACCATTCGAGGATATATTTGTGTATCAAGTCAATAAATGGATATAAATTGGATTTTATATTCAGCTTTCAAGTTGGAGAAACAATAATTCATCTTGTGCTCGAATACATTCTGCCGCAATTGATATGATTGATCGTCAAATATCGCATACGAAAAAGTCAAATAGCTATCTCGGTCTACCGTATAAATCCAGGCATAATGATCGTTGATATTTTCTCCGGTTCCACTGTTCCGATCAGAATTCTGACCTGAAAAATAACAAGAAATTCTTGACGATTTTACCTATTTCTACGAAACCTACTGAAGCTGTCACCAGCTGAGCTTGGGGTGATGCAAGGACTGCTGACAGGGAGAACATCCCCAATACTGACATTTACTACAATGACGCAACGTACTTTTTTCGGAAGTATCAGGATTAGGTTCAAAAAGTGATAGTCTACAAGAAAGAGTTTGGAGAGATTCAGTCAGACTAGAGGAGCTCGATTTTATCCTGGAAGTTGCGCTCTTTCAACGCGGAATGATAATGTGTTTGAGGTACAATGTTCAGTCGAATATACATAATATGTTTCATTAGGTGGATGTTAATCACACAATTTTTTTTGATCCCACAACATTATTATTGGGGGTTGAAAATTACAACCCCTTTTGATTTTCCTTCTGCAAAATTCAGATACAGTCGATACTTTGTCGGAAAAATAAAAACCTACAAGCAGTTATGATCACTGTTCATTCCATTTCATCGTATGTTCCATAGAATGAATATTCTAAGATATTTTATGCTCAAAATTGGTATCATCAATTATGCTTCTTAATCGAAAGAAAGTTCTATTTGTGAAATTCAATTATTACATAAGTATATAATTTTCTTCCGGAAATTAGTAATTGAACCTACAGAAAGATTTATAGAACATCTTTATCTCCTGTCATAGACATACAATATCTTAGAATATTCATTCTATGGATAACTTATACGATGAAAGGGAATGAACAGTGATCATAACTGCTTTTAAATTTTTATTTGTCCGAGATAATTATCGACTGTATCGAAATTTTGCAAAGGACTTTTTCTCTTCAAATTAAATGGAAAACCATGAGATAATTTTATTTTTTTTTCGAAAATCTATCCCATAAAAACAATTTTTGAATGAAAATCATAGAGGGTTGTTATTTTCAACGCCTAATAATGAAGTTATGAGATCTAAGAAATTTGTGTGAGTATATCTACTTAGTGCTTCATATTATGTATAGTTTTATGATTCAGTATTTTTAGAAAGCCGTAAAAAAATCAAAAACTGTTAACTCGTCAATCCTTCCGAAGGCAATATACAGCCTTTGGAAGGCGATGACGAGTTGACAGTTTTCAGTTCAATTTCGGAAAAAAAAATGAATGAACTATCCCTGCTTATTTTCATCGAAGAAACATCTTCCCAAGTCCCCCGAGTTTGTTTACAGACGATATATGACACACCGTTTATTATAACATAAAATCATTTGACATAGCAATTCAACCAAATTCAATAATCGGCGAGAATTGAAATTTCGTCTTAGAAGAAATATTTATTGACATAACAATCCTTGGAGAAAATGGAACTGTCAAAACCAATTTTCCACCAGCCTCCGAAATAAGAATTTCGAACTATTGACAAAGATAATATCTCAGGAGGAAATCAGCCATGTCGATGTCCACGATTTATTGTCTCCGATACAGACGACAAATGAAAACAGCAAATATCTAATCAGAAAGACCCCTCAGCAGGCTGTGACAAATACGGGTAAAAATGTCACAATTTATGAGAAAATGCGACAAAAAAGAGGAGGATACGGCATTTCGCGACGACCTGCCAGCACTTGAACATAACAAGTTTGAACGATCCGAACCATTACACACCGCTTAAACGAATTTCGAAAAGTTTCGCATTTTTTTTACGGATTACAATTGACGTTGAGCATGAAACTGTACGCGGAAACCATCAAATAAATGCACTTTATTGATCTTGAAAATTTTCTCTACCTGTGACGAAAAAACGAGTTCATACTGTTTGTCATTGAAATCGAGTTTTTGGTTTGATAACTTGCTGGGTTGGTACTCACCTGTTCAGCTGTGGTGAAGTCTCCCGTACATGTATTCTGAAAAAGTAAGAATTTAGATTATACTAGCAATTCAGAGAGTGACTACAGGCATATCAAAAATAGTTAGAAATACAGAGTGGCTTAAATTACAAAAGAGTTGCGTTATTTAAGAATGAATGTAATCATCTAAACATATCCGAAATATCTTCAATGGTAACTGAGATATCTCGAAAAAACTAAAACTGATCTGATATCGATTGGAATATCTTCTGGAAGGATTCAGCATTTCTAAAAAACTTTATACGTTTTCACTCCCAGTCTCTGAAACAGAAATAATTGAAAATTTTTCAATTAAGTTGAAGTGCTTCTGCGAAAATCTTTGCACTTATTTGTCAGGAGCAAATTGGTTTTGAAAAAATTGTTGCTTAACAGTAAACTAAAAGAGAAAACAAATGAAAAGGATAATGTACCTTGTCGGTGTCTATATCAGACACCTTCTTCAGACAAACTTGTAAAATCTTCAGAATTGTGTATTTTTTCATTTGCAGTCTAATTGACATTGAAAGTTGTCAACACATAGAGATGTTGATTTATTTAATTTTGAAATGTTCTGATGTCATTTCTTTCTTCAATAAATCAATCCAAATACGATCTATTTTGACAGAACAGTTAGCCAAATTATCTTCAATAAATCAATATCTCTAGGTGTTTAAATTTTTCAATGTCGATCAGACTGCAAATGAAAAAACACACATTCTGAAGATTTTACAGGTTTGTATGAAGAAGGTATCTGATTTAGACACCGAAACGTTACATTATCCTTTTCATTCATTTAATTTTAGTTTTACTGTTAGGCAACAATTTTTCCAAAACCAATTTGCTCCTGACAAATAAGTGCAAAAATTTCGCAGGAGCACTTCATTTCAATTCATAATTTTTTAAACATTTCTGTTTCAGAGACCGGGAGTAAAAATCCATAAAGATTTTTATAAATAAAACTGATCTGTTTCTGGAAAACAAAAGTGCTGAATACCTCAGAGATCTACATTCACAACATGTGTCTGTCTGCTGTGCTATATCGATGGTTTAGATAATTGGCTCATATTTTCTTGAAAAAATTGATGGTACAGTTTAAGCGACTTTTAACCGTTATGTCCACATGATTCAAGAATTGTTCTTCCTGAAGTTCTCTGCGATTTTCAGTACATTAGCCTTATTTAGCACCCTGCATTTTTAGGTATAGCTAAATTAACAAGATAATAACGACCTTTTTAGGACTCTCGCTTACCTGAAAACTACATTCATTGACTATCGCCCAAATAGGTATCCAATGAAATGCTGGACATTCGTCCGACATTAACGCAATGTATTGACAATAATGGACACACATTCGCCGATATCATCTCTTTAAAACTATCTGAACATAAACTTCAAATGTTATACTGGATGATAAACAAAAATATTTGAATCGATTCTTCCATAAGTTTTCGTTTAAAAGAAACTTAAATCAGTTCCTCCGTTCTACATCGATGTATTGTTTTTCTCTGATCCTAAACACGGAAATGCGCATCTATTATCATACCAAGATATCATTTGAACTAATAGTAGTCGATAAGTGAGTATCTAGGACCATTTGATACTGTAAAATCTCCCATTACACTGCCAAAGATCAACAAACCAATCCTAGTTTAATGCCATTCGTAATGCAACCGGCGCATTCGCCATTTTGCACAAGCCATAATATCGAATCAAATCAACAATGAAACTTCTAAAGTGACCAAGAAAACTGTCAAACTAAACCAATATATCTAAAGAATCATTGATTCATTTGACTGGATATCAATCTTCATTTTAATTCGGTAACGAAAGTTTTTTCTGGGGAATTTATTGAATTCCCATGAAAATATTTCATTTAATCAAAGTTTGGAAGCAAGATGACATTGTAAGAAATATAATCACTACTTATATGGATCTTTATTTAACATCTGACGAAATTTCAAGGTTAGATTAGTCTTTTTTGTAGAAATTGATTTTTATTTTGTACGTGTCTCCTAATTATTTCTTTCACGAATTAAAATGACCTCTAACATAAAACTAATGACAAGACATGATGTCTGATAATTATTTTGCTCCGATTCTAAAATTCTCTACCTCACGAAAACTCACGAGGTAACAGACTGGCAAACATCACAGAATTTATTTTTCTTTTCACTTTTACCATCAAGTCTTTTCGAACCTTTCCGTGCAGACCGTCATTTAAGGGCTTCAACGTCGGAAAGGAGTGTTCCGGTTCCAATTTTGTGTTTAATTGGCCGACATTCCCGTTTTTGGAGTGAAAAAAAGTTTATCTTGTCATTAAGGAAGAAAAATTACCCTTAATAAACCGAGGCTGGTCGTCCACTCGAGAGGAAATATAAAACAACCCTTCAATAATACAGGGTATCGGGTAGCTCATTTCAAGCAAGTTTTATTTAATTTCTTTGAAACCGGACAAATGAGTGAAATGAAAAGGGGGCCCTTTGAAATATTTTGTTGATTTGGGAAAAGTTTAGATTTGAAAGCGAAGTTATCTTAGATCTACAAAAAGACACAGAAATCGAAGCCAAAATATCTGGAGAAGATTCTTTGATTAAAAATGGCACCATCTACAATGATCTGAGAATACTCTTGATCCTTTATGAGAATTAAAATCTCTCAAAAACTAGCATTAGTTATTGTTTTAGATTCTGTTGAGTCTAGAGGCCTGTTTTTATATCCATTTTTAAGAAGACTCTGTTATTTAACTTGAATTCAAGTATTAAGTATGAAAAAGCATTGAAAGTTTGGTTTCTTCTGAATCTCCATTACTTATATCATCTTCAAACTAACAAGGACTGGTGCCATCTAAATGGTTTTCCAATAAGAGGTTTATTTTGATATTAAAAAAAATTCCAGTTTTCAATATAAATGATCGGATGTTCATTTCATTATAAAGAAGAAGCTATGCCGTTAATAATGGAAAATAACATCAGGCAAATGACTACCATGACCACGCTTACAGGACCATATCCTTTTAATGAAATTTTCTATAACCAGATCGCAAAGTGGCTGATCTATATAATCGATAGCCTCACGAATTCTATATTTGACGTTTTCCTGCGAAAGATCAATGACACGACGTTGTTGATGATAGGCCGGTTTGCGTTCTTGTGTTTTACTGAAATTTATGAGCGTTAAGACCCAAATTTTTATGCAAAATACGTTGTAATGGCGTTTGTGGAATGCCAAATTCCAAAGAACGACGAGGAATGGACAAACCTGGGTTTTCTTCAACACTTTCGGCTATAGCAGCAATATTCTCGGCTGTTTTTGAGCGACGTACACGGGTTTTATTCTTTACATCACTAATTTGTCCCAACAGTTCGAATTTTTTCACCAATTTCTTTATCGCGTTTCGACAAGGTGCTTCACGACGACCCAAAAATGTTCGAGTTTTACGAACCGTCTCTGCCAAATTTTCACCATTTTATAGTGAATTTTAATGATTTCACTGGGTTCTTGTTGCGTGTATCGTTCCATTTTTATAATGTCGTAGTTTCTACTTGTCGAATGTCGAAAAATTACAGCTTGAAACGTCACATCTACCGAAATAGCGGGCTATTCAAAATAACATATCTTATTGGAAAACACTTCAGGAAAAAACATCATTCAGCCAATCATTGTTCCTCTGCGCAACGATTTCTGGGATATTTTCATCCATGAGGATGATAACGCCCCACAACACCGCACACAAAGGGTTCAAATCATTCTTCAAGAGAACAATATCCAGCGATGTAACTGGCCAGCAAACTCACTAGAATTGAATCCAATTGAGCACGTATGGAATTACTTAAGGAGAGGAACATAAAATCACTTAAACCCATTTTGTACTTCCCAGGAGTTTGGCCCTTCAGGAAAAATGCAACGATATGCCTGAAAATTTTATTGATGCCTTGTAATCAAACGTGAATAATCGATATAATTATATTCTTTCCCATTTTGTCTCATACTTCGAATACCCAGAGGGGTCGAGACTTCTGACGACATTTATAGATCTTGAAGAGCAACTGAAGACATTTGACGAGTATCACAAGGAAATAAACCTGCTAAAAATCGTAAAATAATACGACCAACTCATATAAACTGCACAGAGTAAATAGCATAATTTTCAGCACAAAACTTCAACAGGGTTCCTGAAGATTTATTATTCGGAAATAATCAACCAGGATTTCAGCGTTAATTTTCTCTTTTCCCCCGATATAAGGGATGTTTTATATGCGACTCAACAGAAAAAACTCATACATCAGCGCCATATTGCGGTACGAAATCACTCATCTTATCTGGCAATCAAGCAGTTCTTCCAGAAAGATTCAGAAATAATGTGAGCAAGCAGAGCGGCCAAACTACCTCGGCGTATGTTTCAGCACGTTTCAGCGATGCCGCACTACATTTAAAAATTGAATTTACGACCGACCGGGCTATTTTTCAGCGGCAAGTCTTTACTTAGTTTTCCATTTTCAGTTTTACACACATCAGGAATGTCTGCAAGAAAGGAAGGCAGCGGAAAAAAACAAAAAAATTAGAGAAACTCAGAGCAGATGCTTTTGAGCGTTTGTTCATTGGTGGAGCAATAATGCTATCACCTCAAAATTTTGTATGGGACTTGAGATGCATGCTTATTATATGGATGCGGAATCTCAGCACGATCGGGATTATATCTGGAAATAATTCAAGAAATAAAATATATAAAAATCAATAATTAAAAAAAAATATTATTTGGTTCTGATGATGCGATCCTCTAGAAGTTTTGCTCGAACATTCAGTATATCAATCTTTGTTCCCAAAATAAATTTCACCCGAATCGGATATATCGTTATCGAAATACACTGCGCAAAAAATTAAAGCAAATTCTGAAAATCTCATTTTATTGAAAGTTAACTCTACATTGACTTTATAACTTATTTTTTATGTTTATGGTTTACCCTGTTCTGGTCTTCGGTCATTCATACCTGTTTCACTAATCGCTGCAACATTCTGGACACACTTGTATGGGAAACTCCAAACCTTTCTGCAATTCTTGTGTTTGTCCACCCTTCCTCTCGCAAAACTACCGCTTGGGCACATACCTCTTGGGTCAAGTTGCGTGATTCGCGTTGCATAGCAATCGAGTGTATAAAATCAAACAAAAGAAAAACTATTGATCACTAGAATTGATCGAGAACAACTAATTTCAGAATGGAGCCAATACATTCAAAATCTGATAATCTCATCTTTTTTTATTCCTACTGGGAAAAAACATCTGTATTGAAGAAAAACGTTGAAAGTGGATAACATATGCATGCATAATTCTGATAAATATAATTATCATTGAGAACACCTTTAGTTGTAGAATAAATTCGAGATTTCTATAATGTGCGTTAATTTTTCTGCGCAGTGTAGTTAGATTCTTCTTTTCAAAATTTCAATTGAATTTTCTATGGACCTGGTAACACTATGGCCACAAAATTTTGCATAAGGCTGATTATGAACATCTTGCATATGACCGCAAAATTCAATTCCGATTGGTTTCGTTTTTTTTGGTATACCCCGTACGATTTGGCTGGTTAACGATTTCAACCGCGGCATTTGGAAACAGAACTCACCCTGAAAATCTCATGTCTCTATTACAATTTCTTCGAAAGTTATTCTGCTTACTGCCGGGCGGCCCCACGGAAAGTATTGAATTTGACCACGAATTCGTTATCAGGGAGTAGAACCCTATCGTTTGAGACCATTTTTAGCTTCGAAAATGACAGAGACTTGAACAAAACGATATAGCACTCGTTTAAGTAGAAAGAGTGCTCAAAAATTGAATTTACGAGCGACCCGACTATTTTTTAAAGGTCTTCACTCAGTTTTCCATTTTCAGTTTCACACACATCAGGAATGTCTGCTAAGTCGAGGCTTCTTTCAGCAAGAAAGGGAGGCAGCGCAAAAAAACAAAAAGAATGAAATACTGAAAGGGATCATTTCCAAGATAGTCTTTCTTTCGCTTATATGGCTTATAATATGACTAGGCCGTGAATTCTACAACTTCCCGGGATTTCTGGGCGAAGCTTTCCGCTTAATGCTATGCCATTCAGCAGAGGTCGGTTTCCTTCCGCAGGAAGCCAGCTTCGGCTTGCAATTCATAAATACAAAGAATACCGAGAAAACATTTGTCCGATGTCTAGTATCGTTTCTTAAGATACAACAACTAAGTCATTAGTTCCTTTTGACAACTACACTTTTTGCTATACGTATTCAGATAACCATGAAGATCGTACGTAAGTAACTTGCTTTCAAAACGGATAATGACAGCGCGTTCATTTTATGACGGATAACTTTCTTTATGTCGGTAATGGGTAATATGTTTCACAAAATTAATGTGAAAAAAAAACATGCGGTAATAATGAATTAATTACTCAAGAGGTTTTCTGTGAATTCATTTGAAACTGAAAAGTGTTTCCTAACCAATAAGATATGCCGTTAATAGTGGAAAATAACATCAGGCAAATGAACACCACGATAACGCCTACAGGACCATATCCTTTTAATGAAATTTTCCATAACCAAATCGCAAAGTGGCTCTTTCACGTGGCCCAAAATGAAGAAGTCACAAGGAGTTAAGTCACAAGATCTCGATGGCCGATTTTAATTACCTCTTCGAGATATAACACGGTCCAAAAACTTTTTCCGCAAAAGATCGATAGTTTTGTCCTTCGGCTTGAGTTCTTGTGTTAATTTAACTTTATAAGCCTTGAAACCCAAATCTTTATGCAAAATACGGTTAAATGACGTTTGTTGAATGCCTGATTCCAAAGAACTACGAGGAATGGATAAACCTGGGTTTTCTTGAATACTTTCGGATACAGCAGCAATATATTATCGGCTGTTATTGAGCGACGTGCACGGGTTTTATTCTTCACATCACTTACTTGTCCCAACAGCTTGAATTTTTCCACCAATGTTCTTATTGTCGTCTGACAAGGTGCTTCACGACGACCCAAAAATGTTCGAGTTTTACGAACCGTCTCTACCAAAGTTTCACCACTTATAAAGTGAATTTTAATAATTTCAATGCGTTCTTGAAGCGTGTATCGTCCCATTTTTATTGATGGCGTAGTTTCTACTGGTCAAATGTCAAAAAATGTGTGACATCTACCTGAATAGCGGGCTATTCAAAATTACACCTCTTTTTGGAAAATCCTTCATTCGCAATAGAAAGATACATAGATAAAAACTTGGAAAAAAGATTTCTAGGCAAAAATATTACTTTCAATAGAAAGATACATGGAAAAAAACCTAGAAAGGAACTATCAAGGTGGTGACATAGTGATCTTATCATATAAGCCACCGTCTATTAAAGCACTGAACTCCTTTGTCATCGTCTGTGAGTTAATATGAAAGTGCCGAAGAATATTCCAGGAAAACTCACATAAATATAAATGAAATATAGAAGGGGCTGAACTGATCCTTGAAAGCACAACGTCCTTTGATATTCTCAAGATATTTTCTCAGACATTTATACAGAAAAACGAACAAATGAATATCTATGTCCCCAGATCTGAATTTCATGTAGAATGGATTATTGAACTCGAAATAAATTCTACCCTTTTTAAAATTTCGAGAAGTTCTTCAATTTCCCCGAGTCAATCGTTCGGCACGATATTCAAATGAAAATAAATTCATTCAGTCTGCAGCCCCTTGAATTATTCGTCCCGACACCAAATTGAATTCTAAAACGATCATTTCGGGTATCCTTGTAATTATAACGAAAAAGTTGAGAATCAGGAAAACACAGAACGGTGCCTTCCTAAATGCAAATTCAAATTAGCGCCTACCCTTTTTATGTCCTTCGGCTCCCTGGCTACCCTTTAAGGGTGATAAATCATTGGTTCATTAGGAATCAGCAGCACCTATAGATTTCTTCAGGTTTTTAGGTTCAGGGCCCTCTCAGCTTCAGTCCACCATTCTTTCTTCAGGCGCTCAGCTCCGCTGCATAATCGCGAACGGAGAAAAAAACTCATTTGGGAAAGAGGAAATTTTTTCGCTAATTACCCTATTATTTGGTCCGATTATCAATTTTTCGGGACCTCCTTTGGGCACGCTACTGGAAAAGATTCCATCCATCTTGCTTGGATGAATTGATTCTGGAAAATTGGGGAACAATAGATCAAAGAGTCATCATTTGCCGATTTAGCATTCAAATGATTGAGTTTTCCGCTCGAACTAACACCCTTTAGATGCGAACAACAAGCATTCATTTTTGTTGTTTTTACGCGCCCAAGCTTAGGTTTGATCGTTATGAAAAAAATACGTGGTCGAGTTCAGTTTTATCAATTGATTATCGATAATTCGGGTCAAAAAACAGAAACATTTAAAAACGTTTGTTGATCGAAAATTCTTTTGTGTTCAGGTTGACATCGATTCGTAACTATGAAACATGAATAATTCGGTATATAGTTATTGTTTGGAAAAGTACACTCAAACCTCAAGGTCTATTGTGCCCACTTACAGAGCTGTTCTGACCACACCTTTTATAGCTCGCCTTTCAGTTCCAGAGATCTGATGATATCCAATATCTGTGAAGGCTTCGACGAGGCTAGTTCCTCACTCAAGTTTCTCGCCCAAGGCATTATCTACTTAGGCTCACAATGCCAAAGCATTCTGTGACTCGGTGAATGGGGGTTTCTTCCTCTTTCCCACAGAACCTACACTCGTCAGTGTCCGACAATCCCATCTTCAACCGGTGCCTCCTGAGGTGACAGTGTTCTGTAAGAAAGCCAGTGAGGAAGTCTAATTGTTTCTTACCAAGATCCAGATATCTTTTGGATCTTGCTGTTCCGAAGGAACTTAGTGGAATGATCCATCCCTGGGGGATTCCGCCAGAGTTTTTCCGTCTCGGCTTTCTGCTTCTTCAGAATCTCCTTCTTTTAGATACATTTGGCTATACGACAGAAGGGTTCTTGTCCAATGAGTGACATTCGTGCGCCCTCTTTGGCAAGTGTAAAGGCCTCTTTGTTTTCTTTGATTCCCGAATGGCCGAGAACCTAGATTAAAAAGACCTCTTCTTCTACAATAACAGAAATCCTCGAACATACCATATATCAGGTCAAAGCTCAATGAAACTTGGATTTATGCAGATATAGGGTCAAAGAATTGGACAAAAAGGATACGTGTTAATTGGAAAAACTTTGGTGAACATTTAAACAATATAAGATTCCATACATGAATCCACAAATAGGCCCTTCAAATGAAACAATAATTGGCCAGTACCTCTATATAGCTTGTTTCAGCAATTTCGAAACTCATATTATATTATTTCATTTAATTAGTTGTATCCAAATTGAATTGGATAATTCCAAAATGGGTCTCTTCAATAATTATTCAATTTGTTCCGCTTTTTGTTTGATTTGTCAATTCAAGTATTCGACTGCATAATTAGTTATTCGGAAGAATTGAAATTCCTCAATATATAGTACGAATACCATCTAGTGCAGCAAGCTTGCAATTTATAGAAACGAATGTTAATATGATGAAGTCCATATTGTTCTTGGTTATGAGGGAGTACGCTCCCTAGAATTTCATGAATTCCGGAGTTAATGTTATCGTGATTCAGTCTGCTTTTCATTCGAACAATAATTTCACGGATTCTTTTGATGTGGGCAGAGTTGCATTCCCGGAATTTGTAAATGAAAATTGTGCTTAAATGTTTCGATCCAGGACTTGGTCATTGCCTGTAAGGTCAGATTTTGCTCTAGTTGAGTAATTTAGTAACCCCTTCTTAAAAGTACATTTACCTATACCACAGAAGGGTTCTGGGTCAATGACATTCGTGCGCTCTCTTTGGCAAATGTATTAGCCTCTTCGTTTCCTTTGATTCCCGAATGACCTGAAACCCAGGTTAAAAAGACCTTATTTTTCTTGCCTACCTCATTGAGTTTGTTCCTGCATCCTCAACAGTCTACAATCTTACGACGGGTTAAACAATGATATTTCTCAAGCTCAAAGTTCTTCTTAGATTCAATTACATAAATACTCAGAAGAAGACGAAAAGAAAACAGAAATAGAAAGAGAATAACGATCATATATTTTCGAGAAAGAAACAATACCTTATCTAGATAAGCATGTAATCTCGAAGAAATGTTTAACTAATAAAGGCAATCTTCTGAACTGACTAGACGTTCCCCATTATGTTTTCCAAACTCATAGGAAAACTATCTGATCTCAGACTGGAATCCCATTCGACTCACGCATTTCACCGAAACATTTTGGACTAAATGGGAATGGGAATGGTAGTCATGATATGCCTAGAAATTTCAGAAGTTTCAACGATGCAAAATTCATCCAAGTTTTTCCAAGGCCTCGTATGTTAATGAACCATATCCAGTCACATATGTGACAGTATTTGCTCAAGTTGGCCACAATGAGTTTTTCTGTTTGATGACAAAGTTCCGAACTTTCTGCCGGCTGCACTGTTTCTTTCCACATGGGACTTCCAGAGTTTTCGCGATTAATTTCTAGGATATCGAAAGCACCCGCTCGACGGCCAAATCTGGGGAATTTGATTGAGGTAATTAAGTCTTTCCTCTACGTGACATTTTTCAGATAGGACCTTCATATTGGCGACATTGATTAAATTCGCAATGATTGGCGCTTTGTCCAACTAATTGATTGGGATATTATTTTTGGAGGAGTGAGTGATTTTCCAGTTCACTGTGGGAGTTCCAGAACTTGAGGAGTTTTTTGAAGATTACTTTTTTGGATGCAGTACGGAATCAGTTCTACCATTTTATGTTAGAAAAATAAAATTCTCTTATGGTTTTCCGTTCAATTCTGGAAAAAAAGTATCCTACAAAATTTCGATACCGTCGATACCTTTCTCGGAAAAAAACACTTTCAAGCAGTAATGATCACTGTTCATTCCATTTTATCCTATGTTCCATAGAATGAATATTTTAGGATATTGTTTATGCTCAAAATTGATTTTGTCAATTATGCTTATTAATCGAAAGAAAGTTCTATTTGTGAAATTGAAATAATACGGATATAATTTTCTTCCGGAAATTAGTTACTAACCCTCAGAAAGATTTATAGAACATCTTTATCTCCTGTTATTGATATACAATAACTTCAAATATTCATTCATATAGAACACTTATACGATGAAATGGAATGAAAAGTGATCATAACTGCTTGTAAGTTTTTATTTTTTCCGAAAAAAGTATCGACTGTATCGAAATTTTGCACGGAACTTTTTTTCTCCAGAATTGAATGAGAAACCATAAGAAATTTTATTTTTTAGAAACCTATCCCACGAATACATTTTCTGAAGGAAAATCATAGAAGGCTGTTATTTTCTACACCTAATAATAAAGTTATGGGATCTGAAAATGTGTGTGAGTAACATCCACTTAGAGCTTCACATTATGTATAATTTAATGGCTCAGTGTTTTTCAGAAGCCGTAAGAAAAATTAAAAACTGTCAACTAGTCATCACCTTTCAAAGGCTTTATCTAGGAAGTGGGGTCGATTTCGAAAAAAATTATATGAACTACCCCTGCTCATTTTCATCGGGGAATCATCTGTTAAAGTCCCTCGTATTTGTTTCCAGATACCCTGTTTATGTTAGACTGTAGCTCGAATGGAATTGAGAAAGAATAACATTATTCAATTGAAAAAACGCTCAAAAAGAAGAAAATCTGATATTTATGCATTGAGTCATTTCTTCAGAATATACGAAGTTTTGTGGAGAATGCCTGTACATTATTGCAAATGGCCCACTAACGGTAATGAAACCATTCTATCCTCAAAAATCACACATCAAAACTTTTTTCCCATATTCTTCAGGAAATAAATCATTTTAGAATTCCAGAAAAAAGTACATGTGGTGAACATACCAAGAGCATTGGGAGCTTAAAGATTTAATATACCCCATATGGTGCAGACTTTTCGACATTCAGTATGTACCTCGAACAAAATCATTCGTTCCCTCCTTTCATATTATATGAAAGTGCTGGTGGAAAATAAGCGTATGAGAGTTATAAAATACCAAGTTTCCCTTCTTTTGTTTCAAATAATTCACGTAAGTTATTGCCCCTACTTGGTGTAACAGCTAGTTTGGTGAAGTAACCTCCTATTTTCCCCAAATTCTTTTTCTTCGGCTCTCACCCGCGCCTTTCACTTCTGAACGCATACGAACCGTACGTGATAGGAACGATCCAGAACCAGTTCTAATGGTTCGTAGGGGCCATATCGCGATATGTCCCATTGTCAATCGATGAAAAATGGATCTCCTCAGGGTGGCACTGGAAGAATCAATCCGCATTTCATTTTTCATTCTGAGCATGCTGCATTTTCTGCGAATTTTGGAATAAGAATGTTCGATTCGCTGCCGTGAGCACCGTTTGAAAGATGACCATCCGTCAGTTGATGGTTTGAATAATGGCACCACAAAAAATAGAGGACCTGGATAGGGTTCGGGGTTATTTAAGAATTTATCGTTGCAACTCTATCAACGTCTCGAATACATCAGTCCTTCTGAAGTGATCGAGTAAAATAGGTTACTTTGAATAATAAAAAAAATGCGTTACATGAGTGGTACTTCAAGGGCTACTTTGAAGGATTCTGCTGAGGTTCGTTCTATCGTTTAGTTCATTTGATGTGTAGGGTTTTCCAATAAGAGGTGTTATTTTGAATAGCCCGCTATTTCGGTAGCTGTCAAGTTTGAAGCTGTAATTTTTTGACATTTGACAAATAGAAACTACGTCATCAATAAAAATCGAACGATACACGCTTCAAGAACGCATTGAAATTATTGAAATTTTCTATAAAAGTGGTGAAAATTTGGCAGAGACGATTCGTAAAACTCGAATCGCCGTGAAGCACATTGTCGAAACGCAATAAAGAAATTGGTGGAAAAATTCGAGCTGTTGGGACAAGTTAGTCATGTGAAGAATAAAACCCGTGCACGTTGTTCAAGAACAGCCCAGAATATTGCTGCTGTAGCCGAAAGTGTTCAAGAAAACCCAGATTTGTCCATTCCCCGTTGTTCCTTGGGATTAGGCATTCCACAAACGTCATTACACCGTATTTTGCATATTTATGCAATTTACATATTTAGATATTTCCTCAACGTTTACTGTATATTCAATTGATAATTTCAGTTTTGAAGTTATCTTGTTCAATATCAGCTGCAGGCATGAAACTCAATGTAACTTATTTTTCGACTTCGAGTAGAGTTGACCCTCCAGAACACCCTATACTTTCAATTATCATACCCGACGTAACTGAATTTAATATTTATACATCGAGGTTGACCCTTAATGTGAAAGGAATAGGAAATAAACATCACGCTACGCTGTTGCCGTTTCCTACGTCAATATCAATATTTGAATGTCAACGGAACGTAATTCCAACCTGATTCCTCTCGAAAGGGTCTCTGGAAAAGAACAATGTCCTCAGGATAGCCAACCTGGAAAAGTCTACCGTGGCAGCCTGCAAAAAGTTGGGATTAGAACAATCGTTATGGCTCCCTTCGGGAGTTTCTATTTGGAAAACTTCGGTCATGATGAAAAGAAAATACTTTCTCCAGGCCCGTTTTATGAACGCACCAAGTAAGCATCAACGCGTGATATTTTGCGCGTTAAATCATTTCGTGACTGTGACGGCAGTTTGGGGTTTTCTTTTGGAAAGTCATTTTTCCAAAGGACGATATCCAGTGCAACGTTTGTCGCGAAGTTTGTTCTAGAAGGGGAGGCAATCTCTTAAGTGTATATTCTTGGTTTCCTCGCTGTTTAGGGGAGAAAATTACCGTCATGTTGTCACCAAGAACGTAGTTAATTTATTAGCACCCCTTCGTTTAATTATATTTCACTTGGTGGGTCATGTTTCTTCCCTCGTCCAGGAACAGATAGAATAGCAATCAGTTTCAATCTTATTTTCCTTCTTGAGCTGTAAAATGGAGACAAAAGTGTTCTGTTCTTATCGTTCCTAATGAAAGGTAAGTATCTGATTCCATATTTAACATCACTTGTAAAATGTGGATTCCCTTTTCAATCACATTGTATGTGTTCAGTGATATGGGATGTTTAGGCTATTGGTGGTTGGTTAATTCGAGAATTGCTTTTGAACACTGTAGTGCTTGAACAGAATTGTTCTAGGCTAATAAAAAAACTGATGATTCCTTCCAGAAAGATCGTGAGCTTTCACGTCTGCCTTGATTTTTGTCCTCCGCTCCGTATTGAAGACTTTAACTTTTTTTCTTCGCTAATTTTCTTGGTAGTTTTGTCTCTAGGAAGGTTTACATCAAGGAGAACCATACAGCCCCTGCTCTTTGATGTTCTTCTTTCCTGTGCATTCCCTTGATGATCTACAGAAGCCTTAGAATAGGTAATAATCTTTCATAGCTGGTAACTGAGATATTTCGATCGGACAATCAAATATCATTCAGGAATAATACAAAAACTACTTTACGAGGGCAGTTCAAATATAAACCAAACTTTTTTTTTGAGGCACATTGGTGGGGGGAGAACATTCCTGATTTTTTGTTGTTGTGTATGTTTGTCAGGAGTAAGGGAGCAAGAGGTTCCTCCGTCAATTGCGCAACGTGTTGTAATCAAGTTTCTCGCCGCAGAAGGCGTAAAACTGGCCAAAATCTTGAGGAGATTGACTGCCGATGGTCGGAAAAGAGACACTGTCGCGAGCCAGAGTGTTTGCATGGCATAAACAGTTCGTGGAGGGTCCTGATTGTGTTGAAAATGAGAGCCATGACCGCAGCGAACAACATCAGTAGTGTTCAACAGCTTATTGAAGACGACAAACGTCGTACCACTTCTGAAAGTTAGGTCGGGATAAGTTATGGGAGCACCTTCGCCATACTCACAGAGGAGCAAGGGTACCGTAAGGGTTGCGCCAGGTGGTTTCCCTCGCCTTCTCACAGCTGACCAGAAATTGCATCGTTTTCAGGTGTATAGGCGTCTTCTTGCACGACCTCAGGAACAAGGAGACCAATTTCTCCATCCACATTATCATCTGTGATGAAACATGGGTGCACCAGTACACCTCAGAGTCTAAACAGCGAGTAATGAGTGGAGAGAACAATACGTTGAGCAATTGACGGAGGAACCTCTTGCTCAAACATCGTCGCAGTGGACACCGAGAGGGTCGATGAGGCAATCCGACGTGCTTCCCCTACTCGTGACAAACCTACCGGATAGGCACTGGAAGAAGAAGATTGTGCCTGAACATCGAAAAATCTCGTTTATATTTGAACTGCCCTCGTATATCGAAGGAAAGCCAAGGACATATTTATTTATATTCAAAGAATCACAAACTGTTGAATACCCAGCAAAGGATTCACAAATAAATAATATACAATTTTCCAAATTTCTCAATTGTGGAGATATACATCAGAAGAGAAAACACTTGGAAAAGTTTCAAATGAACTTTATGGTATACTTGTGTGTTGACCTCTTTCTAGACAACGAAAAATCATTAGCTTTTCAATGGAGCAAGCCTGAAAAAAGTTAACCAAAATATGTTCGGTTGAAAATGGGAATCCATGATTGCAATCAATGTACAATTCGAAGACCAGTTCTGTACACGTAATGCGAAAATCATGACCGTCATTCACACCCTGTTAAAAGGGGTCAGTGTTGATGGTCTGAAATATAGACAGTTCGCAGTTCATGGAACCTCTTGTTCAACGATAAGCCTGCAGCAAGGTACAACCCAGTTCTACAACAGATAAATCGGTGCAGATTGGGAAGGGATAAGTTCTCATTGTATATTCAGTGTCCACCTTTGCTATCTGGGGCCCCTAACAAAATGGCCACTATGGTAAGCAGGAACAGGAACAGTTATGGCTCGCTGGGATCGAGGTCCGATGTGTCGTCATAGTTCAGCGATGATTCGATCAAAATTTATCCCCGTCGATTAGGTCATCCAATTTGGAAACCCTCGTCTAAGGACGAACCATGTATCAGGGGTTGTGTAGCATGGAAATCATCAGTTCGTGCAAATATATTTTGTATGTTTGGTTAGATTTGTTCGGTGGCTGACTGATGTGATCGAAAAGGTCAACACAGCACCGACTTGGTTACATGAGTTCTTTTGGTCTGCATGTTTCTCAAATAGCTTTTTTTCATCTGTAGTCAGCTACTGTGTGTATTCATGTTCAAAAAGGATGAACCTGAGGAAATATTAACTTTACTAATATGAAATATGATTGCGTTTGGTAATTTGTTGCAAATTCCAATCTAAAAACAATATCAAACTTAGAACTATTGAAGAAGTTGTTAATATCAACATATCCACATTAGGGAAACCTTTGAAACTTTCGAAAAAATCATATTCAAAACTAATAAGCTTGAAACACTCAAAAAGAGAAGCCTATTCAATAATTCACCTTCATACAGTTTTCTTTCCAATCGTATTCCAATAATCGATTGAACAATCAATATAAAACTTATATTGATCAGATATTGACAAGTGCTATCCAAAAAACGGTAATGGAAATACTAGAACGATATAATATTCCAGGTTGAACATGCCAATAACACTGCTCCGTTCAAGGATGCTGCCTTTCCAGGAAATCAGGTCAAATTACGTTACGCTGACGTTCAAATATTGAAATTGACGTGAGAAATAACACCTCGTGGCTCGATGTGTATTTTCTATACTTCCACATTGACATTGAACGTCTACGCCCCAATATATGAATATTAAATTGAGTTATAACAAGGAGAAGATGACGTGAGAATGTCGCACATCTATAATAAATTGGAAGATGTTACTCCACAGCGTAATAAGTTGATGGTGACAAAAACACACAACTTTGGAATTATCCAATAATACGGTTGCTTACAAATAATATAACTCACTCTCCAAAAGCTTTCTCTTCGATCATATAACAAGATGGAAATTCATAATCGACTGAACAACCCATATTAAATTTGTAATGATCAGATATTGATAAGTGCTATCCAGAAAACGGTAATGGAAATACCAAAACGATATAATATTCCAGGTTGAACATGCCAATAACACTGCTTCGTTCAAGGATGCTGCCTTTAGAGGAAATCAGGTTCAAATACGTTACGCTGACATTCAAATATTGATATTGACGTAGAAATAATACCTCGTGGCTCGATGTGTATTTTCTATACTTTTCACATTGACATTGAACGTCTACGCCCCAATATATGAATATTAAATTGAGTTATAACAAGGAGAAGATGACGTGAGAATGTAGCACATCTATAATAAATTGGAAGATGTTACTCCATAGCGTAATGAGTTGGTGGTGACAAAAACACCCAACTTTTGGAATGATCCAATAATACGGTTGCTTTCGAATAATATAACTCACTCTCCAAAGCTTCCTCTTCGATCATATACCAATTGGGAAATACATAATCGACTGAACAACCCATATTAAATCTGTTTTGATCAGATATTAATAAGTGCTATCTAGAAAACGGTAATGGAAATACCAGAACGATATATTATAATATTCCAGGTTGAACATGCCAATAACACTGCTCCGTTCAAGGATGCTGTCTTTCCAGGAAATCAGGTTCAAATTACGTTACGCTGACATTCAAATATTGATATTGACGTAGAAATAACACCTCGTGGCTCGATGTGTATTTTCTATACTTTTCACATTGACATTGAACGTCCACGCCCCAATATATGAATATTAAATTGAATTATAACAAGGAGAAGATGACGTGAGAATGTCGCACATCTATAATAAATTGGAAGATGTTACTCCACCGCGTAATAAATTGGTGGTGACAAAAATACCCTACTTTTGGAATTATTCAATAATACTCTTGCCTACATATAATATAACTCACTCTCCAAAAGCTTTCTCTTCGATTATATACCAATTGGAAAATACATAATCGACTGAACAACCCATATTAAATTTGTATTGATCAGATATTGATAAGTGCTATCCAGAAAACGGCAATGGAAATACCAAAACGATATAATATTCCAGGTTTAACATGCCAATACACTGCTTAATTCAGGATGCTGCCTTTCCAGGAAATCAGGTTCAAATTAAGTTACGCTGACATTCAAATATTGATATTGACGTAGGAATAACACCTCGTGGCTCGATGTGTATTTTCTATACTTTCCACATTGACATTGAACGTCTACGCCCCAATATATGAATATTAAATTGAGTTATAACAAGGAGAAGATGACGTGAGAATGTCGCACATCTATAATAAATGGAAGATGTTACTCCACAGCGTAAAAAATTGGTTGTGACAAAAACACCCAACTTTTGGAGTGATCCAATAATACGCTTGCTTATAAATAATATATCTCATTTTCCAAAAGCTTTGTCTTCGATCATATAGCAATTGGAAAATACATAATCGACTCAATAACCCATATTAAATTTGTATTGATCAGATATTGATAAGTGCTATCCAGATAACGGTAATGGAAATACCAGAAAGATATAATATTCCAGGTTGAACATGCCAATAACACTGCTTCATTCAAGGATGCTGCCTTTCCAGGAAATCAGGTTCAAATTACGTTACGCTGACATTCAAATATTGATATTGACGTAGAAATAACACCTCGTGGTTCGATGTGTATTTTCTATACTTTCCACATTGACATTGAACGTCTACGCCCCAATATATGAATATTAAATTGAGTCATAACAAGGAGAAGATGACGTGAGAATGTCGCACATCTATAATAAATTGGAAGATGTTACTCCACAGCGTAATAAGTTGGTGGTGACAACACCCTAAACCACTCTGTGTTCACGCACGGGGGTTGAGATAGGAAGCGGAGGAATTGTTTCCACAATCATGGCTTTATCCACATCCCTTCAGACGATCACGTATTCCGCTTCCTTGTTTTGATTGAGGTCTACCACTCTACGAAGATTTATGTAATTCGTGTTTTTGCATCGTCGTTAGTATCAACATTGTTATAGTAGAGGATCTGGAGGAAGATAGTCTTCATCCATCTGCTTACTAGACATATGCATTTTGCACGCTTGTTTCTAGAATAACAGCGTGATATAGTTTCGTCCTAATGTCTGTAGGTTTCGATTTTTGAGATATAAGTATTTGAAACTAGTTTTTCGTGAAATCGAAGGATTTCCATGAAATTTTGCTGACATTGGCGAATTTCAAATTCACATCAGAATACTAAGTTTGAAATTGACTGGTAGAGTAATTTCAGAAATATCGAGAAACATAAGGAAAATATTTCAGTGACAATAACTTCGAAAGTTATCATTCGATTTGGCTCTCTAACGGTTTGAAGTGAGATATTCAGGCTTCAAACCTGTTCTGAAAACTTCAAGTGTTTAACTTTTACCGTTCGAATGGTATTCAGAAAGTACTGATCGAAATTTTTAGTTTTTTGAAAATCTTCTACAGATGCTACTCTGACAATATCCAGTAAGAATATGTGGGTCGCTGTCTCAGTTCTAAATATCGAGTTTGACAAATCTACCGTGAAAATTTCATGTTTCTAACTCAATTCGTTCGAAATAAACAGTGGCCAGAAATTTGTCGGTTCACATAGCTCGAACAAAATATTTCTCTTCTAAAAACTTCTTCGGTTTTCACTACCAGTCTCTGAAAGAGAAACAATTAAAAAATTGGATTGGTTCCAAATTCAACGTAAGAACTGTTTTCAAACCACAAAATGATTTGAGTTCCATTCTAACTAGAACGAAACCAGTGGAACAGACACAAAACTGAAAAAAATGTTTTTAAAATATTCCTGTATATGTGGAAAATCTTATACAGGAGAGACATCAAGAAATTCAGAGATAAGAAAACGGGAACCTAAGAACAACATCAAAAATAGAGACATTACAAGATCACAAATCGCTGATCATGTATGTTTGAATAGGGGAGATCATATGATGAACTGGAACAACACAAAGATCCTTAAGACGAAACCTGATAATTGTAAAAGGAAAATTAAGGAATCCACATGTATTTTCTTAGATGAAGTAGATAATTTGGCCAATTGTTCTGTTGAAATAGACCGTATTTGAATTGATTTATTGAAGAAAAAATGACATCAGGAAATTTCAAAACTAATGAATTAACATCTCTATGTGTTGACAACTTTAAATGTCAATTAGACTGCAAATGAAAAAACGCACAATTCCGAAAATTTTACGAGTTTTTCTGAAGACGGTGTCTGATATAGACACGGAAACTTAACATTATCCTTTTCATTAGTTTCCTTTTAAAGTTTTACTGTTAGGCAACAATTTTTTTCAAAACTAATTTGCTCCTGACAATAAGTGCACAGATTTTCGCAGGAGCACTTCATCTTAATTAGAAATTTTTTGATTGTTTCTGTTTCAGAGACTGGGAGTGAAAACCTAAAAAGTTTTTTGGAAATGCAGAATCCTCCCAGATTATATTTCAATCGATACCAAAATATTTCTATTGAAGTTCCTGATCTCACAAAATATATACAAAGAAATAAATTGTTTTTCTACCTCCCAAAAGTGAAATACCTACTATTAAGAAGCACTAATATAAATTATCATGGCTAGCAAAATATATAAATTTTCTCGGTGAATGTGCAGATTTCACTCATTAATGTTGAATTGATGCTCTTTCTTCTATATTGCCATGAATAATGACCGTTAGCTCCAATGGACACCCCATCTAATTTGAGCATTTTGACCTATTTTCCAACATTATTTCTGTTTTAGTGACATGACTCGAATTCCCAAGTTGGGCATTTGCCAGAGCTCGAGGATTCGGGTCTGGAATTTATTGAAATATTGTTAAAGCCATTATGTATTTTCGGCTATTCGGAATAATCATGCTTTTTTGTTTACTCGAATTTATGTCCTTCATCAGACACTCGAACATTATAGATCCAGAAGGGAAAAACAGGCCTGTTCCTTCCTAAATATGAAAGCAGTTCCTAGAAAAACAGAATCTGAAATCTTAGAGCGGAAGAAACTACTGCCCATTCGTTTAATTCATCATGGTGTTCGAATATATTTCTTGAATATGATCGACCAGCTGGAATTTTTCTCCTTAAAGACGAATAGTTAACAATCGAATGATTTCATAATAAAATTTAAACAACAAAAATGAATAATTGAAAAAATTGAACACTGTTTCAGTTTCTCTCAGAATTTTGAATGATCATTCAGTATATCAGTCTTGATTCACAAAATGAATTTCACTTGAATCGAATATCCTGTTATGGAAATATAAAGATTCTGCTTTTCAATATTCCAATTGAATTTTTTATGGTTCTGTTACCACTATAGCCAAAACATTCTGCATAAACATTCAGTGTATCAATCTTCATTTATAAAATAAATTTCATTCGAATCGGATATTTTTTTATTGAAATATGAAAATTCTTTTTTTCAATATTCCAATTAAATTTTTTATGGTTCTGTTCACACTATGGCCACAAAATTTTCATGAGCTCATTATGAGCTCCTGCATATGGCCGCAATATTTCATTTCGATGGGTTTTGTTTTGTCTGAAATATTGGGGAACAAAAATTTCCAATGACCATTTTTTACACTCTGTACGATTTGGCTGGTTAACGAACTAGCCGAGTTGAGTAGTATAGGAGTCTTTTCCGTGAAATAAGATTCGATGAGCAAAACAAAATACAATAGAAATGACATAATTTGTAACAACCTGACGGAAGTAATGTAATAAAGATATACCTAGTTAAATGAAAGATTATTCACACTCATACAATAATAATAATAATTAACGTCTTCGTTCATGAAAATAAAACACACATCATTGTGTAGTTTTCCTCTCAACCTTCAGCTTGCAGAAATAATTCGCCCAAAACTATAAAAGAGTGTTGTGTGGTGTTTCACGATGTACGATTATGACGGAGATTCAATAAAAACGGAAAGCGCCAAAGTATACTTCTGTTCTTCTGTTTTTCGTCTCGTTTCCCCGTTCTTGGATGATTATACCAAAGAAAATTACAGGAAGGCTTTTATTTTGCTTTGTCCTCCACGAACTAATATTCAACCTAAATTACTTCTGGCCGAAAACCGCCTCTCATCGCGGCATATTGTTGAAAGTTCAAACTTTTGAATATTTATGGTCCAAGTGTCAGGTGTTCTTTTTCATTCTTAGACAGACTGGCGGCAGAAAGATTTCGGTGATGACATCAACAATTCCTTCCACGATAAACGTGAAACTCAAACGACTTTCTGCCAGCAAATTCTGGATTCCATATTAATCGTTCAGGACACCAGTTAAAGGTGATATTAGGCAGCCCAGTTCATAACTTTCGGAAATTGCATATTAAACTCCAACTTCTTTATTTACGGGTACCCGAATACGCAAGGGGGATCTCTCATCGTGAAATTGTTAATTTCACGTAACCGACGAAGTTGGAGAGAGACATAAGAACTCTAGGAACGGCTAAAATTTTGTCAACAGACGTCAAACTGAAAAAAATTCTGAAAAAATACTTACAATTATTTTGAATTCTTCGTTCAATTTGTGACTGAAACTCATTTCTTTTTTATCGTGTGTGGCGACGTTTTTGAGTGCTCTTTCTACTTGAATAGTTCCATAAAATATGGCCATTCAAAATTTTGGCCAAATGGCTCCGCTCAGTTCGTTAACCAGCCAAATCGTATAGGGTGTGGCCATTCAAAACGTTTTCCTCAATATCTCAGACAAAACGATCCTCATCGAAATGAAATGTTGCGGCTATGTGCAAGATGATCATAATAAGCTTCATGCAAAATTTTGTGACCGTAGTCTAAACAGAACCATAGAAAATTCAATTGAAAAATTGAAAGGAAGAAACTGCATATTTCCATTAAAGAATATTCGATTCGGATGAAATTTATTTTATAAAGAAAGATTGATACACTGAATGTTCATGCAGAATTTTGTGGCCATAGTGTTAACAGAATCATAAACAATTCGATTGGAATATTGAGAAGAAGAATTTTTATATTTCCACTAGCTTTTACCCGCGACTCGTCCGCATAAGTTTTTTTGTTTTCTCCCGGCTGTAAGTCCCCCTGCAACAATGTCCCAATATCGTATTCCAGTCCTCAACTGCACATCAAAATTTGTTCAAAAGCAACCTAAGCTACCTAATGGAGAGCTCCGAATGTTCCCTTAGTAAATATAAAAAGTAAATAATGTGAATCGGTTTAAAATACTACTAACTACCTACCACCTGCCAACACCCGATGTTAGACAGTGTGACATCCGCAACATCGTCTGCGTAGGAAGTACTAAATTATGGCGGCTACCGACCCTCTAAGTAAAAAAAATGATCAAATACTAACTAACACTCATTAAGAAAAAACATCAAAATCATTTCAGTAGCTATGACGTCATGCGCTTCTTGACACGATCACGCTAGATTTCCGCGGGAATGAGGTATTTTCCCGCCGTGTCTGTGCCTAGGATCCTATCTTTATTTAACCAACTCTTAAAAAATCCGTTCAGAAGTTAAGGCGTGAATGATGTAAACTTTTAAAACAAACGATTAAAAATCACTAACTTAATTAGTTTTCTGCCTACTGCCTACGCCTTAAGTACGATAGCATGAATATTAATAGCCGATATCCTTTTCTAGGTTACTATCTATCACCTAACTAAATTAGATAGAGCAAAACTCCCAGCAAAATCCATAAAAAAAATCACCAACTCAATTCAGTTTTCTGCCTACTTCCTACCCCCTAAGTACCATTACGTGATCATTTTGATCTTATATCCGTTTTTAGGTAACCATCTATTACCTTACCAAATTTCATCAAAATCTGTTCAGCCGTTTAGACGTGAAAGAGCAAAAGTCCCAACAAAAACGACTAAAAGTCACTAACTCAATTTAGTTATCTGCCTACTGCCTACCCCCCAAGAACGATGGCGTGATTATTTATAGCCTATGACCGTTTCTAGGTTATCATCTATCACCATACCAATTTCATCAAAATCCGTTCAGTCGTTTAGGCGTGAAAGAGTAACAGACAGACAGACAGAGTAACTTTCGCATTTATAATAAGTATTAGTATAGTATGGATAACAGGATATCCGATTCAATGAATTTTTTTCGTGAATGAAGATTGTTTATCTGAATTTTCATGCAGAATTTTGTGATCCGTCGTCACCAATTGAATGAAGATTACAAAAATAAATGTTGGTTTGAAATACCTCAGTGGGATACAACTTTTTTTAGTCAGTTTTGAGTAAAATTCAACGCTCTTAAACTTCACTGTTTTTTCCAACTGATTTCACAAAATAATCTGAGGAAAGACCCTGTATATGGGCTATTCTAATCACTGCTTTTCGAAACAAACAAATTTTCACTTTCTTAACACAGCCTGTATAATACGAGTAACCTTCCAGAAGTCTTCTTTGTAGGAAAGAAACTAAGAGGCAGATTATATTGGAACCTTCATCATGTGGTTCCTTCGAAAATTAGAGATTTATTACGGTTATTGAAAGGTCCTTTATTGAGTCTCACCATAAAAAAACTTTCCGTCTGGTGGTTACGGCTGATAACTCCGATATTTCCACGATAATTCTGGACTGTTTTCGGGTTTTCCCTCCAGTACGAGGAAATACGATAAATGAGAATCTAAAAGCAAGCGAGAAACCGCATGAAAATAAATCTACTTTCTCCACGTTGAGCTGAGTTGATCTTACACTTTTAGCTTCTTTGAACTCAGAATTGAGATGGATATGTTCGATATCGGTGAAAAATCGACGTCTGGGAAATTTCCGGCCGATATTCATCCCCTACACTTAATACGTTGAAGGATTAGGGTTGAAATGAAAGCGAACACGAAAACAACATTTTCGAAACACTTCAGCACTTACGATTCCCAAATGATTTGCTGTTAATTTGCCCCCGCTCAGAGAGCAGAGGATATTTGAATTGAACTTGTGGCAATGAGATTATCTTGTATATAGTTGGAATATTTCAATTAAAGTTTGTGTACGTCTTTCCCATTGTGATTTGAGAAAATGATCTGAATCTTTTCTCTTTCGTCATTTTCTTTCTTTCAACAACAAACTGGATTCGAGGACTGAAAACTAAACGAATGTCACTGATCATTTTTATATGAAAAAAGTCGAAATGACAACTTTTCTTAAGTTAAAATAATGTTGATTTTTCTTTCGATAACATCTTGACAAAAAGTCAAAGAAAGACAAGGAAATTATAACAATAGTCAAATAATGATAATGATAATTTCATCATCCAGAATTTCAGACAACCATTAAATATCGATTGAAATATATTCTGGGAGGATTCTGCATTTCTTCAGAACTCTATAAAGTTTTCAAGAAAAACCATTAAACGTTTAAGTATTGTATGACTCCTTAAATATAAGAACACTCCAATAAACTTCTCTGAAAGTTTAGTATGGATGTGACCGAATACGATTAGCACATAATCTGTGAGAGAAGGAAGAAACTAGGTAAAGCCAATTTCTGGAACGAAGATATCTCATCCCTAAAACCACTCAAGTTTTTGAGCTTCATCAAGAATCTGAAACTTGACGTAGAGCATGAAGACGAGCATTGTAAGCTCAAGGTATAGGGCGAAAACTTTTTAGGTTTTCACTCCCAGTTTCTGAAACAGAAATAATTAAAAATCAACATAAGCACTGTTTTCGAAACACAAAATGATTGAGATCCATTCTAACCAAAACGAAACCAATGAATGAGACAGAAAAAAAAAAGAATGTGTTTACAATATTACCTATATATGTGGAAAGTCTTATACATGCAAGACATCAGGATCTTTGGAGAAAACAAAACGCGAACATAACAAACACATCGAAAATAGAAACATTACAAGATCACAAATCGCTGATCATGTATGTTCAACTAGCGGAGATCATGATGATGAACTGGAACAACACAAAGATCCTAATGACGGAACCTGTTAATTATAAAAGGAAAATTAAGGAATCCACATGTATTTTGTTAGATGAAGTGGAAAAATTTGGCTAATTGTTCTGTTGGAATAGATCGTATTTGGATTGATTTATCGAAGAAAGAAATGACATCAAGAAATTTCAAAATTAAATAAATCAACATCTTTATATGTTGACAACTTTAAGTGTCAATTAGACTGCAAACGAAAAAATACATAATTCCAAAGATTTTACAAGTTTGCCTGAAAAAGGAGTCTGATATAGACATTGAAACGTTACGTTATCCTTTTCATTTATTTCCTTTTTTTAGTTTTACTGTTAGGCAACAGTTTTTTCAAGACCAATTTGCTCCTGATAAATTAGTGCGAATATTTAAGCAGGAGAATTCATCTTAATTAAAAGAATTTTAATTATTTCTGTTTCAAAGACTAGGAGTGAAAACTTTAAAAGTTTTCTAGAAATTCAGAATCCTCTCAGATTATATTTCAATCGATATTAGGTTCACAGTTCACAGAAAGCCCTCTCTTTTGTTCTTTAATCTCAATTGAAAAATCTTCAAGCTGTCGAGATGAAGTTTGGTTCCTTCGAGAAACGAAAAGAGTTCGAAACATATCAGATGATAAATTTGGAGGCCAGTCGAAGAACAGCCTGTATGATATCCAATCAGAATCTAACCTTGAAAGATTTTAATTATTTTCATGACAATCCTCAAAGGATGGCTCCTTCGCGCTTATTAGGAATAGCACTAATTCAATATATAATGAAGAGAGCTTCAATGAAAGCTCCATTATTTTCCTTTTTAATTTCCACCGTCTATAGTTTTGTACGATGAAAATCAATTAGAGATTATACGAATGAACAAAGTTCACTGCGAAATTGCTGAAAACGGAATTGAGAATAGAATTTAGCCTCATTAAGGCCATTGTTTCGAAATTTAGGATTTTCAACAGAACTAAGAGGCGATGATACTCATGGTGAAAGGGTTGTGTAACAGACAATAAAACATATGAATCTTTCGTAGTGAAATATTGTAATCTGTAGAATTTCACACTTGAAACAACAGACATAAAATAACGGGTGTTCTTTAAGCTGCATGAGAGGCTTCAATGTTTTGTTTCTTTGGTTGGCATTTTACAATGTATCGGTTGACGGCAGTAAAACGATTTCAATATGAAAAATTTCACTTGAGACTGGGGTTATTAGGGTTGGGTTAGCCCAACTGCGACAATGTTGATCTTTCGTTCTCTTTCCTATTCATTCATGACAACCCAAGGAGGTCGTCAATGGCGTTAATAAAACCGACAACGTCCTTAGATACTTAAGTCCTTACTCCTTGGGTATACAGGACCACCATATATACAAAAATCGAAGAATTGTGTTTACAATATTTCCTGTATATGTGGAAAATCTTATTCAGGAGAGACATCAAGATCTTCAGAGATAAGAAAACAAGAACATAAGAACAACATCAAAAATAGAGACATTACAAGATCACAAATCGCTGATCATGTATGTTCAAATATCGGAGATCATATGATGAACTGAAACAACACAAAGATTCTAAAGACGAAACCTGATAATTATTAAAGGAAAATTAAGGAATCTACATGTATTTTGTTAGATGAAGTATATAATGTGGCCAATTGTTCTGTTGGTATAGATCGTATTGGGATTGATCTATTGAAGAAGGAAATGACATCGAGTATTTCGAAATCAAATGAATCAACATCTCTATGTATAGACAACTTTCAATGTCAATTAGACTGCAAATAAAAAAACACACTATTGTGAAGATTTTATAAGTTGTCTGAAGAAGGTGTCTGAGAGAGACACCAAAACAATACATTGTCCTTTTAATTTATTTCCTTTTTCAGTTTTACTGTTAGGCAACAATATTTCCAAGACCAATTTGCTCCTGACAAATAAGTGCAAAGATTCTCGCAGGAGCACTCCATTTTAATTGAATTTCTTTTGATTATTTCTGTTTCAGACATTGAAAGTGAAAACCTTTAAATATTTTAGAAATGCAGAATCCTCCCAGAATATATTTCAATCGATATCTTTGTCTGTAGAATATAGGACTCACTTTACATGTACTCCATTGTATTATTCGTCATATTTTATAGATTGAATATTGGTTTTAACAACATAAGATTATCATTAGAATTCATCGAACTCTTAAAAACGTGTGTCGTTATCCACAATGAAATCTTCGCAGCATGAAATGTCAACAAATCCGTGCAATAGAAGCGGCAGATATCCGTTTTAGAAAAGCCTTATCTGTTTGTTTTTAATGCAAAAAATATCATTTCATCATCCTCATATCCTGTGTGTGTGATTTTCGTGTTTTGTTTCGCATTGTCAGATGTGGACGTGGTTCGAGATTCAATCTGAATAGCTAACAATTGGTCATGTATCATTACATCACAACCCAATTAAATTGGAATGAATCGATACTTCATCCTACACAAACACATCCAGAATGAACACAAAATGTTGTTTTGTGTGTCTTTTTGAGCGCCCGTTCTACTTAAACGAGTGCCCAAATTGTTCATTCATTCGGGGAATAGAGATATTTGCTGCATGTTTTTACTGAGATCTTAGTGATTGTTTTGTTAATGCATTCGATGGCGAATTATTTTTCCGAATGGATTTGCCGATGTACAGATCCGTGCAGAATGTAAATTTTCAGACAGGTACACGCTGCGAGAGGTTGAACCAGGTTGCGTTGGATAATTGAATTTTTTCAACCAAACACAATACTCGACTGTCGATTTCTGCGAATTTCAATCAGTAGATGTCCGCAATAATTTTGTGGCCATAGTGTTAACTGAACCATAAAAAATTCAATTTGAATATTGACAAGAAGAATCTTCATATTTCCATAACAAGATATCCGATTCGAGTGAAGTTTGTTCTGTAAATGAAGACTGTTATACTGAATCTCCATTCAAAATTTTGTGACCAAAGTGTCAACAAAACCATGGCAAATTCAATTGAAATATGTAAAGAAGAATGCCTGTATTTCCATAACAGAATAACCGATTCAAGTGAAATTTTTTGTGAATCAAAACTTATATACTGAATGTTCATGCAAAGTTTCAAGAGGATCGCATCATCAGAACAATAGAAATTAATTTTTGTAATTATTTATTAAATATCATACTTCAATCCGTTATTTTTGGTGCTATTGCGGATTTACTATGAACATCGGTACATTTTTTCACTAAAACTTTTTTGAAGAATTTTTTTATGGCATTTTCGAGTTAAATTTTTTTATATTGTTCTACTTTAATGAAAGGCTGTAGTATTATCATTCAAAAAACATTTTTTTTCACATCTGTAGGACTTTTATGTAAACAGTAATCGATATTATTTGGAAGGGTCAATGAAAATAAAAAAAAAGTAATTTGAAATGGGGGCTACTCCAAAACTAAGGGGGTTAATATCCATTGTGGGCATTTTTGTCGATAAAATTAGGTATATTTGATGCCCCTAAATTATCGCTAAATCATGACCAAACACACTGTATACTGTACTGTACAAAGACGTACTCCGTAATTCCTCTGAAATAATTACTATATATTTGTCCAATATGTAGTTTCACTACCCAAATCAACCTTAAATGGCCTCAAAAGACCGAAGTGTTAAACTCTGCTGATGACGGTGTTTAGGAACTTGAAAACAGAAACGTCAAACTCATCTTAGGACAAGGGTTGGTAAGTGGAAATGGTGCTTCCATTCGGGTGAGGGGAAATAACAAAAACCATGCACGGGTTTCCATTATCTGTAGGCAGATTAGGATATGATAGATCCACAGTAAAAGCACCGGCAAAAAATGTTATCAGCGGAGGAATTTTGTGGGCAGCAAATGGCTTTCGGGTATTTAAAATTCGATATATTACGAAAAACGGAAGAATTGTGCGATGTTGCGTGGATAAAGGGTGTCTCTATACAAGAGATTAGGAAGTTGGTCGTTATTTTGGGGTAAGGATTGATTGACAATTAAAAAACGTTCATTCAAGTTCTAGAATTTTAAATTATCTTGATGTTTGAAATCGATTTGAAGGGCGGCTTCAGATAGTTGAAAGAAAAAAGTTAATAGTTTTAGTTATAGTTTAAAAAGGGCAAACAGTTTACTGCGAGTTCACCGAAGCAACTTAGTGAAATGGTCCATGCCTGGGAGATTGCCTCAGAGGTTTTCCTTCTCGGCTTTCTCCTTCTCCAGAAACTTCTCCTTATTGGTGTATTGACCTATACCACAGAAGGGTTCTGGGCCAATGAGTGACATTCGTGCGCCCTCTTTCGCAAGTGAATTGGCCTCTTCGTTTCCTACCTCATTGAGTTAGTTTCGGCACTCACAGATCATCTTTGAGTCGATGGCGTAGGAGCTCAGTGCTTTAATAGCAGCTTGACTATCCGAGTGTATGGCTATATCGCACTTTTAAGTTTCTTTCTAGATTTATATCTGGACATCTTTCAGCAGCTAAGATTTCCGCTTGAAAGACGCTCATACAAGAGCCTTGCGACAGAGCACACTAAGTACTTGGCCCGCATATCCCAACGCCAGATCCTGTAGAGGTTTTGAAACCATCTGTATACCATTTTACGGTATTTTCTTTGATGTTATAGTCGGTGTCGTCCCATTCCTCTCTTAGCAATGTCCTGAAGTTTTTTTCGGTGCTTACTTTCTTGATCATAACATCACCTCCAGCCATGCTGTGTAGTTCCTTGCCAGCATGACTAAAATAACTTCCAAATTGTAATTTGAAATTGCGTTTCAATTCTCGTATTCGAATTATTCAAAATAACCAAACATGATGAAATCATATCTACCTAATTACGCAAATTTGAACTGAAATGTTCAAATACATCTCCCCACGTGATATTCTTTTGAAATATTTCTTAATTATCTCTTCTCCACAGACCACCACTGGCGGCGAGACGTTTCAGCCTGGCCTAAATTTTAACCTCGCCAACGAGAATTCTTCTGTGTATTCCAGACCTTTCGTGCCATTCCGTTTTGGAATATTTCGTAGGGCAGAAGTGAAGCTACAGGGCGTCATTTACCTTATGTTATATTCCAAGGGAACACTTCTGAGAGTCGTTTAATATAAGGGTTACAATGAGTAGGCAATAAGCTGTAATTAGATTATTTTGCCGACCCAAATAAGGCAACTCTCGGTTAGCGAAGCCTGTATACTTCTGAGTTTCCCTTCACATTCGCGACAGTAGCGAAATGTGATTTTAGAATGGCCGCGAAAATTTGCAGGAACCGAAATTTTACGGAGGAAGCAAAGAAGTAACATTAAAATGAACGTTCGGGAGAAAGTTGGCAGCTTTTGCCTGGCTTGTTCAGTTATTTATAAGAGCAGAATGGTTTTTATAGCGAAGGATAAGTATAGCGTTTCACACAAACTTAGTGCTCTTCACTGAAGAGAAATATATGCTATAGAAAATGCTGATAATGTACAAATGCCAAGCATTGAATCAGAAATTTAGACCACCTATACAGTGTTTTGGTCATGACTTAGCGATAATTTAAGGGCATCAAATATACCTAATAATATCGACAAAAACACCCACATTAAGGAGTTCACACCCCTCAGTTTTGGAGTGGCCCCCATTTTTAATTTACTTCAATTTACTTTTTCATTTTGTTGACCCTTCCAAATATTATCGATTTCTTTGGACATAAAGGTCTTACAGTTGTGAAAAAAATGTTTTTTGAAAGATGATACTACCATTTTTCATTAAAGTGAAACAATATAAAAACATTTATTTTAAAAATGTCATAAAAAATTCTTCAAAAAAGTTTAGTAGAAAATTTTACGGATTTTCTTAGTAAATTCGCAATAGTACAAGAACTAGAACATTGAAGTATAATTTTTTTTTCAATGTGCTAACACACTAGGAAATTAGCTACAAAAAGATTCCAACATAATTTCTGTAAGTTACACATAATTGCTGTTCGAATATGACTCTCATGAAAATTGATAAAATGAAATGAAACTCAATACTGTACTTTCGATAATTTTTAATGATCAAACAAATAAATTTATCATGAAATTTCTCAAAATGGCCGCCTCGGCTTTGTAGACAGGCAGTGGCCCTCATGACGTCCTGTAGCAACAAAAAAATGTTGGAACAGCAATAACTCTCAAATTAAAATTAAAATTTACAGAAATGATGTTGGTGTTGTTTTGTAGATAATATCCTTGCGTGTTGAATCATTGAACAAAAATGTTACTTCAATGTGCTAGTTCTTGTACTATTGCGGATTTACTAAAAAAATCAGTACATTTTTTCAGTAAAATTTTTTTAAAGAATTTTTTATGGCATTTTCAACTTGAATGTTTTCATATTGTTTAACTTCAATGAAGGTTGTAGTATCATTTTCAAAAATAATTTTTTTCACATCTGTAGGAACTTTATGTCCAAAGAAATCGATATTATTTGGAAGGACCAACGAAAATAAAAAAGTAAAATGAAATGGAAGCAACCCCAAAACTAAGGGGGTAAAATTCCCAATGTGGGTATTTTTGTCGATGATATTAGGTATATTTGATGCCCTTGAATTATCGCTAAGTCATGACCAAACACACTTTATATAAATTAACACACAATTGATTTTGGCAAAATTCAATGGAATAAAAAGAAGGGGAAGACCGTATCGGTTCGTTTGAATGATGAGATAGAGTTATTTTTTGTCTGCAAGAGCGGTAATGTGTCGAAGAACGATTTCACGCACTCCACTGGAATTGGAAAAGTTGAGGATTGTATAAAAAGGTTCTCACAGGTTCGACGTAATGAAAATTGAACTTCCCGAATCTCGATATCTCTTCCGAGGGGTCAAAAAAATGGTGCAAATAACTCTATTTCACATTTGAAGCCCTAAATAATTAGTCTTTGGGATCGTGCGGCAGCCACGCTCCATAAAATTTATTTCCTTCGTGAAAACGATCGCAATTGAGTGGAAGTTCTAATTGGTTGGAGGAACTTCTAGTTTGCCCTAGAAAAAAGTTTAAATATTCAAGAAGAGGTATCATGTGGATCATGAGTAGATAGTGCATCAGTTAATGATAATAGTAAATATTGTTATTGGGAGTAGAACAAAATGTATGCAGAATGGATTTGAAGGCAGTGAAATTAAGCTCCAAGTGAACATTTATCATGTGTTCCATCGAATGAAGCAAATTCCACAACTGTATTCACAGTTTGTGTTGCGTTTCAGTGTCCAAACAAAAAAATCTAATTTTATTCTACTGAATTCGTGTTGTGACTTATTCATTTATAATTCTGGATTCTGATATAGTGATTCGTTCTTCAATGAAAACAGTAGACATCTAATAAAGGGTGTTTCGAATTCTGCGTTTTTTTAGAATAAAAGAAACGCATAATTTGCATTCATTTTCCGAAACTGTTCATTGTCAATGGAGGTATCAATTATGACATTTATATACGAAAAATAATATTTGCCACATGGCCTTCTCATGCAGCTCTACAGAGGTCCACTCCTTTGTTCAAATTCCTAATGACATTTGGACATAATTGAGGCTCTATCTCACTAATGACACGAATGATTTCATCCCTCCAAAATCATTCGAACACGTTGTTGTATCGTGTATGAAGCCATTTATACAGGGTGTGACTAAATAAGTGTGAAATATTTAAGGAGGTGATTCCTCATCGAAAAAAAGATAGATCTTTTATATAGAGAAACTTCATCGGAGCATCCCTTGTTAAGATACAGCCCCTCAAAGGGAGTACATCAATTTGTATAACAATTTTTTTCACGAGCACCAAAAAAGTTACAATATTTAAATTAACCTGACGTTTCCTACTAGCAAAAAGACACTTATCCAGTTATTTATTTGGTTTACCACATGGTTGTAAGGGTGGGAAATGCAACCCCTAAAGTTTATTTCCAATGTAACTTTTTGTCTTATTATTTGTTTACCATTTAAAAATTTATTTCCGATAGCCTGTTTCATTCTAAATAAAAATGTCTCGTGAGTTTTTTGCCCTAAATAAACCAGTTCGCAATAAAAATTATTTTACGAACAACTACAGAGATAGATCGTCATACATTTAGTCGTTTAATGTAGGTACTAACTACAGAATAATAATAAATCCAGTTCGCATTTATGACGATGTACCAATCTCTGTAGTTGTTCGTAAAATAATTTTTTACTGCGAACTGGTTAATTTTGGGCAAAAAACTCACGAGACATTTTTTGTTTAGGATGAAACAGGCTATCGGAAATGAATTTTTATATGGTAAACAAATAATAAGACGAAAAGTTACATTGGAAATAAACTTTAGGGGTTGCGTTTCCCAACCTTACAACCATGGGGTAAACCAAATAAATAAATCGATAAGTGTCTATTTGCTAGTAGGAAAAGTCAGGTTAATTTCAATATTGTAACTTTCTTGGTGCTTGTGAAAAAAATTGTTACACAAATTTTATGTAATCCCTTTCAGGGGCTGTATCTTAACAAGGGATGCTCCAATGAAGTTTCTTTATATGAAAGATCCTATCTTTTTTCAAAGAGGAATCACCTCCTTAAATATTTTACACTTATTTAGTTACACCCTGTATAAATGCCATACACCACATTTCTCAAAATGTCAAAATATTGCGAACTCGTTTATTGTATACAGATTTTGACATTCTGGATAAGTGTCGCCAATATATATTCCAAACAGAAATAATTGACAGACATAAATAAACCATTTAATTAATCGGAATCCAGGCTAGAAGACGTAGTACCCTGTATATTTATGTGTCATAAAGATATTCTATTTAGAATCACGTTCAGACACTAAACATATTGAGAAGTGGAGTGTAATAAAACTGTTCGTTTGCGAGCTTTCTGCTATTTGATGTCTGGTGCCTGTCCTGTTTATTTGCTTATCTTAGCCCGAAATATACATGTTTTTTGCTGTTACCCTGATTTAGATACCTTGTACATATCTAGGTCCTTAGGGCACCGTTATGTTAAATATATATTGCAAGTTCCATGTGAATAACGCTGATTTTTGGTTTTTTTTGGTAACAATATGGAGAATGAACACGTAAAATTGTAAGAAAGTGAACGAAGGTAATACAATTCTCATTGCAGATCGCAGTCTTTGTTTTCTTCTTTGTGAAAAAATATCCAGGGAATTTTATTGAAGGTATAAATTGAGAAAAACTCCAATATCTCAACTTTCTAGATGATACGTATCGCAGCAGAGGCAGGAACATGAATAGGATAGAATTGACTGAAATATATCAAAAATATTTTCTTCGGCTAATTCTACAATTTTCACGGAATTTCGCAGACGTTTCTCTTCCAATAATATGGCAGTGGATATGAAGTTTCAACATGATCGAGTTTATAGTTTGGAAATAAAAAGATAACTACGGGCTATCAGATAAACAACTCGTTCTTTCAAATTTTGAAGAAAAAACAAAATTTAAAGCACAAAAACGGTTGAAACACAATTGGCCCTTACCTCTTAGGTATCCAGACCTGGTTTTCAATATGAATTTTGCTTAGGCCATCCATCTCTGGACTCTTGCATATCAATTATTCAGCTGTTTCTGCTTCTTATCCACAGAGCTTGCAATTTTCATCTGCTGACTTTTCTATAGGGTACAATTGATGTTTGTACCGACAGTGCCCTGTCAGCTGTCCCACAATCACCTGAGCCCATCTCTTGTTAGCTTCAAGAGTTTTTCTGGTATAGATATATGAAATCATCACGAATTTTTTTGGCTGAGTAAATCCAGGAGAGTTTCTGAAGAGGGTTATTAGGTTACTCGCCTAAGGCATTCTCTCCTTAGGCTTGCAATGCCAAAGCATTCCTCCTCCCCACTGAACCTACACTTGTCAGTATCCGATAATGCCATACTCAACAGGTGCTTCCTAAGGCGACAGTGTCTTGTGAGAAAACCAGTGAGGTGTTTTGATTGTTTCTTACGAAGATCCACATATCTTTTAGATGTTGCTGTTTCAAAGTGCCAAAGAACTTAGTGCAATAATCCACCCCTGGGATATTCCGCCAGAGTTTTTCCCTCTCGGATTTCTCCTTCTCAAGGAACTCCTTCTTATAGGTACACTAACCTATACCACAGAAGGGTTCTGGGCCAATGAGTGACATTCGTGCGCCCTCTTTGGCATGTGTATTGGCCTCTTCGAAGACTAAAAGACCTTATTTCTCTTGCCTACCTCATTGAGTTTGTTCCGGCACTTCCAGATCATCCTTGAGTCAATGACGTAGGAGCTGAAAGCTTTAATAGCAGCTTGACTATCTGAGTGTATGGCTATATCGCACTTCTGATAGTTTCTTTCTAGATTTATATCTAGACATCTTTCAATAGTTTTACACTTGAAAGACGCTCATACAGGAGCCTAGCGACAGTGCACACTTGGTACTTGGCCCGTATATCCTAGCTCACGCTCCTGTAGAGGTTTTTCAACCATGTTTACCATTTTACGGTATTTTCTTTGAGGTTACAGTCGGTGTATTCCCGTTCCCTTCTAGGTACATTTACCTATACCACAGAAGGGTTCTGGCCCAATGAGAAATCCATTCCACAGAGTTCTCGTGTATACCGCACACATTCTCGTCTTCATTAGGAGAAATATTGAATTTTATTTGTGCGGTATACAACTGGATACAACGTGCGGTGCATTCCGACATCGTTAAAATGTATGAGGTATGTTTAGATTATCCCAACTGTCTGTTCTGTATAATTTCGTTATCTCTCCAGAGTTCGTCTCGTGTGAATCATATTATCAAAATGAATAATCGCTAATTTTGCACCGAATTTATTCCGCTTAGGGTTCCAGAAGAGTTAGGGGTGTCTGGTCCAGATCGGTTCCTCCAGTTCACAAAATTAATTTCCGCAGAACTATGGAACTCTGCTACGTAATTAACTGCATTGCAAATCGCGAAAACCAACAAGCTATTCGTTAACTTCATTAACTAAGTTATTATTGTGTTACTATCAGAGCCGCACGTTCTAAGAATAACTAATTGAAATTAGTTTGTGATGGTTAAGCAAAATATCAGGATTTGAAACAATGGATTCTATATACTCGGAGCTTAGTTGGGGGTTGTTGTGACCTTACCACGTGTGTCTCTAATCTGGATCAAGTTCAGAGATTTTTGGAAATACACACATCCTCAATTGTTCATTTTTACTCTGCGAAACGAATTTTGAGATATTTTCATTTACTATGATGATAACGTTCCACCACTCAGATAGTCAAGCTGCTAAGCACTGAGCTCCTACGTCCATCGACTCAAAAATGAACTGGGAGTGCCGGAACTAACTCAATGAGGTAGCCAGAAAAATGAGGTCTTTTTAATCTGGGTTCCCGCCATTCAAGAATCAAAGGAAACGAAGAGGCCAATACACTTGCCAAAGAGGGCGTACAAATGTCACTCATTGGCCTAGAACCCTTCTGTGGTATAGGTAAATGTACCTATAAAAAGGAGTTTCTGGAGAAGGAGAAAGCCGAGAGGGCAAAACTCTGGCAGAATCTCCCAGGAATGGATTATTCCACTAAGCTCCTTCGAAACTTTGAAACAGGAAGATCCAAAAGATATCTGGACCTCAGTAAGAAACAACTACACCTACTTACTGGCTTTCTTACAGGACACTGTCGCCTCAGGAGGCATGGGATTATCGGACACTGATGAGTGTATGTTCTGTGAGAAGTAGGAAAAAACCCCATTCACCTAGTTACGGAATGCTTTGGCATTGCAAGCATAAGAAGAGAATGCCTTGGCGATGAACTTGTAAGAGTGAGGAACTAGCCTCGTTGAAGCCTTCAAAGATATTGTTTATGAGATCTCTAGAACTGGAAGGCAAGCTGTGAGGGTATGGTCCGACCAGCTCTGTCCTTACAGAGCTCCTTGGGCACAATAGTCCTTGAGGTCACCGTGAACTGTAACTCCTTTTCAAACTGAACTTTCTAAAATCGCCGCACCTCACCGTTCAGGAGGGAATCAAAACATTCTTCAAGAAAAGGATATACATGGAATGAACTGGCCAACAAACTCAACAGACATGAAACCAATTCAGCACCGTTGAAATTTATAGAGAGAACAATATCCAATCGCCAAAACCCGCGTTCCACATTTCGGGAATCGAGTTTAGCTCTTCAGGAAGAATATAACGATATGCCTAAAAATTTTATTGATGACTTTATTCGTGGAATGCCTTGTAGTATCAGACAGTAGAATGGAAGAGAATGTACTGAATCAGACTACTGAATTAATGAAAAATCGATAAATTCAGATTTTTTCTCCTTTTTCCATTTTGTCTCATCCTGTATAAAGCATTCAATTATAAACAAAGATGCATCAATTCGAGTAAAACATCGCACTATTCAAGTGCGATGTCGCTTTCCATTTTTCGTGGAAATGTATAATTTATTATCTATCAAAATGGATATGATGAACGGAAACCACACTATTCGTGGAACGGTGAAATTAAAAAAAGACAAAACCCTTTTAGTGTGCACTACCTAGTTTAATATTTCAACAAATAGAACAATGGAAATTCCATTACTGCTTGTTTCCCGGCTAACGAATTAATTTAATATGGGAACACTACCAATACATGCTCGAACCTCAAATATTGGAGAAAATCAAAGAGTACAACAATACCTCGATATTTTCAATCTATTCCCATTGCAGCTCTTGCAAATATTGTTCCACGAACAGAATAATTATTCAACTGCAATAAATTTTCATAGTTACCTAATTATAATTCCTAATTAATACCATAATAATTCAGCCTTCAGTTTGATAAGTGAGAATTTAGTGATCCGGAATAATTTCATAAATATTATCATGAATATGTAGGTAATTTATTTTCGCAATACAATGGTTCTGTGTTTCATGGTCTTCATTTTGATAACAGGAGTTAATGTTAGATTTGTTATTGTGTTTTTTCAGTATGAGAGAAGCAAATTTAAAATGTTACACAGTAAATTTCAACTTGTAACTTTCAGAAAATCAATTTAGCCCATTCTTTAAAAATGTTCGTCATTTTTGAGAATTCTCCGAGAATATTATAGGATATAGGATTTTGATCTCTTTTTTATTGAATGATTTGTCGAACAATTCATTTGAGTTTTTCCTAAACAAATTTTTAGGTTTTCGCTCCCAGTCTCTGAAACAAAAATAATTGAAAAAATTTTAATTAAGATGAAATGCTCCTGCGGAAATTTTTGCACTTATTTGTCAGTAGCAAACTGTTGCCTAACAGTAAAACTAAAAGAGGAAATAAATGAAAAGGATAATGTAACGTTTTGGTGTCATTATCAGACACATTCTTCAGACAAACTTGTGAAGTCTAATGAAAAAACACACACTTCCGAAGATTTTACAAGTTTGTCTGAAGAATACATTTGAAATAGACACCGAAACGTTACATTATCCTTCTCATTCATTATTTTTTTTTAGATTTACTGTTAGACAACAATTTTTTCAAAACCAATTTGCTCCTGACCAATAAGTGCAAAGGGTGCCGCAAGAGCAATTCATCTTAATTTAATTTTTTTTAATTATTTCTGTTTGAGAAACTGAGAGTGAAAACCTTAAAAGTTTTTCAGAAATGTAGAATCCTCCCAGATAATTTTTCAATCGATATCTGATTTATTTGATATTCTTTAAGCTAAATCTTATTAGTGGAGCCAAGATTGTTTTCCCTTTCCTGATACTGAGAAAAACACAGGCTATATTGTTCATAGCCTAGCTCTTTATCAAAAGAATATATGATATATCTAATCTTTTGCATCACTACTAGTTAAAAATTCAAAAAGAATCAGATATATGTTACTAATATCAGTATTTTTTGCATTACCAATAAGCACACGAAAGATCTTGGAATAAGTGGAGCATTACAAGGGTAATTGTTCGAATTCACAGAATGTTGATGCACAATAACTGATATTTAACATATTCAAAAGGAAAAGACGACAGTGGAACGAAAAACCCACACGTTCCTCTATACTTATTCAGTTTACATCCAGAAAATACAATTTCTCCGCATATTCGAATATTTCCTGAACGTGTGAAGAGGAAAACCGGCGATCGAATGGTAAAAGCTTCCTCCACCTCCCAACAAATTTCCTGGGAATTAATAATTTTGTACCGGATTTTCCGTGCTTTTTTCTACCTCCATAACTCAGCTTCGAGGTTACAAAATAGTCAAAAGAGACCACTGACGGTTAACCACATATTTCAGGGCGTGGGGCTTCTGCTTTGGACATAGATTGTATACAGGACATTATTTGTATTCCTGTAGGCCCTCCGAATAGCTGGCCAGAGCCTGGCTATTGTGTGTCGAACATAACTGTAATTAATACTTTATGTGCATTCATAATTGCCGCTGTGGAATTATAAGGCACTGAAAGAAATACGGTGAAACAAAAGTGTAATATTCTTTCGCTATCAACAGATTGAACTGGATGTCTTGTTTGTTTATGATCATCAAGAGTAAAAACTCCTTGCTACGTTCTTCTCGATAGAATAATGTAAGGGTTTTCCAATAGCAGCACTGCATATTATTATTCGATATTTATTTTCCATTTGTGTTCTGTAGTTTTAACCATTGAATCACGGAAATATACAAGCTCCAAATTGTTCAATTGTATCATCAAAATCATTGCTGAATACTGAAAAAAATTTCAGGAGAATTCACCCTCGATATCATTCAGTTAATAGACTCTCTATTCGTTATATTGTAAACTAAGATGTTAATATTGAGTCAAGGATTTCAGCGTTTGTCGTGTCATATTCAACAATAGCCATTTATTATACAGTTCAATGTACAAGTTGATGTTCCTTTGCTCATTCCAGTTCAGTTTATGAACGCAAGCTGCATCGTGTGAGCTCCATTTCAACTCCTGGTATATATGATCGTAGATATCAACTAATATTTGACCTACAAATAAGCCAGATTCACGCTTTGAGATGAGGATGCATTATCAGTCCAATAAATCGACTGTTGAATTATTCGAGAAAGAATGTCTCCAAGGATTTCATAAAAATTGAATTAACTCTCCAATGTTCATTTTGAAATTCATAAGTATCGTTTTGTATAAAATACATGTCGAAAGAATCACATTAGCAGAGGAAACATCGAATATGATTGTTTGAACACGACTAGAAATTTGAAAATAACCACGAATTTTTTGAATATTTTGCAACGTCTCACAAGCTCTTGAAAACCAATTCTTTCACAGCTCATATGCATATACAGTGTGTTTGGTCACGAGTTAGCGATAATTTAAGGTCATCAAATATACCTAATATTATCGACACCCAAACTTGGGAGTTTACCCCCTTAGTTTTGGAGTAGCCCCCATTTTAAATTTACTTTTTTATTTTCATTGATCCTTCCAAATAATATCGATTTCTTTGAACAGAAAGGTCCTACAGATGTAAAGAAAATGGTTTTTGAAAGATGATACTACCACCTTTCATTGAAGTATTACAGTATAAGAACATTCAACTTGAAAACGCCATAAAAAATTCTTAAAAAAGTTCATAGTGAAATTATGTTCTGATTTTCTCAGTAAATCCTCAATAGTACAAGAACTAGCACATTAAAGTATAAGTTTTTTTCAATGATTAAATACGCAAGGACACAAGCTACAAAACAACAATCACATCATTTATGTAAGTTACATGATTTTAGAGTTATTGCTGTTCGAACATGACCCTTATGAAAATTGATAAAATAAAAAAAACCTCAGTTCTGTACTTTCGATAATTTTCAGTGATAAAACAAACAAATTGATCATAAAAATTGCTCAAAATGGCCGCCTCTGCTTTGTAGACAGGCAGTGGCCTTCATGGCGACCTGTCTTGTGTCTTTTGCACGCGTAGTGATCATGTTCGAGCAGCAATAACTCTCAAATTATGTAACTTACAGATATGATGTGAGGGTTGTTTTGTAGCTAATATCTTTGCGCGTTAAATCATTGAAAAAAATTATACTTCAATGAGCTAGTTCTTGTTCTATTGCTGATTCACTAAGAAAATCAGTAAATATTTTCACAATGAACTCATTTGAAGAATTTTTATGGCGTTTTCAAGTTGAATGTTCTCATATTGTAATACTTCAATGAAAGGTGGTAGTATCATCTTTCGAAAAACATTTTTTTCACATCGGTAGGATCTTCATGTCCAAAGAAATCGATATTATTGGAAGGGTCAATGAAAATAAAAAAGTAAATTTAAAATGGGGGCTACTCCAAAACTAAGGGGGTTAACTTCCAAGTTTGGGTGTTTTTGTCTATAATATTAGGTATATTTGATTACCTTAAATTATCGCTAACTCGTGACCAAACACACTGTATATTTCGATGAAAAGCCTAGGAAAATTTCAAGGAATAAAGCGTGTGTATTCCCCATTTCAAATGGAGAAAAATGTAAATAGGACTCCATACTTTGTTATGTTGAGAACCTTCCTCATTCCAGAAACCCTAAAAGTTTCAAACTGTGATACTTCACCCATGAAACCATATAGAAAGCAGTCTGACAGAGCTTCCAAAAAATTTTGTATTCATTCAAGTGAGGAGAAATGGTTTTTGGTATTTGAATTCATTAAGCGAGACCAACTGCAGAGAAATCAGTATGTAGAGTATATCCCTATTTTAATGTTATATACTGTTATAACTATTGTTATTTAGATAACGGATTCGTACACTATTTCGCAAATTACAAGAATGTAACTTAGTCATCCCCTGCGTTATTCTGATTAAGTAACATCGTCCAGGAGGAATTAAATTTGGACACGAATTCCTCATCAAGAAAGACATTGAGTACAATTGGAAGAAATGATGGCTCCCTTGAAACCAGCTCAAAAGTTGTATAAATTCTACATTTTCTTTATGAACGAACCATCCTAGATAGCCATCCGCCGCAAAGTATTGTCGCAATCCAAGGTAATACAATATAGCAGAATAGTTATAAGTTAACGGTTATGGTGAGAAATAGCAGAATCATGTCTTGAGGTTCCAGGAAAAATTTCAAGGATTCACTAGGAGTCTGTGAACAGAGGCTGAGTCAGACGTGACAGAATCTTTTATGCTTATATATCCAATTTATGTGCCGCATCACGGAGTTTCATCTAAGCGTCCGTTGTATTATCTCGAAGCATAACAGTCTTGTATTCGAGAAAAGGATTTTTAATAGCCTCCCACTCATCCGCTCCGGAATGAGAGATAATATTCGCGCAAGATATAGGTCAGAATATGTTCTCGCAAACTACCAACCCTACATAACAACTGAACTTGCGAGTACACATTTCATTTTCTCCAGATCCAACGAAATACTTCTCTATTTATTCTCTCACGAGTCACTGCTCTTTTTGTTGTTCGTTTATATCACTCGTTACAAATGGATTTTTCTAAATGGAGTTCTCTCTGTATTTTTGAGAGAGAAAATAACTTTATCGAAACCTTCAAAGGGCTAACGACCGAGAAATAAGAGTCTGTGATACATTTAAATAAATTAATATTAAATAAGACTAAGCAGATATTGAACAATTGGTTTTCCGGTATATATAATATATATTTTTTTGAATTGAGAGCTAACAAAATACAATACATGAAACAAAAATATCCCTAGCTGAGGTTGGTGCAAAATGGGGTACCATACTATTCTGGCGTTTGATACCAGAGCACAGGGAAAAACCTAAGTAGAAAAAACCCTGCCTTGCCGTTTTTACAAAATTGAAACTTAAAACTATTCGAATAAATACCTTCAATATTCAGACACAAAATACTTATTTCATGCTCTTGGGCCAGGAAGGTGTTTTAAACCAGGTCTGGCGTTTCAAGTGATGATTTTCGATTCTTCTGTTCTTCTAAGACCGCTACAGGACCCTACTGAAGGGTAATAATCTCCCATAGATTTAAATAGTGGTATTTCATCTTAAAAATCGAATTCAATTCCGAAATAATGATGAAAAACGTGTGATAAACTTATGTCAAAATGACATAATACATAATTTCTTCTTAGTTCTTTCAAGATGGGATATGTTTTGGTTCTATTGTATTTATGTTGTGTTGCTGACAGATAAATTTCTTGTTCGATCTCTGCATTCTATTGCTTAATTGTTCTATTTTAGTTTTCTCATAAAGATAATTATTAGACGTATTATGAAGTGGATTGTTTGGATGTCTCATTTTAATAATCTTTCGTAGACTAGTGCGTTCTGCTACTTCAATAATTTTCATGGTACTTTTGTTACACTGACCAAGGATTGGTGTCCGTTCGAGGAGAGGTCTGCAAATCATCTTCTAGATTTTGCTAACTGTTTCTGTCCCAATGCCTTCATTTCTGTATGTCAATGTTTTGAAGTGGCTAGCTCTATTGATGGTTGTTTGATTTGTTGATTTTAAGGACATTTTGAAGTTCATTTTGTGGTCAATTATCATTCCAAGATATCTACAATTTGTGTTTGGTTTCAATGTGATGTTGTCCAAGGATATAGTCGGCGAATTCTGATTACTTTCATGGTGGAAAAGCATAAATTCAGATTTTTTTGGGGTGAGTTTCATTCTCCACTTTTTCAGCCATATTAGAACCATTTTATTCTTCAAGTACCACTCCTACATAATAATTGAACTTGGAAGTACACATTTCATTTTCTCCAGATTCAACGAAATACTTCTCTATTCATTCTCTCACAAGTCACTACTCTTCTTTTTCGTTCGATATTTCAAATGATTCCATGAAGTGCTCTGATACTTTTCTGTAGTATTTTGCTTATTATCATTATTATTAGAACTGCGGTAGTTATGACTGTCGAATCATTTTAATGTTCGTAGTGAAACTTAAGAAATATTGCCTATATTTCACTGCAAATGCTACTAAAATACAAATTTCCCCTACAGTTTTTGACCGTTGAATGATGTGAGTTTTATGTATGGAAAACTGATGTATTATTCCGACAGATTAGTCACCGAATGATTCGAAATAACAAAAGAATAGCATGTGGTTCACTTATTTCCATGCGTGAATAAATTGTTGCAATCCAGCGTATTCCGAACGGAGTTTTATTGATTTATCGCCCTGAATCAATTCAATATATACAACAAATTACAATAAATCATTTCTCAGCTGGCCGGAGAGTGAACATGCAGCTACATTTTGTCCGATGCAAATGCAACATTTCCAGAATTTCTCTATAGATTTTCATCTTCTGCGGCACTAATTCACCTGAAATTCCCGAATGACAATGTCAACTTTAATGAAAATTAGTGCGCGTATGCATGAATAACCTGATGGACTCAACAATGCGACATATTCAATCAAGTTCGACTTTGAAGCGTTCCAGTTGGCAGCCCTGAAATATCCTCGAGGCGAAGGACATGAAGCTGAACTTTGTGGAATTATTCACTATATTCAAACACTATAACTATTACTGCATTCTAAATATATAGTGATTCTGTGCTGAATCCATCACAGTGGATAGGTTACCACAGTTTGGCAACTTTAAACAAATCCGCCATTTTCTATGTACCAACCTCTATTGAGCGAGTGCGAAATAGTTCAAATAAGAGAATATCGACAGTTTGGCAACATCTTTTTCCGATTAATGCGCTCGTTAATTTTTTTTCGATATTGCAACGACTTTCTCAAATAAAACTTGGTTATAATTTGATACAAAAAAAATTCGAGTATTCTTCGTCGAAAATAAATGGTCTTTCCATGGAACAATAGGAGAAATAGTTCTTTGAAATCATAAGAGATTTTTCAAGTATTTAATTCCGTTCAATTCTTTTATCAATGCTTCTTAACTGAGATGTTTGTGCAAGCTATTGCTGTGGTTGCAAAATGGCGAATGCGCCGGTGTCACCTCAGAGAAATCAAACTGTTTATATTCACGCATGCACTCAATACACTTTGTTTGCTCATCAGAATTCTGTAGAAGAGGACCACAAAATGGAGTTTTTCAATTGAACTTGTATGTTCTGGTGGAATAAGCATTGAAACGAACAGTGATGAAGAAAGAAATGTGATTCTTAGAAAATTAATTAGAGTTTATTGAAACGGAAGTATGATAGTGATCATCCGATTATTTGATCAAGTTAATATTCCTCCATCTATGAGAGGATGTTCAAGTTTTCAGCCACGTTAAACTCCTCCTTCAATGCAACTTGACTACATTTTTACTGAAGGTATTATATTGGGTTGCAAAACGGTGAATGCGTTGGTGTCGTCCAACTGTTAACATTTCCATAGTTTTTAATGTACCTAAGAGTGGAGACTTCATAAACTTCAATTAAGCAGTTTTTAGTTCAGATTTCTGTAATTTCGTATTTCACATAAAAATATTCATTGATTTAATAGGAGTCTCGTGATTGATTGAGTGTTGCAAAATGGTGAATGCGTTATTCGTCACTTTGTGAGCTGCAATTTATTTGTGTTGTTCTCTTTTTTCAACGCAGAGCAGTACTTTAATGTTTTATAATTTTCGCATATCCAGTAGTTATTCAATCGAAAAAATCGTTATTATAAATCTGTTATGTAACGTCCAGTAGGAAATTTCTAAGATACTTTACGAAAATGGAGTAAAACCTGGGTCAGAATTATCAATAGGAGCATAACAAATAACTACAAAGACTTCTATTTCCGCAAACTGCGAGAGTGTTTCGGGAAAAGGGGATAATGAAACTAGGACAAATCTTTTAGCTTGCTTCTTTCTGCCCGTAGTATCTTACACGAGGATATTGACAGCGGGCTTCCTGAAAGACAATATATTCATTGGTTGTTTGCTCCCTGAAGAGGCCAATTCAGCTTTCCCTCACAACTGTTAACATACAGGTCTCACATCATTCCTTCTATTCTATTTCAGCAGAAATGGCAAAATGGCCTGCCTTCCTCCACATCCACATAATTTTGCAGACTTTCCTTTTCTGATGGGACGCCATTTGAAATATTGATCTGGCAACGGTGGAAATGAGGTCTAGACTTGCACACTCCTCTTTGTACTCCAGAATTGTATGAAAAATGGGACAGTGGCGAAGATGAGCGAAAATTTCTCGAAAAAGGAAAATCGACTGATGAATTGTAGATTGGAAAATCGGGATGATGGAAAAAAATGAAACAGTACCCTATGAAATATTGAATTGGTCTGGTTGTTTTTTCAGAGCTCCTATCAAAAATCTCTAAACGACAATACTCATAACCTGGTGGAGAATTTCATGATAGGTAAATTACATAGTTCTTTCGATTAGTCGATTTTTTCACTTCTTTTTCCAATGAAATTATCTTCCAGACTACAAAGAAAAAATTTACTACACAATATATCTGACCTGAATGATTACTTGAAGTTTCCAAAATGTTATACGAATAAGCATCAAATTGAACAAGTTAGTTGCCAAATACGTTTTCAGTTGAAAAAAGGTATACGTTTGAAAAATTTCAACTATCCGAGAACGAAAAATTGTCTTAAATATTTCTTTCGGTTCAATTTTCCTATAATTGGAAGAAATTTCAAGGAAAAGTTAGAATGTGAGTATGATTTGAGACACAGAAGTACATATATTAATTATACTACTACTGTCTCTTGATGTTTCTGCTTCTATTGTTTGGTTTCAAAGATACCATTTCCAAGATGACAAATCAAATTTAAGGAGAAAAGAATATGGTTCAATCAAAATTCCATTCGTTTAAATATTTCAGCTTATTCTTTGAAAAAATTCACCCAGAAATGTGTGGTAACCTAAAGGGTTTTCTAATAAGAGGTTTATTTGATATTCAGAGAAAAATGACATTTTTCGATATAAAAGATCTGATGTTTATTTAAATATAAAAAAGAAGCTATGCCGTTAATAGTGGAAGACAACATCAGACAAATGACCACCACGACCACGCTTACAGGACCAAAGTGGCTGCCCTGCGCAAAAGTTTTATTCTTCACATCACTAAAACAAATGTTCGAGTTTTACGAACCGTCTTTGCCAAATTTTCACCTTTTTGAGCGCTCGTTCTACTTAGACGAGTGCTATATCGTTTTGCCCAAATGTCTGTAATTTTCGAATTTGAGCCGAAAATGGTCTCAAACGATAGGGTTCGACTCCCTGATGGAAATATGAGGTCAAATCAAATTCTGTAGGGCCGGCCGTCCGTCCGTGAGCACAATAACTCTCGAACGGATTGTCCTAGAGACTTGAAATTTTCAGGGTGTGTTCAGCTCCCAAATAGCTCGGTTAAGTTCAGTAACCAGAAAAATCGTACAGGGTGTTCCATAAAAAGTGGCCATTCAAAATTTTTGTTCCTCAATATTTCACACAAAACGAGGGCAAACGGAATGAAAATTTGCAGCAACTTGCCAGATGCTCATAGTGAGCCTCTCGCAAAATTTTGTGGCCATAGTATTAACAGAACCATAGAAAATTCAATTGGAATATTGAAAAGAAGAATTTTTTTATTTCCATAACCAACTTTCCGATTCAAATGAAATTCATTTTGTAAGTTGAGACTGATATACTGAATGTTCATGCAAAATTTCAAGAGGATAGCATCATCAGAACCATAGAAATTCCAATTGGAATATTAAAGGAAAGACTCTTTATATTTTCCATAACAAGATATGCGAATCAAATGAAATTTATTTTTGGAATTGAGATTTATATATTGAATGTTTGTGCAAAATTTGAAGATCATCGCATCATCCGAACTATAGAAAATTCAATTTGAATATTGAAAAAAAAATTATATTTCATAACAAGATATCTGAATTGAGTGAAATTTATTCCTGGTATAAAGATTGATATACTGAATGTTCATGCTAAATTTCAAGAGGATCGCATCATCAGAACCATAAAATTTAATTATTTTAATTTTCAAGTGTGACCATAGAATTGAATTTTTTTAATTGTTTATATATAAAGTATCAATTTCAAGTCATATACAGAATTTTGAGATGATAGTCCTATTGCTCCACCAGAGAACGAGCGCTCAGAAGCTCCTGCTCAGGGCTTGCTTCCATTTTTTATAGCGAATTTCAAAAATTCCGATGCGTTCTTGAGGCGAGTGTCGTTCCATTTTTATTAATGGCGTAGTTTCTACTTGTGAAATATCAAAAAATGACAGCTTCAAACGTGACATCTACCGAAATAGCGGGCTATACAAAATAACACTACCTATTTGGCAACCCTTATATACATTTTCCTCTGCTAATACTGTGTCATACACATGCTTTACTGTTTGATATGACAGAACTTTCGTGAAACCCTGAAAGGTTGAATTTTTCATTTCAATCATCAGCGAAACTCTCAGGATGAAACCCAATTCCGGTTTCATTCGAATTCGGTAATTCTCGTAATCTGAAAATGTCCGACCGTTGTTTTTCTCGGCGATAACTCTAATTTGGCCACAAAAAGGCCCCCATTCATTATCAGTTGACAATATTTTGTTTAGCGTGGAGATTATACATGTCGGCCTTCCTCTTTCATTAATACCGGTCCAAACACGAAGGCCAGTTCTGACTGTACCAAATAGGATTAACCTGAGTTATTTCGTTAACCGACCAAGCGACCAGAAGGGTAAGTGTGAAACCCTGCTATGAATATTTTCAATTAAACGCAATTGGGGCGGGGTCATAGACCGCCATGCATAGAGTGGATATTAATTGCGAATGAAAGGGTTGAATCTGATTACAAGAAATTAATTATTTATTAATTAGCTTAACGAAGTTTTGGGGTGGAAGACGGCTACATCCTTTCTGATGGGTACCACCCGAATCAACTCCGGTTTTAGTGATTTATTGTGAGTTACCTTCCATTGTTCCATGTATGAATAAAGCGTTTTCCAATAAAAGGTGTTATTTTGAATAGCCCACTATTTCGGTAGATATCACGTTTGAAGCTGCCATTTTTTGAAATTTGACAAATAAAAACTACGCCATTAATAAAAATGGAACGATACACGCTTCAAGAACGCATTGAAATCATTAAAACTTGCTATAAAAATGATGAAAATTTGGTAGAGACGGTTCGTAAAACTCGAAATTTTGGGGTCGTCGCGAAGCACCTTGTCGGACCGCACAAAAGGAATTGGTGGAAAAATTCAAGCTGTTTGGACAAGCTAGTGATTTGAAGAAAAAAATTCCGTGCACGTCGCTCAAGAACAATCGAGAATATTGCTGCTGTAGCCGAAAGTGTTGAAGAAAACCCAGGTTTGTCTATTCCTCGTCGTTCTTTGGAATTTGGCATTCCGCAGACGTCATTACACCGTATTTTGCATAAAGATTTGGGTCTTAAGGCTTATAAAGTTCAGTTAACACAAGAGCTCAAGCCGGCCGATTATCAACAACGTCGTGTTTCTGCTGAAGTTTCCGGACTGTGGGATCTCTCGAAGAGATGATCACAATTGGCCACCGAGATCTTGTGATTTAACACCTTGCGACTTTTTATTTTGGGGGCACGTGAAAGAGAAGGTCTACACCAATAGCCCAGCGTCTATTCTAGACCTCAAAGATGGAATCGTGAGGGTATCGAGGACATAGGGCAGTCACTTCGCGATTTGATTAGGATATGGTACTGTAAGCGTGGTCGTGGTGGTCATTTGCCTGATATATAACACTATTACGGCATAGCTTCTTCTTTATAATGAAATAAACATCATTTATATTGAAAAATGGTTTTTTTCTTTGAATATCAAAATAACACCTCTTATTGAAAAACCCTTTATTATTCGTTGTTACGTTTCCACAAGCTATTCAAAACAATGGGCATTTATTCTTCTGCTGTATCACTAAATGTTTAATAGTATTATCAGTAATGGCATTATTGCATGGGGTAGTGTCGTGTTAAGGAACTCTTAAGTGCAATTTCATAAATATTCTACGACATTTCAGCAGAAATATAGACCCTTGTATCAATAGACACAGGAACTCGACCAACTCAATCGTATGAATTCCATATTTCGATTTTCCCATAGAATTCGTCCAGGAAAAAATGCGTTAAATGTCCGATATCTGCCTAGTTACCTGAAGCTTATGGGGATGTCACAAGTAAAGCTGTATGATAGATGATAAATTTATTGAATCGAACATGATATCCCCGAACTTTTCAGGCAAGAATTTTCCCATTTCGATCTGAACAAGATGTTTTTCCAGTTCTATCCTTCCCATACATCATGGAGCGAGTGGTGGGATTTCTATAACGAATTGATATTCTTTACACCTAGGACGTTCGGCATTCGGAGCTGAGTTCTCCGTGCAAACGGAATTTAAATCATAAAAATTATGTGGTTTCCGGTTAACCGGAAGCTCGAATTTCCCATGAGATCCATGGTTTCCAAGAACTAATCATAAACATAGAGGAGTGAATAGTGAAACGAACGTGCCACTCTGTGCGTAGAGGTTATAACCTTCCAGGATCTGAAGAATATTCCTGGAGTTCCTAGACATCGAAGGAATAAGAAATTTTTTTTCTATGCATCGAATTGGTCACTGAACTTAGGAGAATTTACACTTTGAGCTTCAGAACATCTACTTAGAAGTAATCTCACCTGACAGCGCCCTGTCCGGTTATAAACGACAATATCACGAGTGCGCAGGCGTTACCATTTGATGATCTTAGTATTCTTGAGGGGGGTCTCAGTTTCAGGCTTGCGCAGTTACAATCTATGGTTAACAATTTATTTCAGAGAATCCAATTTCAATTTCAAGATATTCATTCAAATTAATTCTACTAGGAGCTTCTAAATGCAGAGAGAGCAAGTTTAATGTGCAACTCAAGTATGTGGAAATATGGGTTTTTTATGTGACAAGATTAAGGGTAGTGTTCAATATATAAATCTATCTAATATTTACGAGATCAATGCAAATGAACGTGCCACTGGTGTGTTGGTGCGTAGAGGCTGTCCAAAAATGTCTTGAGTTCGATCCCTTCGAAGATCTGAGGAATATTCCTGGAATTCCTAGACATCGGGGGAATAAGATAATGAATTTCCTATGCATCAAAGTGGGCACTGAACTAAGCAGGCCGAAGCCTTTGAGCTATTGCGATATTAGTTACAACAGCTTGCCCTTTAATATAGACCTCCTTCAGAAACTAATGTAATAGTGTTAAGCTTAACAGATTCGAAGATGTTCTTAAGCTTTGGGGCAAACACCTTTAATGAAATCATTCATTAATGTCAACTTCAATTGATGTGACACTAAATCATTTCGTATTAGATTAAGCGGTAAATACAAGATAGTTCCGAATCAATTTGTCTTTGAACGAACGCCTCACACCTCATAGAATCTCAATATGGGGTTTGCTTTGACAGAACAATTCGACTTTCAGTGGAAATCGACTGAGATACATATGGGGTATAAATTGTTTTGATACTACGCTTTGGACATTATTAGAGAACTTCGAATTGTTTCCAGTTTCAAAATTTAATTAGATATCAGTTATATGAGTTCACAAAGTTCAAAACCCCAAAAGCAAAATACTCTATATAAAATAAACTGAAAAATTCATATCGAGGAACTTCTTTTACAATAAAATGAAACAAAACGAGAAACCAATAGAAAGTAATAGGTAAAGCTCTCTGTAATATCAGTATGATCCATGAAATCTCTCCGATATCAGAATAAATAATGGAAAACTTGTGACAGCTCATGTCAAATCAACATAATATTACAATGAGTCATCATCGTTTAGAAATTACTCAAAATCATATGTTGCTTGGATGAATTTCAGTAAAACCACCAACGGCATTTCCTGTATATTAAAATATAGGAATTTTTCATGTCACACCATGCAAAACAGTGTTAAATATATGTTTACCTATTCAATTATTCCCTAAAAAGTTCATACAATTGATCATTAATTAATTATTTATTCAATCATTTGGATTCGCTGGCTGGTTGTGTGATTCAGAAAATTTTCTGTTCGAATACCTGATTAGGAAACAAAAAACCGTTATAATTTTCCGAGGGTCTATTATTTCTAAAATGATTTTCCTGGGTAAAGCTGAAAATGCTCGTTTTGTAGTATATTCAAAATTCCTTTTTTTTCGTTCAGTTATCTAAAAATACCGATTTTATTTTCAAAGCTTGCAAGAAAATTGAGCATATTCTCTCTCATAAAACTTTTCAAACCATTTTAAAGTCAATCGTTTGAAATGCCGCACTTCTTTTGTTAGAGATCATATTTTTTTCAATCCAATTTTTCAGATGTTCATTTGGTGTTCAAAGTCCCCATTCAATTATGTCTTCTAACTTTTCAATTTACTCAAGATATCGGAATGAAACGAATATTTCTGGGTGCATAATTGAAATGAACGCAGCTAAAAAGGAAATAGTAATTAAGATTTCCTAATTACAGTGAATCCCGGAGGTGTTCACTGGGAGGAACATCTTTGAAACAATTTGCGGAAATTTACGACTATAAAAAAAAGAATCAGGGAAAAGTTGGACCGTTGTAATATCTTATACCTTTAACTTCGACCACTGTGAGAGTAAATCATTGCCAGTGTCGCATATATTTCAGATTGGACATGAACATGGAGCCAGCATGTTGCAAAGCTATCCTGTTTTGGGAGCCACCCAAAATTTGTATTCCAGTGAAATATATCGTCCGAAGTTTTCGGGCCACATATCGCCAAACATGTTCATCTGATCGTATGTATTCGTTTTGCAAGAATGTTTAATTGCGCTCCAAGTAGAAAGCACCATTTACGCTAATTCATGTTATAATTTTAAATTTGGACGATTAACTCAACGAGAATTAGAACCTGGATATAAATATCCGCCTCTTCGCATTTCAAGTGAATAGCGAAAAATTATTGCTTACAAATTTAATTGGGAGAAAACTGATATCGCTAGCATATAAGAATATTCTAAATAGCGAACAACTCTCTACAATTCAATGCTCTTTATGAAATTTTTCCCAAAAACACGAAATTAGTTGAATATAAGATTCCGAGATTGATATCGGTTCTTCTGAAATATATTGTTAGCGATAAAGTGTAACTGCGCAAGCCTGAAAATAAAATCGTCTCAAAAAAACTAAGCTTGTCAAATGACAACGCCTGCGCACTCATGACATTGTGGCTTATGATCGGACATAGCTTTGTCTGTATTCAATTACGCTTCAAGTGGAATCAGGAAAAAGTTAGACCGTTGTTATATCTTATACCTTCAACTTCGTCCACTGTGAGAGTAAATCATTGCCAGTGTCGCATATATTTCAGATTGGACATGAACACGAAGCAAGCATGTTGCAAAGCTATCCTGTTTTGGGAGCCACCCAAAGTTTGTATTCCAGTGAAATATATCGTCCGAAGTTTTCGGGCCACATATCGCCAAACATGTTCATCTGATCGTATGTATTCGTTTTGCAAGAATGTTTAATTGCGCTCCAAGTAGAAAGCAGCATTCACGCTGATTCATGTTATAATTTTAAATTTGGACGATTAACTCAACGAGGATTAGAATCTGCATATAAATATCCGCCTTTTCGCATTTCAAGGGAATAGCGGAAAATTATTTGCGTACAAATTTTAATTGGGAGATAACTGAAATCGTCAGCATATAAGAATGTTTCGATATAAAATGTGCTGTTATAAATAGCAAACAACTCTCTGCAATTCAAAGCTCTTTATGAAATACTTCCGAAAACACGAAATTAGTTGAATATAAGATTCCGAAATTGATATCGGTTCTTTTGAAATATATTGTTAGCGATAGAGTGTAACTGCGCAAGCCTGAAACTAAAACCGTCTCAAAAACACAAAGCTTGTCAAATGGTAACGCCTGCGCACTCGTGAAATTGTGGCATATGATCAAACATAGCTTCGTCTGTGTTCAATTAGGCTTCAAGTGGAATAAGGAAAAAGTTAGACCATTGTAATATCTTATACCTTCAATTTCGTTTACTGCGATAGTAAATGATTGATAACCAATACCTCTAAATGGCCCAACTGATATATCAATGAAAGTTACATTATCAAGACTTTTACGTCAGAAACATCACAATATAAACTTATGACTCATTCTTTATAACAAAGTCACCTCTCAAACTGTCTTCAATTAGTTAATTCCTCGTAAAATCCAATATTATCCAGTGCTCACTCAAGCTCTGCTTTTTGTTCGTCTTAAATAGCAGGTTCTCAGACCGCAAGGCATTAACCTAACCATTAGACGAATCGCCCTGAAATCGAAAATTACAGAATCAAGTAGCCTTCTCCTGTCTCCGTGTGATGCCTCCAGAGGACGCTCAGAAACCCAGCTCCGAATAAATTTGTGCAATCCTACCAAAGCAGAGCCAATTAATAACATTGAAACCCGCAAGTTGAAGCAGAAGATCAAAGGGTCTAGAAGAAGTTGAGGGATAATTGAATATCTAAATCAAACTCGTCTTCCTAACTACTACTAGAAGGCTTTTGAGAACTCGCTATTATATTAACAAAAAACATATGATGAATACTTGCTAGCAGAATTCATTTTGGAGATTAAGGGAATTCTCTTTGATCAACTATAAGAAAGGATTGAGTGAATTATGGAATATATAACTTGCTATGAATGAGGGAGTTCAGAGAGGTTGCCTTAAGAGACGAAATATTCATCGGATGAACTGATGCAAGTTGATATTGTGTCTAGACAGGTTATTTCGCTAACTTATATCGAAATTATTAGAATTTCAAAGTGAAATAATACGAGTGATGTAAAAAATTAATGAAAAAGAAAAGAATAAAACTAAAAAAGGGTAAAAATTGTCAATATAGGATGATATTAAACCTAAATTTGAAGAATGAATAGACTCTAGAACTAAAGAGCTCCTATATCAAGATGACAATCAGTTACTAAATCATTGATTATATTGAAATATTATTTGGACTCTTTTCTTCTTTTTTGTTCTTGTCATCATCATATCTGCCTGCATTCGGCAGCCATCGTCAGGTTAACACTTAAAAATTGTTACTTTCAGAAACGCAACTTTTATTGCCCTTTGAAATTGTTGTGCATTTTTCCTGTTTTCAATCTATTTTTGATATAATCAGTTGTCAAACTATAAAGTTTTTTTCAGATGAAAATTGTCATTGGCGTTCAGATTATTTTGATTTCAACAGATGGTTGACTAGTGGGGTTGTTTATCGTTTATTGATAACACATTCCTTCAATTTTCTGCGTCCCAGTTTTTCTTATCTTGAGTCTTGAATGCTGTTCTCCCTTTGTATATAATCTCAATTCTTCTAATCCTTTCAGATGCAGATTGGAACTTCAAATCCTAATAACTTGTAAAACTTCTCGAGAGATTTGGACCATTAAATAACTACCACGAATATTTATCATAAGTTGAAGTTACAAATATTTCCCAAGCAAATCCTTTCCCTAAAAAACCTCTTTTTTACTTATATCAAGTTTATTCATGTTTTGCGCCATTTCTCCCCTAAACTTACGTCTTTCATAAATATTTATATCTATTTAGTTCGCCTATTCACTTCAATTTCTCGTCGAAATGAGAGCCTATTCGAGAGATATCAAGAAATGGAATCAACCACAAAGTACTATAAACGGTATACTTTGATGTGCAATTTCCACAAGTTGTTGAACAGGCTTAATTCCTATCGTTGCGTAACTTTTCCTGTAATTTCTTCCAGAACCGAATCGGGATATTCAGATTTTCTTTCTCCCCCAGTTTCGTTTCGAGAAATTCAATTAAACATCTGCGAAAATCAGATTTATGCTCTTAAATGACATTTTCCGAGCGAACGATTTCCTGACTTGTATCTGTGGGATAATCTAGTAAACTGGCGAAATAAGGGGCGTTTTCCCCAAGAAAGTGTGTGTAGATCCACATCGATAAACCCAACAAATACATTCGGGTTTACTCGCTAACGAAATTTCGGGTTCAAATATCGTTATCATGATTTATAATATAGCTTTCGACATCTTGACAATTACGTTAAATGTTAACAAGAGGTTCGTTTGTTTCTAAATTCATGCCTGAAGCAAAAAATGATTTGAAACCCTCGGTTTAAAAAACCTAATTGGGGAGAAGTGATCTTGTTTTCAAAGCCCTGTATAATAATTTTCAAGAAAACGCCATTGTAATGTGCCATAAATTTTTCCCCATCTGTTAGGACCAAATAAAGTGTTTTCTGATTAGGATGATACAATTTGAAATGGTAACAATAGCAATTGCGTATCATTTTTGGCATTCCTTATGTCATTTTGTTGAGAAGGTTAGGCCATTTAATAATGGGAATATACATGCTTCAACTACGTTCAGAAATTATTGAATCTTTTATGAAGATCACTGCTCAGTTAATTCAGTCAATCGACTAATTATCGTATTGAAGACTTATTTGAAAATTAATTTTCTTCACAAGATATAAAAGTACCAGTACGACAATTAAAGACAAGCAAACAACATAATATTGATTTCTAAAAAACTTTATAGGTTTTCACTCCCAGTCTGCGGAACAGAAATATCTGAATAATTTTCAATTCAGATGAAGTGCTCCTGCAAGAATCTTTGCACTTATTTGTCAGGAGCGAATTGGTCTTGAAAAAATTGTTGCTCAACAATAAAACTGAAAAAGCAATAAATGAAAAGGACAATATAACGTTTCGGTGTCTATATCAGACACATTCTTCAGACAAACTTGTAAAATCTTCAGAATTGTCTGTTTTTTTCATTTGCAGTCTAATTCACATTGAAAAAATTGTCAATACATAGAGATGTTGATTTATTCAATTTTGAAATTTCCTGATTTCATTACTTTCTTCGATAAATCAATCCAAATACGATTTATTCCAACAGAACAATTGGCCAAATTATCTACTTCATCTAATAAAATACATGTGGATTCCTTAATTTTCCTTCTATAATTATCAGGTTTCGTCATTAGGATCTTTGTGTTTTTCCTGTTTATCATATTACCTCCGCTATTTGAACATACATGATCAGCAATTTGTGATCTTGTAATATCTCTATTTTTGATGTTGTTTTCATGTTCATCTTAATTAAAAATGTTTAATTATTTCTGTTTCAGAGACAGGAACTGAAAATCTATAGAGTTTTTCAGAAATACAGAATCCTCCCAGAATATATTTCAATCAATATAATATTGATTTGGTAGCGGCAAGTGAGAGAGAAAATCAGTTCCACGTCGTTCTCAACAAACAAATTTATTATTTCCCCTCTGTTATTGAGATTAATTACAGGATATGTGGGTCCAACAGAACATTGCCACCAACCACACAAAAATACTCGAAGAATTTTCAATGAAGTTGATGAAAATTCAGATTAAGATATTGAAATTGAACGCCATTCGGCTCGCTGGCACCTAATATGTTAGGGATTTACAAAGAGAATTCAAGTGGACTGTATTCTGAAAGGTAAATCTTAACACAGTATGAAAAAGATCAATGAAATTGAAGTAATAACATATTCCTACCTTAAAGTGGGTCGACTTAAAGAAAAGGATCTTGCAGCACTCCTCAATCATCCTCAAGATTATCACAAAGTTCGCCACTTTATTTCACACGACGAAGTCTTGATAAAATGTTTATTGAACGAACATCGCGTTGAAAATGCGATATTTTCCGAAATTTGTGTACGTAAATTTTAAGAATAATTATTAGGAAGCAGATTCGAAACAATCGATCTTAAGTATAAAACGTAAAGAAAGATACTGATCTGGAAACAAACATGTGTGCGTGACGCGGCAGAGATCACAGCTGTTTTAAAATTGCGATAAATCAATATGTAAACAAACGGAATCATTACTGAATTTAATTTCATTTGAAATTTAATAACTGAAAAATTGAAGATTTTTGAGGAACTTGAATTGAAAAAAGAACACTCATTTGGCGAGAATACCTTGTGATTTCATTCTTTGGGTAAATATTGAGTCACAATGTGTTTTTTGAAAAAACAGGAAGAGTTTAGCAATTGGAAATCAGCATTCAACGTACTATTAATGAAAAACAGCCAAATTAATGTAAAAAGCCCTGAGTTCTTTGGTGGAGCAAGAAGACTTCATATTACCATAAGACTCATCAAAAGGACTTTGTGGATAGAACCTTCACTTTACTTATCCGACATTATTGAATTCCCGCGAATCTACAGCATACTTTAAGAACAAAAAATGCAAAAACATCGTGTTCGACAGAAACGACCAATGGGAAAACGCCTGGGGTCGTGACCGAAAAAAAACGTTAAATTGCGGTTACAAAACATGTTATTTATGGATCAGAAGATAATCCATTGAAATTGTATAGATAATAAATCTACAAGGAAATGTCCCAGGGCGCAATATTTCAAAACATCCCACTCAATATCGCACTCACGTCGGAAGGCCGTCCTAGCAAGAGGAATGCAAATCCACTTTCCTTCAGGACATTTTGAGCTTTTCTCTATCTGTGCGCATTTCCCTGCAGGGCACTAAATGAATGAATTGCGGTCTTCAAGATAGAATATAATTTTGGAGTTTGTGACTCCATTACAGTCTCAACATTGCCATGTTATATGCTTTTACATAAATCCAACGGAATTTTATATATCATTCTGGGCCAGCCCACTCATTCAACATTCACAAGCGTAAACCTCGTGAAAAATACGAATAAAAGTTGTTCACTTGCTTTTATTCTTGATGTTACGAGTTTTATGTGTCATATTGTAAATATAAGGACGGCAATGAAGGCATATAATTCCATAACTGGATCGCGATTATAATATTTTGTAGGATTTTTTTCTTTTTTCATATGAAGGCTTCTAATGGAAAGGAGTGTACTTACATGAAGTTAATTTAAAAATGATAATCAGAACAAAGCATGTTTGGAAAATTCTGACAAAGAAACAGAGGGTTTTTTGAAGGAACTTCAATATGCCTCGCATACATCGTCAAGTCTTGGTTCCTCAAGATATCTCATGAAATGAACAATCAATGTTCTGAAAATGAGATAAATATTTCCTTTCAGTTCAATGGCAATAAATTTGATAACAAACCTTTGTTTGCTACCTTTTCTTTATGCAGGATGAAACAAAATGGGTAAAATCAGAAAAAATTCAATTCTATTTCATCGATTAATCATTTTTGATTAATCCAAAATGCAAATTCAATAGTCTGTATTATCACTTATTCTTTCAATCAATTCGTCATGTCTCATATTCCTAGACTTTCAGAAAAAATTAAAATTTTCTTTCAAATTCAACATAACAACTGTTTTCAAAACACAAAATGATTTGAGAACCATTCTATCCAGAACTAAACCAATGAACGAGACACAAAAATCAAAAAATTGTGTTCAATATTCCTTGTATAAGTGGAGAATTTTATACAGGAGAGACATCAAGATCTTCAAAGATAAGAAAACGCGAACATAAGAACACCATCAAAAATAGAGACAAGATCACAAATCGCTGGTCATGATGGAGAAGGAGTTTAATATAGACACCAAAACGTTATGTTATACTTTTCCTTTATTTTTTTTCTCTAGTTTGCTCCTAACATATTCTTTTTATTGTTTCTGTTTCTGAGACTGGGAGTGAAAACCTAAAAAGTTTTCTATAAATGGATATTACTCTCCCTAAGTCTCATAAGAGCTCAAAAGAATTCATGTCTGGTGAGTTTGTTGGCTAGTCCATTCTCTGGATATTGTTGTCTTGAAGAATATTTTCAACCTTTCGTGTGTGGAGCTATCAAATAAAATTCGTTGAGCAGAGGAACCATGTTTGGTTCAGTGATGTTTTCTACTTGGATGACTCCAGTCATTCTTCGTCCAACGAAAATCAGATGGGAACCGCGACCAAACATTATACCTTCAAGAACATTAATGATCAGCGTTCAAAGGACACAATCCTCTTCGAAAGTGAGTCCTCTAGTCTGCCTGGACCTCTGATTAACTACCTATAAGTACACTTGTATTCTCCCGAACAAGAATGATTTTTTGTTGGCGGATTGTCTTCTTTTAAATGATAAGAAAGAAAAAATTGTCATTATTCATGAGTTGAGTTAATAAGGAATGCCAAGATTTTTGACGATGTGTGTATGCAACAAACGACAATGATTCAAAATACATAAGATTAGGTACATATCTTCAAACCGAGCCCACTAAAAAGAAGATTAATGAATAAGAACTACTGAGTCTTGAATCTATCTTTAATGTTTAAGTTGACAAAAACAGGTTGATCACTGATATCATATTGGAGAATCATATACAGGACACCACGCATTTAATTCTCGTCGAATGCACAGCAATCACCTCCACTAAATTGATGTTTTTGCTCAAACTGGCATGAATCTCTCAATTGTGGGAAGATATTCAGACAAGGTTGCCGTGACTCTGCAGTCCTGAATAGTTGTCCAACGAGGGCATAGAACGAGGTGCGCAGTATGTTATTCATTTAATCTTGGTGGCATTCTTGCAGCTACGTCCTTCCTTTTTGAGCTCGGAGCGCCCTTTCTTCTCGTCGAAAACTATTTCGCCGACAATTCCAGGAAATTAAATATAAAAGGATATGAAGCCTCGGTGGATGCAAAATCACGGGATGCAATTAGAACGAATGTAATAAATACCGAAATGTAGTGCTGCAGGGTTGATTTCATTTACATCGTCCGATTCGATATCGGGATTATTCCATACCTACTTCGATTTTGCATTCGATCAATTGAGATTGTTTTTTGTTTCGTTGCATGGTGCGCTATCATCAATTATATTATCCACGTGGATTCATCATTCGCGTTTGGAGAGCGATGTATAGATGCACTGATTTAATGAGTTTTTCGAGAAAAAACTGGATGGGATGAAATGACCTGTGTATGAGGTATTCACGGAATACGCCCACAATTTCTGCTTATTTTCTACTGTGATAAATATTATTTTTTCCATTTTGTTTAAATATGGTTGGCATATAGGTACTCATACGAAATTTTCGAGAACATCATTGTGTTTTATTCAACTCGATAATATGCAAGAAAAAATGGGAAAAGGTATACACTATCAAAAATTCCAAAGTAAAGGGTTTTCCAATAAGAGGTGTTATTTTGAATAGCCCGCTATTGCGGTAGATGTCACGTTTGAAGCTGTGATTTTTTGACATTTGATAAGTAGAAACTACGCCATTAATAAAAATGGAACGATACACGCTTCAAGAACGCATTGAAGTTATTAACATTCACTATACAAATAGTAAAAATATGGCAGAGACGGTTCCTAAAACTCGAACATTTTTGGGTTATCGTGAAGCACCTTGTCGGACCGCGATAAAAGATTGGAGAAAAAATTCGAGCTGTTGGGACAAGTTAGTGATGTGAAGAATAAAACACGTTCACGTCGATCAAAAACATCCGAGAATTTTGATACTGTAGCCAAAAGTGTTGAAGAAAACCCAGGTTTGTCCCTTCCTCGTCGTTCTTTGGAATTAGGCATTCCACAAACGTCATTACACCGTATTTTGCATAAAGATTTGGGTCTTAAGACTTATAACGTCCAATTACCACAAGAAATCTAGACGGCCGATAATTTTTCGGGAAAAGTTTCCGGACCGTGTTATCTCTCGGAGAGGTGATCACAATTGGCCACCGAGATCTTGAGATTTAACATCTTGCGACTTCTTCCTTTGGGGCCACACGTGGAAGAGAAGGTCTACGCCAATAGCCCAGCGTCGATTCAAGACCTCAAAGATGTGATTCGTGAGGATATCGAGGACATATATGTAGGACAGCCACTATACGATTTGGTTATGGAAAATTCCATTAAAAGGATATGGTCCTGTAAGCGTGGTCGAGGTATTCATTTGCCTGATGTTATTTTCCACTATTAACGGCATAGCTTTTTTTTATAATAAAATAAACATCCGATCATTTATATTGAAAAATGGCATTTTTCTTTGAATATAAAAAAACTCCTCTTATTGAAAACCCTTAAATTACCGTTAAAAAGAAAACATATGATTCTGAAATAATGATAAGAACAAAGTGTATACTATCGTTAGGTTTCAATGCGGCTTTTTTCAGGTAGAAAAACTAACAATGTAAAGATGTATAAATAGAAATCTACGATCAACAACTGCCAACAACAAATGACTGGAAAATCCTTCATAGAAGTCATTGTCGATAGTCTGACATGTTTCCAATTGAGAAACTCAATTATTTTTATACAATATTACTTGCCTGAAGGAAGGGGGAATGATAGTGACAATGGCAAGGGATCGATTTGTTTCAATGAGCACATACTTTGTAAAAAAAGTTCCAGGGTTTTTCAATTCAATTTCAAATGGATTGGGGTGAAATATGACCAGTTGATAGTATTTATTAACGTGACAAGTGTCTATTACTTATTATCATCGGATGATACGATCAGTACGTTGGTTATTTTTCTGTGTTTATTCCATCAGTATGACGTGAACAAAGGCGTGTTCAAATTATCATTTTAATTCTTCTATATCCATTACCATATTAGGTTTCAAATGGAAAAATAATTCAGCTGCTGATTATTATTTTAATCTCCATTAATATATTTTGATCTGAGTAATATAATCCATTGTGGAATTGTAGGTATAATAACAAAAAGATCCAAGGAAATGCCCATCCACTCATAAAAATTAACTATTTTGGCAGTAAACTATGCAAGCAAGTTACTGTGGCATCATAAGTTGTTCAACTGTTATAAACGATGTTTATATTTCAGAAATTTATAGTCAGGATTTTACACAATTTTTTTGAATTCAAATATATGTACTTGTATATTGAAGTGTGATTTTGGTTCAAATTCTTCTGAAGTCAAAGAAGGTCATAAAATAATTGAAAGTAGGTCGACATTACGTAAAATTTCGAGTGTTGACGTATGATATTATGTTTGTATTTGCCTGTGTTCTGAAATGCGTCCTATTTCGATTTTTCATTCGAAGGTTCACTCAGTTTGAATCAGAATCAAGCTAAGAATTGATTTTCCGAATATGAACTATGTAATAGGGGATGAAAATAGAAGCCTAACGATCCCATGAATAAGAATTCAATACGATATCCGCCTACACAAAAAGGGCATGCGTGAGGAGCGTCTCAATCGCGATAAAAATTAGGCAGAACATTAATTTTCTAAATATTATCTGCATATTCTTCGGGTTGAGCAAGAAAATGCGTTCAAGCAGCCAACACGTTGACTAACCGTCTTCGCAGATGAGCCTGGGGGAGTACGAGACAAGAATGGAACCATTCTCCGGCAGAATATGGGGACAGTGGAGGGAAGATGATAAAAGGAATATTAAAGTTGAAAAGATCAAATGGGGCTTGAAGGAATCATTCTTGCACAGACTGTAGTTATAGTGGTTGGAAATTATTGCTTTTACCTCGGATGTTGAGGGTTCTGAATTACCATGATGAAAACTTGCCAGAGTTATATCTGAAATTTTGTAATGGACGATATTTTAGAAGGATACTCTTTTCATGGCGGTGTTTGGCTGTACACTTCGCAACAATTGAAGCGGATATTTATGCCATAGTTGAATGTGCTTCGAAAATATTCGTGGAATTATTTCACTGTACAGGCTAGGCGAAACTTTTAACTCTTAAATAAGGAGGAGAATAAATGGCACATTGCGGAGGTTTTTTCCGAGCAACAATAAATACCGTGAATACATTCTCCTATCTACTCTTGATTTACATTTGGGTTTCTTTGGTCATTTGGTCGCTTTCTGTTCATCTCGAATTCTGAAATTTTTCTGAGCTTCTAGTTTTTTCTATTGAAAAATAGTTGGTTATAAGTCAGGATGAATCAAAATTTTTTCTGCACTAAATATGAGTATGCATAGAAAGACGTACTGTGAATAATATAGTGTGGTTCTTTTGGACTTTCTCAAATCAGCTGAAGTTTCGAATGCTGTTACCAGATTGTACTTATTTCAAATTCTTCTAATCTTTTCAGATAATCCTTTAACATATGGTATTACATTGGTTATCGTTTGTGCTGGATTTACTTGTTGTAGGTTTTGGTTCTATACTATGGTGTAGAATTGCTTTGGCTTTTTCTAATAGGTACTCCTATTACACCATGCTTTTTTCGCCTGAAATTTTAACGAAAATGCGCATGCACCTGAGACTATTTTGGTGATTATTTCAGGCTAGCAAATAAATAGAACTGGTTCTATCTTTCACCCTGAACGTGGGAATTCGAGCCTTTTAGCAGAAATGTTGAGTCGGCTCCAATAACACAAAATTTTCAGTCTAATTTGACATCTTGGAGTAACCTAATATATTTTTTCTTTCGAATTACTCAATAATAAATGTGTTTATTACTCTTCATCTTTATTCAAAGATTGAATGAATGGGTATATTATAATAAACGAATAAATGAAGCGACAATTTACCCGCTCGAATATAGACATGAAAAAAGGCATGGTGTAATAAGAGTATAACAATTTTTTCGGATAGCTTTTTTTTTAGAGGAATGAACAATTTCTTCAATTCTCAATGAATGCTCCATCATCAAGAGTATTACCCCAACAACTGTTGTTTTATAAAAAAAATTGTAATGCTTGTACCCAAAATATCATACACATGCCAAGGGTCGACCATAAACTTTCCAATTTGACCTTATCTGAAAATCAGAAAACATAACTAAACAAAAATTATCATAACTCAATCAACTCATTTTTTGTCCCACTAGTGCGAAGACGGACCTGATAGTTTCTAATAAAGGTATCCCGAAAATGTATTAATTCTCTTCCTCTGCAGCTCTTTAATCAAAACAAACAACAACTACAGCATATGCTCCTGTTTTTGCTGATATTTATCCTTTCATCCTACGGCTCATTATGCAAGAATAATAGGAATATTAGTCTGGAAACTATTCAGCAAACACAGCCGAAAAAAAGATGACTCGTGTTCCAAAGTTGGGGTAGCTTCATAAGATAAGATATGAGGTATATCAAAGCAGACTTCCACGTGAGTTTTTCCTGTTATACAGTTTAACTATACGCGTGGAAAACTCTGTCTACGACAACGGATAACGTGGAAACTCACACTTTCCACGCCTTGCTCCGTTTATATACTGCGGTCGTATCAGAAAAAGACTATAAAGTTTTTAGCCCGACGTTTCACATACGTTCACCTGACATTTTCAGGCGAGCGCCTCCGATAAGCTGACAGAATGGGATTTGGAAAAAATCCTTAGTTACAGTTAATTTTCGGTTCTGTTCTATTTTCCGAAGCCATGCAGATTTTCCCTGTTCAGCTTCGAACGACTTTGATTTTGCGAGAGGGATCAGGATAAGCGAAAACTATGTATACAGGAGCGGGAAAGATTCGCAGCTGTTATTTATTATTCGAAATATCATGGGATTTCACTCCAGTACTTTTTTGTTGCTCCAGTTTTGTGGGTTTCGAGTCTGATGTCTATAAAGGGTTTTATTTTTGGTTTTCTAGTACGGTATCTATTGGTTTGGTGACTATTATATTGGAATGAGGCAAGAAGACGTGGTTTTCGTTAGAGTAAAAAAGTTAATGTTCGATGAAAGAATTGACAACATTTTCTAATGTTAGAAGTTGGATTTCAAATAGTGATACGAGATGTTAGGTTTGACTTTGGTACAGTGAACAGTAAACCAAAGCAAAGCCGAAAGGGATAACTATATGAATTCAAGAAGATTGAATTGAAGAAATGGTTTTATATCTGAAAACATGAGAAACTGGCTAGCCCAGAAATTTTAAGGAAGGCCAAAACAATTGGATACAACAGTACAGAACCCCAACATCAAGATTAATAGAAACAGCACAAATGATAACCAATGCAATATTAATATTAAATATTACTATTTTCAATTTATCTATGTTTCAATATCATATGTTGAAGTGTTATCTGGAAGATATGTCATTTTGGCACAAGTTTGTCACACGTTTTTTCTCATTATACCGAAATTGAATTCGATAATTACAATGAAATACTACTGTTTAAATCTATGGGAGATGATTACCCTTCAGTAGGGTCCTGTAGCAGTCTTGGAAAAACAAAAGTTTCGAAACATCATCACTGGAAGGTCAGACTTGATTTAAAATACATCCCTAGCCAAGAATTAGATATTTTGTATCTGAATATTGAAGGTATTTATTCGTATAGTATAAGGTTTCAATTCTGCAAAAACGGGGAGACAGGGTTTTTTCTACTGAGGTATTTCCCTGAGCTCTGGTATCATTCCCCAGAATAGTATGTTCCCCGGTTTGAACTTATCTCAACTAGGGACTTTTTTGTTTCATGTATTGTATTTTGTTAGCTCTTAGTTAAAGATTGGAAGAATTGGAAATAAGTACAATGTGAGAACGGCATTGAAGACTCAAGATACTACAAGGGCTAATCAAACTTTGGTCTAACCTGATAATGAGAATCAATTAACCAAAACTGCTTATTAAAGTACTTTGTAAGTGAGGTGGAGCCTATGTTAGAAAAAACTAAACATCCCTTGAATGTTCACATCGAATAACATGAATAAATTGCTGAGCTTGGAGATACTGATAAGTCGAAGCTTGTTAAATATGTTTTAAATGAAGACCACAGTCGTTTATGGGGTGAAGGTTTTATAATATCGAAAGAAGAAAAACCGAAACGCCGAGAATTGAAGGAAGCAGCTTTCAAGTCAATAACTGAAAACCCCAGCAGAGATCCGTTTGTTAATATGGAAAACATCTGGGCTGCAACAATAAGATCCAGCCTCAAGAGATCAAATAAATTTTTCACAACTGAATAAATCGAAAATAGATAAATTTTTCAAAACATCAAAAATCTTTTGTGAGAGTTACGAATCTCAAGTGTTTTCCTGACAACTGCTGGCGGAAACGTTGAACAGAATAATGAAATATGATGGAAATGTACCAAATAATGCATCAGTTAGTAATTCATATCAGTTGTGGACATATACTAGAAATACTAGAAGAAAAATAAATGCCATTAAATTATCTGTCATAATATAATAAAATTCATTGAAACATAACTCCAATCTTATATAATTATCCTGAGTTATTTAGAGTCCTTAAAATACACATTTAATAAATATTTCGATTCGACAAATTCTGTCATTGAAAACCAAAAATAATTAACCAACGAAAACTGAGTTTCTTTCATACAAGACTACACATCCTTTCCAGCATTTCGCGATATGTTAAAGGGTAGGCGTATATATTCATCTCCAATTTCTTCGACACCACTTCAGTCTAAATTTGGCCCTGTGTAAGCAGCAGAACCAAGCAGCCTAATTACTTGGGATACATCTGATTACGGTATAATTAAAATGTTGTTATCAGGTTTATGACAGACGCAAATAACAACATGCCTGAAATGAGCGTACCATTAGGGAAATGAATATTTTTTTACCAGAATCACCCTGTTACCCTTTCCAACAAGATAAGGAACGGGGCTAAGACGAAAAGTGAAAATATCTGAACCCTGATGAAATAAACCGAATGATGAATTTTATCTGGGGTTGCCTCTAAACCAAGTTTCTTGTTTACCGAAGTCCTTAAATAAATTACGTAACGCCAGCAATGATGTCGTTGAATCCAATTCTACTCGGCTGTGTTCAAATAAGGAATGAGCTACGGCAGGCAGGGCCCTGAAAGGAACATTTCTGACAGAAATCGTTCCTTAGGAATGACAAGAAGTAGGTTGAATACATTCATGGAAAATATTTCTCATGCCTATCAGGAGTATGGAGCTGCATAGTAATGTTTCTGGATCAAGAAACGGTATATGTTTACATCAAAATATCACATAGGTAAACTGGATAACAGCTGAAACCAGAACTAGACGTTCTAGTCCACTCAAAATTCTTATGATTAGATATTCGATAATATAAATGTAATCATAATGATTTCAATACTATTTTCATAGTTCTCAGTTTGATATATCTCTTTTATTGAAAATCTCAAGGTATGAACATTTAGAAAATTCTCGTTTGTACATGATCATATAGTTTTGTTTTGTTTCATTTGAGTTGAAGGTTGATAGTTGAAACGATTTAACAATCAGGTAGAATTTCTTATTTGGTAATATTAAATTGCTTCTGTTCAATCCTTCGAGAATAAGCTTCACAAAATCCTCGGATTCTAAACTATTTAGCTGGTGTTTTTCTCCATATAAGCAAAGGAAAATGATATTGTATTTGTTCGAAGGATAAGCTGATATATGCTTAAATAATGCTACTTTCTTATTCCTATAAATTTTTTTCTGCCTCATATATTCTTTTGGAATTAAGAGCTAACATAATACAATACATACAACAAAAATCCCGAACTGAGGTTAGTGCAAAACGGGGTACCATACTATTTTGTCGTATGATACCAGAGCACAGGGAAAAACCTCAGTAGAAAAAACCCTGTCTCTGCGTTTCAACAAAAATGAAACTTAAAAACTATTTGAATTTTGAGGGATTTCTTCTTTATTGAGTCCAACCGAAAATCCTCTCCAAAATGCCTTCGGAATTCTGAATCAGAAACGAAAATACCGAAGCAGAAAAATAAAATGATTGAAACTCTTTTAAATCGATTTAAAAATAAGAACCCAATTGAAAAACGACTCGGTAACTTCATGTATAGCCCTTAAGCCATATTATTATGCAAAAAAGTTATCTGAATAGATTAAAAGATTTGGAAATGAGTACAATGTGAAAAAAGCATTCAAGACTCAAGTAACCTACTATTAGGGCTAATTCAACTGAAGTAAACATGATAATGAAAATCAACTAACCAAAAACTGCATTATTTAATCACAGAACAAAAAAAAATAGCTCAACTTGGGAATACTGATAAGTCAAAGCTTGATCAACATGCTTCGAATGAAAACCACAATATTTCATGGGGTTAAGCTTCCATAAAATCAGAAGAAGACAAAACAGGACGTAGAAAATGGAAGGAAGAAAGCTTTGATGTCAATAACCGAAAACTCTATCAGTAGCCTCAGGAATGTAAAATTCTTGTAGTATTTTCAATGAATTTCATTGCAACCAAAGTTAACAGTATCGTCCATAAAACCGTTGGACTCGCCAAGACAAGGCGCATGTCCCAAATGGTAATTTTATCCTTGGGAATAATACCAACGCAAGAAGATTAGTGTAAACACTGTTATCCACACAGAAGTTATGAAAACGTATGTCATATTCGCCTGATGTTAGGTAGCAATGCAAAACTTCCAAGATTATGTAAGAGAGTCCTGGAAATTTGCGTTCCTTTAGGGTCTAAGTAGGTGGAGGGTGTCAAATTGGTCCAAGAGCAACTCTCATGTCAACGCATTAGGTCATATTTTGTATTCACGCAGTGTGTCTGTTACCATGAAATGTGGAAAATACAAGAGTTGCTAGGAGTTAATCTTTATGAGCAGACACTGTTTAATATAGTCATTTATTAGGAAGAGAAAATATCTTCAGAATAAATAGCATCTAAGGTTTCAACTACAGGATATTACCTTCATTTTTAATTTAATAACCATTTTAACACCTCTGTACTCTCTTCAAGAAGATCAATTTGAGAATATATCTGAAATTCTTAATCAATCTAGCTTTTCCTTTGAAAATGCCAAAGCAGTTTGCAATAGTACAGAACCCCAACCTACAACAAGTCGAACTGAATAAGCACAAACCATAGCTAATGTGATACCATATTATTATGCTAAAAGGTTATCTGAAAAGATTAGAAGAACTGGAAATGAGTACAATATGAGGAAAGCAAGGCGCATGTTCCAAATGGTAATTTTTTCCATGGGAATAATACCAACGCAAGAAGATTAGTGTAAACTCTGTTATCCACACAGAAGTTATGAAAACATATGTCACATTCGCCTGATGTTAGGTAACAAAGCTAATGCGAGCTGACCGAAGCCATTTGTTACCTACCCCCTTGCAGATGGAATAATATTTCAACAATGCAAACCCGTCTACGTTAATTTGAGTAGTAAATTGTATACCAGCCATGATTAATAGGGGCAATTCGTGATATCCGTAGGATGGCAGTAATTATTAATTAATATCATCAAGTGTGCCTGATTTCGTGCGCTTCCGTTGGGAAAACAATTGACAAGACACTGTCCGGAGAAAGGATTGTCAACTGTCCATTTTGGATGGAGTTGTGGCAGACAACAGTTGATGAAAAGCGGAACGCTACTTTGATTTATGATATTACTATGTTGCGGAAAGGGGAACCAGCAAGAAATGTACAGGCTACTTCATTTATAGCATTTAACATGTTAGTGCATCAGTTATTCTTCAAAGAAAATAGAAAACTTTTTTGGTCACTTCTTCTCAGAGTTTGGTCACAGTATACAGTAATAACTTAACCTCAACTGGAATATTCTGAAGCATAAAATTTTCATAAGAAGAACTGAGAAACCACACCCTTGAATCTTTCGCATCAATTCAGAAACACCATGTATACATAAAAAGATTAGTTTCCACACAAGGCTATAATCTCCAAACTTACAACACTCTCAAGTGAAGGTATTATAAAAAGCACATCAACTATCATAGTAATTATCGATTGAAATATAATCTGGGAGGATTCTGCATAAATAAATTCAGTTTATAGATTTTGCACTTTTTATTTTCGAGTTGCGTTCGAGGGCGTCTGCGTAATGCAGTTTGATTCAGATCGATGAATTTTCAACGTCAATCGATTCATTAGACCGAGCTCAAGAATTATCAGTAATAATCCTTTCTGTAGAACACCCAGAATTTTTGCAAAATGCTGAAATATAGCGTTTTAGGGGGGGTCAACCCCTTAGTCATTTTTCGTCCAAAATTTCAAAATTTTAGATGATCATTTTATGTGCTTATATTGAAGGGGACTACAGATTGAAAAAGAATATGCAATTTATTTTTCAGTCCGGCTGATTAAACGAAATTATGATAGTTTGAAATATCGAGTTTTGGGAAAAATGCCATTTGAACGGTGAAATTCTAAACGCTTGCAGATATCGATTCGAAAGTATTTTTTTCTAATTCAGCTACCTCGAAAACTATAAAAACATACCAAATTCAATAAGTTCCGCCATACTTTTCAAATAAATTCAGTTTATAGATTTTGCACTTTTCATTTTCGAGTTGCGTTCGAGAGCGTCTGCGTAATGCAGTTTGATTCAGATCGATGAATTTTCAACGTCAATCGATTAATTAGACCGAGCTTAAGAATTATCATAATAATCGTTTCTGTAGATCCCACAGAATTTATGCAAAATGCTGAAATATAGCGTTTTAGGGGGGGTCAACCCCTTAGTCATTTTTCGTCCAAAATTTCAAAATTTTAGATGATCATTTTATGTGCTTATATTGAAGGGGACTACAGATTGAAAAAGAATATGCATTTATTTTTCAGTCCGGCTGATTAAACGGAAATTATGATAGTTTGAAATATCGAGTTTTGGGAAAAATGCCATTTGAACGGTGAAATTCTAAACGCTTGCAGATATCGATTCGAAAGTATTTTTTTCTGATTCAGCTATCTCGAAAACCTATAAAAACATACCAAATTCTATAAAGTCCGCCATACTTTTCAAATAAATTCAGTTCATAGATTTTGCATTTTTCATTTTCGAGTTGCGTTTGAGAGCGTCTGCGTAATGCAGTTTGATTCAGATCGATGAATTTTCAACGTCAATCGATTCATTAGACCGAGCTTAAGAATTATCAGTAATAATCATTTCTGTAGATCCCACAGAATTTATGCAAAATGCTGAAATATAGCGTTTTAGGGGGGGTCAACCCCTTAGTCATTTTTCGTCCAAAATTTCAAAATTTGAGATGATCATTTTATGTGCTTATATTGAAGGGGTCTACAGACTGAAAAAGAATATGCAATTCATTTTTTATTCCGGCTATTTAAACAGAAATTATGATAGTTTGAAATATCGAGTTTTGGGAAAAATGCCATTTGAACGGTGAAATTCTAAACGCTTGCAGATATCGATTCGAAAGTATTTTTTTCTGATTCAGCTACCTCGAAAACCTATAAAAACATACCAAATTCAATAAAGTCCGCCATACTTTTCAAATAAATTCAGTTTATAGATTTTGCACTTTTCATTTTCGAGTTGCGTTCGAGAGCGTCTGCGTAATGCAGTTTGCTTCGGATCGATGAATTTTCAACGTCAATCGATTCATTAGACCGAGCTTAACAATTATCAGTAATAATCGTTTCTGTAGATCCCACAGAATTTTTGCAAAATGCTGAAATATAGCGTTTTAGGGGGGGTCAACCCCTTAGCCATTTTTCGTCCAAAATTTCAAAATTTTAGATGATCATTTTATGTGCTTTTATTGAAGGGGACTACAGACTGAAAAAGAATATGCAATTCATGTTTCATTCCGGCTGATTAAACGGAAATTATGATAGTTTGAATTATCGAGTTTTGGGAAAAATGCCATTTGAACGGTGAAATTCTAAACGCTTGCAGATATTGATTCGAATGTATTTTTTTTCTGATTCAGCTACCTCGAAAACCTATAAAAACATACCAAATTCAATAAAGTCCGCCATACTTTTCAAATAAATTCAGTTCTGAAAAACTCTTCAAATTTTCACTTCCAGTCCCAGAAACAGAAATAATTTAAAAAATTTTAATCAAGATGAAGTGCTCCTGCGAAAATTTTTGAACTTGTTTGTCAGGAGGCTCTTGAAAGAATTGTTGCCTAACAGTAAAACTAAAGAATATAATAAATGAAAAGGATAATGTTACATTTGCAATCTAATTGTCAATTAAACTGCAAATGAAAAAACACACAATTCTGAAGATTTAACAAATTTTTCTGAAAAAAGTGTCTGATATAGACACCGAAAAGTTACATAATCCTCTTCATTTATCTCCTTTTTTAGTTTTACTGTTAGGCAACAATTTTTTCGGAATCAACTTGCTCCTGACAAATAAGTGCAAAGATTTTCGCAGGAGCACTTCATCTTAATTAAACATTTTTTTAATATTTCTGTTTTAGATACTAAGAGTGAAAACCTTAAAAGTTCTTCAGAAATATCATACTAATTCTCGAAAATGGGCAATTTTCGAAATTTCTGCCTCATCTGAGTGGAAATCAATCTTGGTTTGACCCCAGATTTGGAAAATTTTCGACACCCGCTGAAAGTATTATGAGACTAGGGTGCATTGCATGATAATACATCAAAAGTATAATTGACCGCGTCTACCTGACTTTTCCGTGGAGTATGATTGATACACTATATTTCTGATGAACAGCTCAGTTTCACCCTGTGACATAGGTCCATTCAGGAACAGTTTTGATAGGAATGCATGAAAACTCATTAGTTAATATTACCGTGATGGTATCGTAACCGGAAAATCCATTCATCTTCCGCTTTGGACGTGTGGAAAGTTTTTTTCAATTCATTTATTTAATGGCTGGTGTCCACCATGATTTGGCGGTCACGCCCATCAGAGCATAGCTATGTTGTTATAGGATTCTCTGGCTTCCCAGTCTCATTACTTGCCTACCATGTCAGATTAGAAGATTTTCAGTTTCTCTCTTATTAATTCTTTCAGTTGCTTCAAGATAACCGTTGTATTTGATGTTAACAATGCCTGGATAGAGGTCTATCAGCTAAGAGCTTGAAAATTGTGGTACGGAATCAAATAACACTCTACTTAAAAGACAATGAGCTTTTTTCATTCTGCCAGTAGTTCATATGCAACAATATGTCATTCTTTGCTTTAGAAAATTTAAGTTGAGGTTAATTCAGGACTATTTCGATGGAAATGTATGGAAATTCATCAGTAATATTACCACGATAGCGTAGTAACAGGATAAGCCATTCATCTTTCATTTCGGATGAGAAGAAAGTTTTTTTCAATTCATTTATTTAATGGCTGGTGTCCACAATGATTTGGCTGTCACGCCCATGAGAGCATCGCTATGATTTCATATGATTTTTCGGTTTTCCAGTCTCATTTTTTGCCTATTATGTCAGATTCGATTTTTTTCAGTTTTTCTCTTATTGACTCTATCAGTTGCTTCAAGATATCCGTTGAATTTGATGTTAACACTGCCTGGGTAGAGGTCTATCTGCTAAGAGCTTAAAAATTGTGGTACGGAATCAATCAAATAATACTCCTGTAAAAAGCCAATGAGCTATCTTCATTCTGCCAGTAGTTCATATGCAACAAAATGTCATTCTATGCTTCAGAAGATTTAAGTTGAGGTTAATTCAGGACTATTCGATTGAATGTATGGAAATTCATCAGTTAATATGGATAGGATAAGCCATTCATCTTTCGTTTTGGACGAGTAGAAAGTTTTTCGATTCATTTATTTAATGGCTGATGTCCACAATAATTTGGCTGTCACGCCCATGAAAGCATCGCTATGTTGTTATAGGATACTCTGGCTTCCCAGTCTCAATACTTGCCTACCATGTCAGATTAGATGATTTTCAGTTTTTCTTTATTGATTCTTTCAGTTGCTTCAAGATAACCGATGCATTTGATGTTAAACCTGCCTGGATAGAGGTCTATCTGCTAAGAACTTGAAAATTTGGATGTTGAATCAAATACCTCTCTACTAAAAAGCCAATGAACTTTTTTCATTCTGTCAGTAGTTCATATGCAACAATATGTCATTTTATACTTCAGAAGATTTAAATTAAGGTTACTTCAGGACATGATTTTGGGGTCAAGCCCATGAAAGCATCGCTATGTTTCTGTAGATTCCCAGTCTCATCACTTGCCTACCATGTTAGATTAGATGATATTCAGTTTATAACATATTTCAGTTGCTTTCAGATAACCGATAAACATGCAGATCATATATTTCATTCATATAATAATGAACAAAAGGAAAAGTCAGGAGCAAAAAGAGTTTGAAGAAACAATTCCAGAATACTTTCAGTCGAAATCACAAGGAATTATTTCGTTGTGCAAAGTAGATAACTGCATTCAGCACGTAAGAAGCTCTGCAATTACCGTTGTGAGCCATTTATATCCCCAATTGTTGTCGCAAGTAGGTACGCAGAAAATCTTAATCTGAAGAGCCTGTTTAAATCTAGGTTTAACGACACCTGCGTCTCACATGAATAGCAATTCTGTCAACTAAGTTCCAGATAATACCGATAATGGTATTAGGTAATAACAACGAATTTTGCGAATATTTCAAATTTGAAAGTGCCTGGGATGCTATCAAACCTACCGATAAGATTTTATATTCACAGGAAAATATCATTTCGTGAACTTAACGGTTATTTCTTGTTATAACACGTAAGTCATTGGGATATTTCCCTCTTACGTCATTGTTCCGGTAGAAAGATATTACTTGGTGGCTTGTCTCAATTCCCAAAATGAAAACGCAAAGTTCTGGAGAAGCAGTTAGATAATTTTTACTAATGACATTTACTTTGATTGAAAACCATTAACATTTTATGTTACTATGAGTGTCGAAAGATCTACATATTCACAATATTCAAGGCACTTCAAGAAATTCAATTCGTTCGAAATCAAGTCAACGTCTTATCGAAGAACTTTTACATAATAAATTATTATAACCTGCCAATCTGGGCTCCGTAATTGATGCCATGTGAAGTGTGAAGAATTACATGAGATTGATTAGAATGTAAAATGTTAAAAATATATAATTTTAGTAGGATTGCGCCTCAACGACGTTCTTTCCCCTTTCATATTCACTCACTCTCGACCTGAAATGATAAAATATTGGTATAAGAAACTTGTTTATCAATTCAATTCAATTTAACCCACCATAATCTGACGTACTTATCATAAAATATCGATTGAAATATATTCTGGGAGGATTCTGCATTTCCAAAAAACTTTATAGGTTTTCACTCCCAGTCTCTTAAACAGACAAAATAGAAAAAATTTCAATTAAGATGGAGAGCTCCTGCTGGAATCTCTGCACTTATTTGTCAGCAGCAAATTGGTCTTGAAAAAACTGTTGCCTAACAGTAAAACTGAAAAAGGAAATAAATGAAAAGGGCAATGTAACGTTTCGGTCTCTATATCAGACACCTTCTTCAGACAAACTAGTAAAATCTTCAGAATTGTGTGTTCTTTCATTTGCAGTCTAATTGACACTGAAAGTTGTCAATATATAGAGATGTTGATTTATTTAATTAGGAAATTTTCTGTATCATTCCTTTCTTCGATGAATCAATCCGAATACGATCTATTCCAACAGAACAATGGCCAAATTGTCTACTTATCTAACAAAATACATGTGGATTCCTTAATTTTCCTTTTATGATTATCAGGTTTCGTCATGAGGATCTTTGTGTTGTTCCAGTTCATCATATGATCTCCGCTATTTGAATACATTATCATCAGCGATTTGTGATCTTGTAATGTCTCTATTTTTGATGTTGTTCTTATGTTTCCGTTTTCTTATCTCTAAAGGTCTTGATGTCTCTCCTGTATAAGATTTCCTAGGGGAAAGGCAGGCAAGATGGCATATAGTAGGGCCAAATGGCATACCATATTTACTGAAGAATCCACTGCGAGTGGAATCCTAGAACTCAGTGCAAATGTTCGAATTAGTTGGCAACAGTGTACGAACGTTGTTTCAAGGGATCTGTTACGGTAGTTGATGAATTAGTCGTGAAAAAGTGGTATGAGCGTGTACAACTTCGACGTAAGCTCTCTCTTCTCGTCTATATTACTGTAAGTACAGATTATTTCAATAACTTTTTTATATCCGAGTAGAATTGTACCTTATTGTGATCCTTTTCATGTATTTACCTTGACAAAAAGATGTCACAAAAACGTTGATTTAATATTCGTTTTTTTGACACGTGGTTAGGGCAAGTTGACATACATAGAGGTTGGTAAAATGGCATGGTACTTTTTATTAACAATAAAATATTTTTTCAGATGGTCTTCAATTATCGAAGGAAAACCAACAGAGGAGAGTGGGATGAGAATAATATGTTAAGAGCTTTGGAAGCAGTAAGAAAAAAACAAATGGAATAGGTCCTTGCTAATAAAACATTCAATGTACTTTTTTTTATTCATACGAGTATGAATATGATTTTTTTTTGTTTATGTGAATATAAATAAATTTCTATTTCTTGTATGATATGTTATTTATTGTAATTTTGTTTTTTTCACTACAAATACATCATATTATATGATATGCCATCTTGCCCGACACTGTGAGGCAAAATGGTTTTTCGGATGTTACAGATTATCGCGATTTTTTTTTGTCTATAATTTTTTTATTTATTCTTTCTTTCTTCAAAAATTGATAGCTAACTCGATTGACTAGAGATTCAACTAATGCTGTGCTCTATTTTTTTTTCCTCATAAGAGATATCGATTTTCAAAGATTGTATGCCATCTTGCCTGCCTCTCCCCTACATATACAGGGAATATTGTAAACATAATTTTTTGGTTTTTGTGTCTCATTCATGAAATGTTTTATCAGAAGATCCTGAACAACCTGTCTTTTCAATTTAAATCCCCTAAATAGCTAAACAGTTCAACTGAATTGAAAAATCGGTTGAAACTACTTAATTCAAACTTTTTCATCATACGAACGATTTGCAGGAAAGCGATGAAAAACCCTGTAAAGCGCTCTCGGATAGAAAGTTCATGTTGGAATGGATTTAAATATCACGAAAAGAGTTCTGTTGGATATCATATATACATTAGGAGATAATGCAATTTAGGTGTAGCTGAAGAGAGCCTAAAGCAGTAACCGAATCTCACACACAACGTGAAAACCGTTGCTTTATAATTCGAAATAAAGGTTTGCGAAAAAGAGTTGATGAGGTGTGAATGAATTTCGCAAAAGCTGTGAGCTTAGCGCATGTTTCTGGCATGATAATTTCCAGATAAGATGTTCGCACTGTGTGGAGAAAAGGAGAATCATTAGACCCATCTCATGTTATGTAATTTTCTTTGAGTTGTGGTGTGTGGATCACGTATTACTGTAGAGGCGAAGTAATGTAATAATTCAATGTGAAATGGCGTTCAACTCATTCCAGCGATGGTGCGCCCTCTAGAGATAAAGAGTGGGCGCAAAAAATCCAATAGAGAAAACATCGAATGTCATAATTCAATTTACAGAACGATAAATGTCCGAGGAAGAACGAATTGGTGAAGGATTATGTGTACATGGGAAATTTTTTGTAGAACTGATCCGAATTACATTCTCAAATATTTAATGTGTCTGATTGATGATTATTAGATGTTGTTGACGTGGACATCTTGATGATGGAACATTCTTTGAAATATTTTTATTGTCTTCGCATTCCCAAAAAAAATTTGCAATTCGAGACAGTTTTAATAATAAAGAATAATAATTCGTTGTTTCTTAAAAACGTTATAGGTTTTCACTCAGATTCTCTGAAACAGAAATAATTAAAAAAGTGCTCCTGCGAGAATCTTTGCACTTATTTGTCAGGAGCAAATTGGTCTTGAAAAAAATTGTTGCCTAACAGTAAAACTGAAAAAAGGAAATAAATGAGAAGGATAATGTAACGTTTCGGTGTCTATATCAGACACCTTCTTCAGACAATTTTATATATATATCTTCAGAATTGTGTGTTTTTTCATTTGCAATGTGATTGACATTGAAAGTTGTCAATATATAGAGATGTTGATTCATTTAATTTTGAAATTTCCATGACATTTCTTTCTTTCTTCGATACATCAATCCAATACGATCTAATCCAACAGAACAATTGGCCAAATTATCTACTTCATCTAACAAAATACATGTGGATTCCTTAATAATTATCAGGTTCCGTCATTAGGATCTTTGTGTTGTTCCAATTCATCATATGATCTCCGTTATTTGAACATACATGATCAGCGATTTGTGATCTTGTAATGTCTCTATTTTGATGTTGTTCTTATGTTACCGTTCCCTTATCTCTATAGGTCTTGATATCTCTTCTGTACAAGATTTTCCAAATATACAGGGAATATTGTAAACACAATTTTTCAATTTTGTGTCTCATTCATTGGTTTTGTTCTGGTTAGAATGGATCTCAAATCATTTTGTGTTTTGAAAACAGTTCTTATTTTGAATTTGGAACCAATTCTTTTTATTTTCTCTGAAAGGCCAGGAATATAAGGAATGACTTTTAACAAATTTGGTTCTTCTTGATGGTTTCCTCTCTTGTACCTGATCATCATTAGAATTTTGATTAGATATTTTTCGTTCTAAATTAGAAATTGTTCTTTCTATAAAATTTGGTGGGTATTGATTATCTAGTAGAAACTCTTTAATGAATGAAATTTCATTATTTCTAATTTCAGGTGTAGATGAAATCGAAAAGGCCCTATCATAAAGTGTTTTGATAATAATTTTTTGCTTTAACAATTTTATAAAATGAACATATGGTACTCGGAAAGAAAATAACTAGGTACCTGAATCTGTGATGTGTCAATGATGACTCAATGATGAGGACATAAACATATAGTCAGTGATTAAAATGAAACAAACATATGTAGCTAGATACTATAGAAACTTTTATTACCACGAAATTAAAAATCATCCGAAGATAATACTACTTAAAATTCTTCCAAAAACGCCTTTGAATTTAGATTGACTGATGAAATAGTAGCTAACACAATAAGCGCCCCACACGAAAAGGGCAAGACAGAATTTATGTCACAAATTGAACAGAAAATTCAAAAATGTTTTTAAGTAAAACTTTAACACCCTTCATCTTAGAAACAACTTGTCTACATTTATGGACACATATTTCATAAAATGATCTGAGGAATCACCCCCTTCAATATTTTGCATCAATTCAAAAACACCGTGTATAAAGTCAGATACTTTTTGTTTCATCTTTCATTTCACCTCCTCATACCAACACTTATCTGCAAAAATTAGGTCCTGAACAAGATTCTAATTTTTCTCATCAAAGAACTTCCCTAAATTAAATCTTAATTGGTCATGTTCACCTTGAGTCGAAGAAAGTTCAACTTTAGTCGAATCCCAGAGTCCAAGTTGATTGACATCTTATATATTTCAAGAAAAAGGACCGACAGCCTCCTCACACTGTTTACCATCAGAAAATAGGGAAAACAAAATGTCGTGTCGAACATTTCCACAATTCCCTCCATATCTCTAGACCGAAACGACATCCCCTGAATAAGATGTTTATATTCAGCAAGTTCATGGCAGACGTCAGCCCTCAGCGAATCAGAAAATATGAAACAATCGTACAGGCCTGTCGCATTGATGGCGGAAATTTGATGAAGAAGTTTGCCTAACTTTCTTGGAATCATTTGGCCAAGTTTCATACACGTTACGTTATATCCAGACATTTCCATAGCAATCAGTGAGGGAAGTGAGAAGTGAAAACTTCAAAGATTATGTAAGAGAGTCCTGGAAATTTGCGTTCCTTTAGGGTCTAAGAAGGTGGAGGGTGTCAGCTGAAGTCAAGAGCTACTATTATGTGAACGCATTAGGCCATATTTAGTTTTCATGCTGTGTGTCGATTACCATTGAAAATGAGAGATTCAAGAGTTGCAAGGACTTGATTCTTATGAACAGACATCATTTCATCAACTCCTTCATTAGGAATTGAAAAAATCTACAAGATAGGCAGCACCAAAAATTTCAAATACAGGACAGTTCCTTCATTTCTAATCTAATCACCCATTCAAGCCCAAATTAGAAGCAGCAAAACTTTTCATAAGAGGACATCAAAAGTATGCTCTCTTCAAGAAAATAAAATTGAAGAAATGGATAATTTATCTAGAATTCTCCAGCAATTTGGATATTCCAAGAAAATCTTGGTAAGAGCAAAGATATTTGACACAATTGTCCTTGCCTGTCGTGGAAATTTGATGAGAAACTTTGCCTATTTTGCTTGAAATCATTTGGCCAAGTTTCATACACGTTACGTTATATGCAGACATTTCCATAGCAATCAGTAAGGGAAGTGAAAACTTCCAAGATTATGTAAGAGAGTCCTGGAAATTTGCGTTCCTTTAGTGTCTAAGAAGGTGGAGGGTGTCAGCTGGAGTCAAGAGCTACTCATATGTGAACGCATTAGGCCATATTTAGTTGTCATGCTGCGTGTGAATTACCATTAAAAATGAGAGAAGCGAGAGTTGCCAGGACTTGATTCTTATGAACAGACATCATTTCGTCAACTCATTCATTAAGAATTGAAAAAACCTTCAGACTAGACAGCCCCAAAGTTTTAAAATACACGACAATACCTTAATTTCGAATCTTATCACCCATTCAACCCCAAATAAGAAGTAGCAAAACTTTCCATTATAGGGCATCAAAAGTATGCTCTCTTCAAGAAAATAAAATTAAAGAAATTGATAGTTTATCTAGAATTCTTCAGCAAAATGGATATTCCAAAAAAATTCTTGGAAAAAGCCAATGATATTTGACATAATTGTCCAGGCCTATCGGATTGTTGAATGATGTGCTCAATGATTACTGTGGACGGTCCACATAACCTACAGATATCGAAGAGTTTCTCACTGATCTTGTGCAGGTGGTATTTAATTAAACATTGACTTGTAAGACAACCTGCGTGTAGCCTTAACTGTTTTTTTAACAACGATAGAACTTCATGAATCTGCTCCTTGGAAGGTTCAAGCAGTCTTACTCTTTTTCTTCTGGGTACCCGGCCATTCGGGAATCAGAGGAAAGAAAGAGGCCAATACACTTGCTTAAAAGGGCGCACGAATGTCATTCATCGGCCCAGAACCCTTCTGTGGTATAGGTAAATGTAACTATAAGAAGGAGTTTCTAGAGAATGAGAAAGCCGAGAAGAAAAAACTGTGGCGGAATCTCTCAGGGATGGATCATTCCACTAAGTTCCTTTGAACTTTGAAGCAACAAGATACAAATCTGTTCCCAAAAGCTGGCATCGCCAGTGAAATTCAGAGAATACTTTTTTGTAGAAATATAATTCTTATCACAACAAAAAGTATATTCGAGGTCATAACAGTTGTTTGTCCACTACAATATACATAAGCGGTATATAATAGAGTAGGAGGATCTGAAGCAAATCTTTATAAGAATAAAAGTCCACAAAATAAACTAATTCACTGACGTTCTCCCTATAAATTAAATATCCGGATCTGTAAAACGAAATACAGCCATCAACGAGAAAAAAATGGGCCTGTTCAGGTAAGAATCGGTTCGCCAGTTCCGAAGTAGAGGGTACGATCGGAAACACAGATAAATCCATATCTTAGGAACCCCCTTTGCCTGCAAATCCATGTTTTAGCAATGGTTAACAACGCGTGAAGGCCCCTAACCTCTGAATTTACAACTTCGTGGCGTCCATAGTTTGAGGTGTATAATGGCCTGAGAAGCCACTAAATGGCATACACAAAGTGAAGAATTGAATTCCGGCCTATATCGAGTTTATGTACACACCCAGCCTGCTGGGAATAATAAGTTATTTCGAAGATCCAGTTTGTCACCGGTCGTGTTATAATGCTGCTACGCAACGTTTACGCACCTTAATGTTTCACGTTTTCCAGGTCCTTCAAACGTTTTTTTACTGTTTTATGGCCAAAAAAACATCTACCACATGGTCAAAAACATTTTTCGATAAAGTAATGGAAATGAACTTATGCTTAAACTATACAGGCTTGGTATCGATTGAAATATATTCTGGGAGGATTCTGCATTTCTTAAAAACTTCATAGGTTTTCACTCCCAGTCTCTGAAACATAATAATCAAAAAATGTTTGATGAGGTGAAGTGCTCCTGCGAGAATCTTTGCACTTATTTGTCAGGAGCAAATGGGTCTTAAAAATTTTTTTGCCTAGAGTAAAACTGAAAATGAAACAAATTAAAAAGATATTGTAACGTTTTGGTGGCTTTATCAGACACCTTATTCAGACAAACTCTTAAATCTTTAGAATTGTGTATTTTTGCATTTGCAATCTAATTGACATTGAAAGTTGTCAATCCATAGAGATGTTGATTTATTTAATTTTGAAATTTCCTGATGTCATTTCTTTCTTCAATAGATCAATCCAAATACGATCTATTCCAACAGAACATTTGGCCAAATTGTTTACTTCATCTAACAAAATACATGTAGATTCCTTAATTTTCCTTTTATAATTATCAGGTTCCGTCATGAGGATCTTTGTGTTGTTTCAGTTCATCATATGATCTCCACTATTTGAACATACATGATCAGCGATTTGTGATCTTGTGATGTCTCTATTTTTGATGTTATTCTTATGTTCCCGTTTTCTTATTTCTATAGGTCTTGATGTCTCCCTGTATAAGATTTTCCACATATACAGGGAATATTGTCAACACAATTTTTTTATTTGTGGTCTCAGTCATTGGTTCGTTCTAGTCAGAATGGATTTTCAAATTTTGTGTTTTGAAAACAGTATGTTGAATTTGGAACCATTCTCTATTTCTCTGACAGGCCAGGAATTTAAGGAATTAAGTTAACAAATTTGGTTGTTCTTGACGGTTTTCTGTTTGTACCTGATCATCATTAGAATTTTGATTAGTTTTTAAGAAATATACAGGCTTGGGTGAAATTGGTCAAAGAAATAAATTTTTTAATTCAGTGACTCGAAAAAGCCTGAAACAATTGAATTTCCTTTGAATAAAAGTATTTACTGGACATAAAATGAGATATTTTTCTTCAACCTCTTGGCTGCAACCGCACGTCACTTTTTTTCAAATGCCAACATATCGATTGACTTATGGAGATTCATGGAGTCAAAGCTTGCTTCTTCAATTTTCTACGTCCCAGTTTTTCTTCTTTTGATATTATGGAAGCTCGACCCCATGGAATATTGTGGGTTTTATTCAAAACATGTTGATCAAGCTTTGACTTATCAGTATTTCCAAGTAGAGCTAGTTTTTTTTTGTTCGTAATGTGAACAATAAAGGCGCACCAAGTACTTCATATAATGCAGTTTTTGGTAAGTTCATTCTCAAAATCATTTATTTTTCCAGTTAGATTAGCTCTGATAGTAGGTATCTTGATGAACAATTCAATTCATTGACGCAAATCAGAATTAGTTTCTCAGAATAAGTGAACCATGCGAAAGAGGTTATTCTTTCCTTCCCCACTTCAAATTGATTGAAATTTCGAGTATGAGATAATCTCGATCGAATGAGTTCTTGTGGCGAAAACCAGAATAGACTCTGTGCATACGTTTTTATCAGTAGATCTCTAATATAAACATGGTAATTCCATTTAGTGCATCGTCCCCTGTTATATCTACATCTGAAGAGTTACAAGTTTCTCCCGAATTACAGTGTATATCTGTATGGAATCAGTTTCAGAACGAGAACCACACGCTACGCCAATGTGCCCAATTTCCTTAGATTTCACTTCACAGGGAAATAAGGAATATTACGAACTTTCCCGACGGTATAAATTAGGGATAATTTCGAATGATTCGACGCAAAATGTTCAGAGGTATGATACAACAATCCAGCTAATTTTGATGTTGAATACACCAGAGTTTCAAATAGTCTAATTAGTACGAAATATCTTATTTGTTTGGATGGCCTTTTAGAAGCGGTAGACCACGTTCACATTTTGAGATTAGCAGGAGAGAGCATTATGGTGTCGTTTAACTATACTACCCCACTGAGCCGACCAAACGCCAGCGTAAACCAGGGAAATTGTCCTCTCCGAGTTAACTTGAACTTTCCTCTGCACACACCAATATTTATTCAACGGCTTGGATATGGTTCATGGCTCATCTAATCAGCAGCCATTCCCCGAAACCGACATTGTAAACGCTTGACGCTTTATAACCCCAAGGACCACCGCGTTCATCACGCTGAATGCTTTAGGACTCCAACTTTGTACCGATTTAGCCTCAACTTTCCCCCTTCTGCTCGCCGGGCAAAAACATTCACGTATTTCATTCGTTTTGTGGAGTCGCTGCTTGCGTTAAGATTACGTTTTTCTTTATGGCAACTGCAGACTGGCAGCTGAATGACAATGAAACAGCTGTTATTCTTTCTTACAGCAGTTAAGGCTGATGTGTTTTGCGAAGTATGGAGATTGAAACTGGAAAAATGATGTGTCCACACTTCAGGAGATTCATTTGGCTCATTTGAAACAGTTGAATGATTTTCATTAAAACTATAACACCATGTCTGTTTTTTGGATAGTTCTATTCATTTGAAAAGCTGAACAGCATACCCATGGAAATATTTTCTGAGATACCCACTATCAGGGCTAATCTAACTGAAGTAAAGCATGATAATGAAAATCAACTAACCAAAAACTGCATAGTATTAAGTAGCTCGTGAGCCTATATTGATCTAATCACATAACAAAAAAAAAACTAGCTAAACTTGGAAATACTCTTCTGCTCGCCGGGCAAAAACATTCACGTATTTCATTCGTTTTGTGGAGTCGCTGCTTGCGTTAAGATTACGTTTTTCTTTCTGGCAACTGCAGACTGGCAGCTGAATGAACAATGAAACAGCTGTTAATTCTTTCTTACAGCAGTTAAGGCTGATGTGTTTGGCGAAGTATGGAGATTGAAACTGGAAAAATGACGTGTCCACACTTCAGGAGATTTATTTGGCTTATTTGAAACAGCTGAATGATGTTTATCCTTATGAACAGACATTATTTCATCTATTAATTTATTAGGAATTGAAATCACCCATAGAATATTTTTTAATCTAATCGCCTTTTTAACAACAAACTAGGAGTAGCAAAAGGTTTATATTATAGGTCATCAAAACTATGCCCCTTTCAAGAAAATGAAATTGAAAAAATTGTGAAAATATCTGAACACATTTCTTATGGAAATTGGGTCCCAGTGGATTCGGCTGAAAATTTGATATGATGTTCTACTAATCCTTCTGATCAAATGTCTCCACATCCACGAAGCTGAAAAATGCATACTCCTAGAAATTTTTAGCAATTTTTTGTATCCAACATACAGCTTTAGTGAACCTGAACCATGGCAAACAGGAATCGACGACGTTGTTATGTATGTGATGATCTATTCAATGTTCAACAATTATCTGGGATCAGTGGGGATGACAATGCTGAAAAAAAAATTGTAGCTGTTTTGCGCCGTGCTGCATTTGGGAGACCACCACTTAATGTGACAGATTTGACTCGAATATGCATCAATTGCTTTCGATCTATAATGCGTGAATTGGATACAAAACATCGCTAAAAACTCCTAGAAGTATGCATTTTTAAGCTTCGTGACTGTGGAGACATTTGATCAGAAGGATTAGTAGAACATCATATCAAATTTTCACCCAAATCCACCGGGACCCAATTCCCATAAGAAATGTGCGGGGTCCCTTGAGAAAAATGGCTTTATGGAGATGTCCAAAGCAATTGGAAATGATAGTCCAGGCCTGTCGCATTGATGGCGGAAATTTCATGGAGAATTTTGCCTAACATTCTTGGAATCATTTGGCCAAGTTGCATACACGTTACGTTATATCCAGACATTTCCATAGCAAACAGTAAGGGAAGTGAGAAGTGAAAACTTCCAAGATTACGTAAGAGAGTCCTGGAAATTTGCGTTCCTTTAAGGTCTGAGAAGGTGAAGGGTGTCTGCTTGGTTCAAGTAATGTCGACGCATTAGGTCATATTTTGTATTCAGGCAGTATGTTTATTACCTTGAAAAGTGGAGAATGCAAGAGTTGCCAGGAGTTAATCCTTATGAACAGACACTGTTTCATATATTCATTCAATAGGAAGAGAAAATATCTACAGAATAGGTAGCATTGAAGGTTTCAACTGCAGAACATTACTTTCATGTTTAATCTAATCACCATTTTAACAGCTCTGTCCTCTCTTCAAGAAAATCAATCTGAGAATATATCTAAACTTCTTAATCAATCTAGCTTTTCCTTTGAGAAAGGCCAAAGCAGTTTGCAATACACAAGGGGAATGAAATGTACTTGAACAATTGCAATAACGACTGATTGAAGTAACAAGTCCTACGATAATTTGAAAAATACAAGGACTAAAAGTTCAATATTGCGCCGAATAAATGAATACTCATTTCTCGAATTCGAATACGAAATTCTCTCACAGCAATCCCAACAAAACAACAAACAACTTCAATTCCCTGTACAACAGATCCTGAATAATTCATAGTTGCTGAAATATCGAAAATCTCATTCCAATTCTGATTATAATGAGCATGACTGATCGATGTATAAACATAAACCTCGTTATCTGCGATATCACCCTATGAAATTACGACCTTGAAACTTTCCAATGATATTGTCTGCTGTTTGCGAACATCATCTCTAATCTGCATGAATTTTGTTTCAGTTGTGTTTTCAACGGAACACGTTGTTAACTTCTGTATTCTTTAACAAGACATTCCCAAGTCGTGACCAATGGGCTAATAAAGAATTAGTTTTCCCTAGGGGGTCTACGGTATTTTATACTGATGGCTCGAAAACTGAAGACGGACGAGTCGGAGCCGGTGTTTACGGTCCCTCAATCCAATTAGCCATACCAATGGGTCTCTGTCCTTCGGTTTTTCAGGCAGAAACACTTGCTATAAGGGAGTGCGTTGCGCTCTGTGCGGAACGCAACTACCAAAGATAGGAAATATGTATAGCATCTGACAGCAGAGCAGAGCAGCCCTGCTAGCGCTTGATCCTCCACAAGTGAAGTCAAAGTTGGTCTGGGAATGCAAAACGTCACTTAACCTACTCGGAGAAAAGAACCAGGTCGATCTCATCTGGGTGCCTGGTCACTCCGGGATTCACGGCAATGAAGCGGCAGACCAACTGGCCAGGGAAGGAGGGACAACTCCCTTCACTGGACCAGAACCGTTTTGCGGCTTCCCAGCCAGCCATCAGGCAATGGCTATTAAGGACTGGGAAAAAAAGAGGAAGCTTATGTCCTGGCGTACAACCAATGGTCACAAGCAAGCCAAGTCACTTCTCTCTCACTCAGCAAATTGGAACTGAGGAAACTGACGGGCGCTCTCACTGGGCACTGTCCCGTGAGGTATCACTTAAAAAACATTGAAAGGGCGCCCGATAGTACACGTCGCTTCTGTCAAGAAGCCACCGAGACAGCCAGACACCTGCTATGTGAGTGTGTAGCTGTTCACCAGAAACGGTCACGGCATCTTGGCTCCAGGTTCTAAAGCCTGAACAAGTAATGGATGTGGCCCCCAGAAAGGTGGTGAAGTTCATTGAGACTTTGCTGCCGGACTGGTAAACAGCGCGGGGATGCACAATAGATCCTAAGGTCAAGGTACTCGCAAGGTCGGTTTTGATCTGTCGCCCCTCCTCTAATATAATCTAACTTCTGAATTTCCATTTTTCTCGGCTTCTAGATACCCTATTGAGACAATTGATAACTCGTTTGATTCATCTCAGGTGAGCATCAAACCTTTTTATCGAATATTCTTATATGTGGTATCTTTTTCCTGAAAAATCAATGCACACGAAAAACAAGCAAAAGAAATGATAATAATGAAACATCATGGTGAACTCTCAAGTAGTGGGTTGAAACGAAATGGGTGGTTTCTTCACACCTACTGTATTTACGTCAGAACTGACTGACGGATAACCTCTGTATGTTTAATCAAACAAGTGACAAGCTGTGGCAAATTAACTTGATTGTTGTTTTTTCTTGCAGAACACTGACATGATGCTAAGAGAGCAGCTGGAGAAACTGTAATCATGATCCATCACGTGAAAAGAGCAAAAAGACTGTTACTCCTATTCCAAATGTTGGTGAGAATAAAAGCGGCAGGTGAGTGTACACGGCCTACTGCGTTTACTGAACGTAAGACGCCATGCTAATAATAAGGCTCGATGTGTTATAAAGCTACATTTGAGGGGTTCTACGCTACCATTCTCGATTAAACTCATATCCCGAAAGAGCCACCTGAAGAGATTAAAATAAAATTAATGCACCCGTCTCTATCCTACGCTCAGTTCAAGCACTAGAAAGGGGCATGCACACGTTGTTCATGAAATTTTAATGACTTTGAAATATCCGAGGAGTAACGAAGCAAGTAAGACAAGTGATCTTAGTCTTAAGTATGCGGAATAACCCTCATATGAAGTAGCTCACTTATCAGTACCTAGTGAATATAGAATTATGGATAGAGAATAGGGTTGAATGCATCTTTTTCATTTGCTTGTGACAACACTGCCATCTAGGGTCAATTAAAATATAAGTTTTTGTGCAAACTCCTTAAATTAAATCTTTGGATATCCTTTGAGCCGTTCAACTGAAATAACTTTCATAAGTTGAGTCAACTTCATCATCAAAACTGATATACAGTATTAAATTCGATAATGCTACAGCTACAGTTCGGAGAAATATGTCCATTCTCAATTAATATAATAATGGACCCTGTGATTTTCGTATTTTGAGCCGAAATCTTCTCAAACGATAGGGTTTGACTACCTCATGACGTGGCAAATTGAATTCTGTCCGACAGCTTTCAGAGGCTTTAACCTAGAGATTTTTAGGGTGTTTAGTTCCCAAATGTCGCGGTTAGGTTCTTTAACCAGCCAAATCGTACAGGGCGTTCCATAAAATATGGCCATTCGAAATTTTTGTTATCTCAGGCAGAACGAAACCAATCGAAATGAAATTTTGCGGCCACATGGAAGATGCTCATAAAAAACCTCATGCAAAATTTTGTGGCTATAGTATCAACAAAACCATAGAAAATTCGATTGGAATATCGAAAAGAAGAATCCTAATATTTCCATAAGAAGATATCCGATTCGAGTGAAATTCTTTTTGTGAATGCAAGTTGACATACTTAATGTTCATGCAATATTTCAGGAGGATAGCATCATGTGAACCGTTAAATATATTTTTTCAATTATTGAGTTTTTACATATTTTGTTTCTAGAATATAATTTCGATCGTGATGAGATTTTGCATTCATATACTTAGCATGATTCTTAAGTCCTATACAAAATTTCGAGCACTTGCATTTTTTCAAAATGGAAATTTCCATTGATTCAAATCTCAGATTTCGAAGGCTTTGGATAAGATCGTGACTTTCTTTCAGGAAATGATACCACCGAAGAATTCTTTTGGCAGACGAAGTGAAACAGAATGATTCAACAGTCAGTGCAGAAATTGCAACCACGATAAATCCTAATTTGGAGCAAGAGTCACAACGAGTTATATTCGTAAAAATCTAGCCCGTCTACCACCCCACTTCCATTTTCCAGAATCGAGATGGGGTCCTTTCTTTGAAGAAGGTTCAGATCCGTTGAATATTACAGCTAGAGTTGGTTCTACTATTATAATGGATTGCCGAATTGGACTTCTACAAGACAAAACGGTGAGTAGCTATTAGATTACCATAATTTGATCAATACACACAATGTCGAAATTTTGTATTCTTTTTATATCGAATAATTTCATTGAAAAGTTAATGTATTGCTGTTGCATACAATAAACAATAATGAGTATTTTGAGAGCTTGATGATATCGAATGATAATACAAGACAAAGGTGTTGTTTCTAGAAAACTTTATAGTTTGCACTCCCAGTCTGTGAAACAGAAAAATAATCAGAAAAAAATTAATTAAGATGAAGTGCTCCTGCGAAAATCCTTGATTTTTCTTTTATAATATCAGGTTCCGTCATTATAGGATCTTTGTGTTGTTCCAGTCAGTCAAATGATCTCCGCTATTTGAACATACCTGATCAGGACTTGTGATCTTGTGATGTCTTTATTTTGATGTTGTTCTTATGTTCCCGTTTTCTTATTTCTAAAGGTTTGTTTTGATGTCTTTCCTGTATAAGATTTTCCACATATACAGGGAATATTGTAAACACAATCTTTTGATTTTTGTCTCTCATTCATTGTTTCGTTCTAGTTAGAATGGATCTAAAATCATCTTGTGTTCTAAATACAGTTTTTATGTTGAATTTGGAACCAATTCTTCTTATTTTTCTGAAAGGCTAGGAATATAAGGAAAAACGTTCAAATAATTTGGTTGTCTTTGACGGTTTTCTGTTTGTACCTGATCATCATTATTCCTTGATTTTTCTCTTTATAATTATCAGGTTCCGTCATTAGGTATTGTTGAAATGAATTCATGGTATTCTAGTCTGGTGTATTAGGACAACATTGTCCAGTATTTCGTTGGGTATGTTGACGCCAGAGTCCTGGGGTTTTCAGCACTCCAGCAGTCATCTGATTCATCCTCCTGCAATTTTTTTTAGGCTTATCTAAAATCACAGGTTCATAATGATCTCTGGCCACTTGAAGAACAAAATTTGTTTGGCTATCGTCAACATATCCAATGAAATGCTGGACAAAGTTGTCCTAATCCACCAGATTAGAATATCATAAAGTCAATTGGACAATACCTTTGTCTTGTATTACCGACATTTTGGACTGACAATAATGGACACCATTATCCAGATCTCATCTTCTAAACTGTCTCAAATTTTGAGTCCTGTTGAATTCGATTATGGAAAAATAATCGAATCGATATTTGCAGAAGTTTTCATTGAATTGAATTTCTAATTCCCTCAGACCTACCCTGCAAAATAAGCACCTGTCATAGAAAATTGTTGGTGTGATATTTTGCTACAGTAAGAACTATAACTAGGTACCTAGATAAAATAATTCGATATCTGAAGTGTGTCATACTTTCTTTTATTCGTTGAAAAAACGTTGAGCAATCTTGTTTTTTGTCAGCATGATCATGACATTCTCTTGCCAGGCCCCATAACCTAATTTTTGAAAATAAAACCCTCTCCACAGGACCGAACAAAATGTCAAACATTCATGAATATACCGACATGTCGGCAATCTGATCCAGACATATCTTTCGGCGACATACAAACCAGAATTCCACATTATGTCGCTAGGGGGAGTAACGATCTCTCTCATTTCAATTTCATCTTATGACAATTGCGCTTCCCTCCCAAATTTCACCCCATGTTTTCCAGGGATGAAGCAAATTACTGCCTCAACGAACCACTTTTTATCAAGACCAAAATTATTCCATCGCGGAGCATTTATTCCAGCTCGTCCCCATAATTAACAATTTTTTCCGTTAACATTCTTGTTCTCTACACATACTTCAGTCTGCCTAAGTGCCACTTTCTTCTTGCAATGTAATGAGTTCTTTGAAATTCCCGAGTCTTACACTAGATATTTTCCTGAATACTTAGGAGGATTGGATTATTCCGAAAAACTACGATGAGGATTTCTAGAAATGAGGCTGTCAAAGTGAAAAGAAATGGTTTGATAATTGATGTTCCTGTTGATTCTGTTTGGAGATTAATTTGAAAATTAGGAATGAGTGGATAACATTTATTATCGACTTGAGCCTTTTAGCGTAGAAAGGGTGTTATTTCTCATAGCCCCTAGCAATCGTCTATCACACTCCCTACTAAGGGGAACATTCACTCATCCCGGATAGCAAGTATCAGGGAGATTGAGCTCTGAGGTCCTCGGTATTCTTCTTCTCCTGGGCCCTGGGTTGTTCGTCTTTCGTTACTTGGTCCTGGATTTCTCGTTTGATGTCCTGGTAGTCCGTCTTGCAATATTTCCCTCCATGGTTGTTCCTGGTGTCCACCGTGACCAACAAACTTCCTTACCGTTCTAGCAGTACCGAGAAGTACTGATTTTTGCATTGCTTTGTAAAGGTTTTCATCCAAATCTAGCTCCTTGAGGTTGGACTTGAGGCTCTTAAGAATAATTCTTGTGGTTGATATGAGAATGGGAATGGTTCTGGTACTAGACATTTCACACTGCCTTTTATCTGAAGTTCAAGCTCTCGGTATTTCGATATTTTTTCAGCATATTTTTGACGAAGTGTTGTTGTTCCGGATGTCTACGTCTATAAGTATTGCTCTCTTCTCTTTTTTCTTCATTAGGATTATATCTGGCCTGTTATTAGCAACTGTTAAATTTTAAGTACGGTGCGGTCCCAGTATTACTTCAGGCTGATACTTTAATATGGAATTGTTTAGGACTGCAGAATCTTCAGTTTTATGGCGAGTTCCTGATGAAGTATTTTACAAACTGCATCATGTCGACTCTTATATTCATTTCCAGCAAACATTTGGCAGCCTCCTGTAATATGTTGGATTGTTTCTGATGTTTGGTATCCGTAGCGGCATTTATCGTCTGTGAGGCTTCTATCCTTCATGATATATTTCTGATAGTTTTTGGTTTGCACTACTTGATCTTGAATGACAAGGAGGAAACCTTCTGTCCCAGGAAACATCTTCAAGAGTCAGCCAGTAGTTCAACGCAGGAATGTCGACATGTTCCTGGGTGACCTCGTCCAGGTGACTTCCATGTAGGGCTTTTCTCTCCATCTTTGAATTTTATCACTATCCGTCTGTGTGGTGTTTTCATGAGGTGCTCGCTTAGTAATAGAGGTGTTGAACAATCTGCTTCATCAGTATCTTATGTTAGTCCGATGGTTTGCTTTATCTACAAAATAATTTCTCAAGTTGTTCATTTGTTCAGCTGCCATTTTCTTTATGTCCACAAAGCCTTATCCGCCTTGAGTTCTTGGAATTGTGTTCTTTCAACACAGCATTTAGGATTATGCTTTTTGGCCTTTGTAATTTGAAACTATTATTATTATTATTTGAAATGGGGTCGTTATGGTTAGGTTAGCCTTCTGGTAACTGTGACCATGTAGATCTTTTGTTCTTTACCCTACTCATTCATGGAAAACCTAGGAGATCGTCAATAGCGTTGATGAAAGCGAAAACCCCCTTAGGGGCCTTGGTCGTTATGTCTTGAGTATCAAGCACTTTCTGCTCCTGATCCACAGAACCACCAAATCTCATCTGTTGGCTTTATAGGTATAGGTAGGTGAAATTATCAAGAATTTTCAGACTGAGTAAGTCAAGGAGTGTTTCTCCAGAGGGTTGTTTTTCTCAAGTACTAGACGTATATAATTGGAATATTATTCACGTTTCTTGACGTGAAATTCTTGATGATAGACCATTTATTGATATATAATGGCAGACCAATTGGCAAGACAGGGTGGTAAAACTCCTTCTATTGAGCCAGAGCCATTCTGCGGTTTCAAAACCTGTGATCAAAAGATGGCTGTGAGGATGGAAACAAAAGAGTAGAATTAGATTGGCAAATGGTTTTAGGACTGAATCATTGCTGGCATATTCGAATTGAGGAGTCCTTTTCATTTCAAACGATTTTTCTTTATAACAGCTACTAGCCCACAGGTGTAAAGAATTTATCTGCCATAACTGTAATTATTGATCCACATAAAAAAGCGAACGTAATGAAAGCCACAAACAAACAGAAACAAAACGAAGAAATTGAATACATTTCATGAATAAAGAACCTGGTATTTGAATCAAAGAAAGGGACGTTATTTTGAAGTGGTAATGGCAAAGGATGACATGTTTTTCACGCATAACCTGTTGGGGAAGTCACCCATGAACATATTCCCATTCAGTAAATATGTGGCATTCCAGCATATCCAATGCAATTCAAACGTTATAAAGTGATCAAACAGTTACAGGATTGACTGAAATGTTCCGTGTAGGATACTTAAAAGTTGGTATTAGCCGAACGTGTTACAGCTCGTGATTATTTGCGAGCCATTTCGGATCGGGTTGTTACATTAGAATTCAACTTGCTTCCTCATACGAGGGCTGTGTTTTGAATTAATCCTTTGATATATTATCTCAGTGATTAGCGATGCTTTAATTAACACGGTTTGACATTCACTAGAACTGCCAGCTTCAATGGAGTTCCAGTGAGCGGTTTTGCTAGATGAAAGATGGATTTCGAATTAATGAAGTTCCGTTAATATATCATTATCATGAATTTTCGATATTAACGATGCTGTAACTGGAAAACAAATCGCTGGTTTTAATTGGGACGTGTAACAGTATCTCTTCGGCTAGCTTGTGTGTTCGTTACCACTTAGGGCCCATTTCGCATGGATTGATTTCATTCAGGGCCTATTATCCCATTTGTTGTTTAACAGTCGGAAGTAAAACAATTTACTGTTTAGGTTTTTCATTCGAAAGTTTCCACGCACAGTTCATTTAACGTTGATTCTGATCGATATATGTCTGCACTGGAGTTGGGAATTACTAATTAGGTGATTTTCACACAGTGTTTTCAATATCAGTCTTTCCACTGTATCAGTATGTTGAATGACGAGTCAAATGTGGTTTATTGTTATAATATTTGCCCTGTCTTAGTTCAGGTGACTTTACCTGAATCTTCAAAGGTAAGTCCAGAATCATTGTCCCAATTTCATTTGCCAAGTCGGGATGTCAGCAATTTCACTTTTAAATTTCGTGAAATTATTTCTCATAGCTGTTATCTGTGATCACATCTCGAAGCTTTCAGAATGTGAAGGTTCTATCCAGATTTTGCATTCTATCTTTTTAGTTCAGTTTTTAGTTTAGTTTAAAAAAAGGGGTTACAGTTTACTGCGACCTCAGGTCTATTGTGCCCACTTACAGAGCTGTTCTGGCCACATCCTTCACAGCTCGCCTTCCAGTTCTAGAGATCTAATGAAATCCAATAGCTGTGAAGGCTTCAACGAGGCTGTCCTCACTCTTACGAGTTTTCTCGCCCAAGGCATTCTCTCTCCCCACAGAACCTACACTTGTAAGTGTCCGATAATTCCATCCTCAACAGGTGCTTCTTGAGGCGACAGTATCCTGTAAGAAAACTAGTGAGGAGGTGTAATTGTTTCATACCAAGATCCCGATATCTTTTGGATGTTGCTGTTTCAAAGTTCCGTAGGAACTTATTGGAATGATCCATCCTGGGAGATTCCGCCAGAGGTTTTTCCTCATGGCTTTCTCCTTCTCTAGAACTCCTTTTTACAGGTACCTATATTTACCTATACCATAGAAGGGTTCTGGGCAATGAGTGACATTCGTGCACCCTCTTTGGCAAGTGTATTGGCCTCTTCGTTCCTTTGATTCCCGAATGGTTTGGGAACCCAGATTAAAAAGACCTTTTTTTCTTGCCTACCTCATTGAGTTTGTTCCGGCACTCCCAGATCATCTTTGAGTCGATGACGTAGGATCTCAGTGCTTTAATAGCAGCTTGAATATCTGAGTGTATGGCTATATCATACATGTTTTAATAGCTAAGGTTTCCGCTTGAAGACGCTCATACAGGAGCCTAGCGACAGTGCAAACTTGGTACTTGGCGCGTATATCCCAGCGCCAGCTTCTGTAGAGGTTTTGGAACTATCTGTATACCATTTTACGGTATTTTTTCGAGGTTTATAGTCGGTTTATATCCCTCCCGTTCCTATTCCTCTCTTTTTACTTAGCATGTCCTGCTTTTGTCTTAGTGCTCACTTTCACTGGGTTAAGGAAAAGACCTTGTGACTAAAGATCTAAATCTCTTTTTGACGCTTATTCTCAATTGGCCCTCCATGTTAGACAAGCCACTAGCAGTTGTCTCTTTAGTCTAGGTTCATAGTAACTCAGGCATCGAAGGAAACGAAGAGGCTAACATACGATCAAAAAGGTCATAACAGGAACCTAACGACATTGCACACTTGGTATTGGAGCTCTAAAATATTCCTCTCATTCTGATGAAAAACAATAAGCGTTTCGAGCTAGTTTCACTTTGGGTACCTCTTTACCATAGCAATGAAAATGCTGTCACCCTTGGGGTTTCAACCACAATTATAAAGGTAGAGGTCAAGAAAAACAAGGAAGCAATAAAAATGGTACTTTCAAAGCGTACAAAATGATATCTGGAAAAATCTGGAGTATAAAATAATTGAAACACTTAAACAATTACACGCTGTCATCTCCAGGAACAGGAGGGAAAAATCTCGTAAAATCCCCATTCTCTTATTTATAAAAATTGGAGAAACCGCTTTGAACTGATTCGCCAGAAATACACGGCATAGGGAGCTGAAGCGCTTTTTTCCACATATGATTATTCCAGTTTCACAAAGCCGTTTTTCGGCGACGTGGATATTCTTTTTCCGACAAGCATCAGTCAGATACCTTCTACATTTAGCTTTCAGTATCCTATACATATATGATGATGGAGGTAACCTTTTCCAGTTACCTAATTTCCTTCTTCCATCTCCTGCCTCTGATACTGACCTCTAACATTCTGCCTTCAATCGATCTCTGTCTGTTCTGAAGTCTATTCAGTTTGAGCGAAGACAATTAGATTGGAGTGTTTCAAAGAGGATAGGAAAAGCTCATTACCCCTATTTTTGGAATGTTGTCGACAACTGAATAACATATTGTTCGGTCGTTTTCGTATTAGGATAAGGCGTTGGAGTATAATTAACTGGACCATTTCTTCAGATTCTTTCATCATCAAATTTGATTTGCAATAAACCGATTGTTGAATTGGCTGTGTGGCAGGTGGCAACCTCTGGTTGAAACCACATATTATCTCAACAACAGCAGGAAAAAGAAATTTATTGATATTGTTTAAGAAAGATTCACTTGTTCAGAATGGCGTGGAACTGATTAGTTCGGATTTTCTACTACACTTGCTGCTACCAAATCAATATAATCTTGCATGCGTGCATTTTCAAAGAACTTTTCAGTTTTTTACTCCCAGTCTTTGAAACAGAAATGATTAATGAAAAAATTGTGTTTACAATATTCCCTGTATATGTGGAAAATCTTATACAGGAGATGTTCCATATCGGATCCCTCAACTTGTAATCCCTATTTATTTCATTGCTTCACTAGTAATTGGATAGTAGCTAATCAAAACACTTATTCTTATGATTTTCCTTCAGAAATGGTTTTCGTGGGATAGATTTTCGAAAATTTAAATTTTCTTATGGTTTCCCATTCAATTCTAAAGAAAACAAGTCTACTGCAAAATTTCGATACAGTGATCATAACTGCTTGTAAGTTTTTATTTTTTCCGAGAATTGTATCGACTGTATCGAAATTTTGCAGGACACTTTTTTCTCCAGAATTGAATGGGCAACCATAAAAGAATTTAATTTTTTCGAAAACCTATCCCACGAAAACAATTTTTGAAGGAAAATTATAAGGGGTTGTTATTTTAAACCCCTAATAATAAAGTAATGTGATCTAAAAAATTGTGTGAGTAACATCTACTTAGTGCTTCATATTATGTGAATTTTATGACTCAGTGTTTTTAAGAAGCCGTAAAAAAAATTAAAAACTGTTAACTCGTCATCGCCTTCCAACGGCTGTATCTTGAAAGGGGGGTCGATTTCGAAAAAATATTATTTGAACTACCCCTGCTTATTTTCATCGAGGAATCATCTCCCAAAGTCCCTCGCATTTGCTTACAAATACCCTGTAGAAAAAAGTTCAGACAGGCTTTGTTTTTAAGAGGATATTAAAAAAAATTACATCAAAATTATCATCCCTGTGTCTTTGCTCATTTCAATGATGTTTTATGAATCTAGATAACCTTTCAGGTTCGATATGCATAATCAAATTTTGAATAACACTTTTTTCAATTATCTTATATTCAATCGAGTAGGTACCGACCTTTTATGTTCGACGAATCGGGCTACTACATATCATCCAAAATGGCACTACACAAACACTCACTAAGTCAATTGTTCACTCAAACACTTCACAAAAATCCGAAAATTTTCCGAAAGTTTTCCACGCGCGTCGAACGCCGAACTGTTCATTACAGTTATCACGATAAAACTGGTCCTTTAACAAGAAAAGATCTACATTATCATCGATTCATACATCTGTGATTCATTGCACTGAACCAGTTTTTACAAAGTTATGTAATTAAATGATAGATATTTGGTTTACTTCTGATAAATGACGTTATACAGGATGCTCCACTACGAGATTTGGGCACCTCAACTTCAAATAGAAAAGAAAAACTAAGTTGTGTGGCACATCATTCAGAAGGTATTTCAATTCGAAATGTACATGTATTTACAGGGTGGAAATGCTGAGCCATACGAATAAAAATAATTTTTCAGGAACACGGGAGTTACTTTTCTCCTTTTAAACGTCAAATTTCGAAAAAATAGTGGTAGTTTTTCCCGATATCAAAAAGTACAAAACATTCAAAGGCGATATCGATTGAAATATGATCTGGTAGGATTCTGCATTTTTAGGAAACTGGGTTTACACTCCCTCTCCCAGTCTCTCAAACAGAGAGGAATTGAATAAGTTTTTTGATTAAATCAATAAAATGAACCTACTATTGAACTTACGATGGATTAAACGTCAAGACCTTTAGAGATAAGAAAACGGGAACATAAGAACAACATCAAAAATAGAGACATTAAAAGATCTCAAATCGCTGATCATATATGTTCAAATAGCGGAGATCATATGATGAACTGAAACAACACAGAGATCCTAATTACGAAACCTGATAATTATAAAAGGAAAATTAAGGAATCCACATGTATTTTGTTAGATGAAGTAGATAATTAGGAATAATTGTTCTGCTGGAAAAGATCGTATTTGGATTGATTTATTGAAGAAGAAATGACATCAGGAAATTTCAAAATTAAATGAATCAACATCTTTCTTCCTTTAGTTTTACTGTTAGGCACCAATTTTTTCAAAACCAATTTGCTCCTGACAAATTAGTGCAAAGATTTTTGCAGGATTATTTCATCTTAATTGAACATTTTTCAATTATTTCTGCTTCAGAGACTGGGAGTGAAAACCCAGTGCAGAATCCTCCCAGATTATATTTCAATCGATATGCGTGCATTTCTTTGTGATACTGGTATACTCTTCTACCGTGTGAAGAAATTTACTTTGAAATTATTCTACAATCCGACGAATAGTGGGTCGATTTACTGAATAATGTCGTACATGAATTTTTAATATATTTCTTACAATTTTGACGACTGAGCACTGATTCTGATAAAACTATGTAAAAACTTCTAAACGTTGTTGAAGCGTGAAGCGTAGCCATGATTAAATGAGACAATCTGCTAAACACAAATGACATAAGAAATGTCAAAAAATAATACGCATAATTGCCATTATAACCATTTTGAATTGTAAGATAGCTACGTTTTGAAAAACCCTTTACTTTATGAATCTCAGGGGACCCTTTGGTTTCATTCTATTTATTCATTAATTCAACTTTTCTGTCAAAGCATATCCTGAAAATATCAAGTTTTGAAGTGTTTCCTTCACGATAACTCCCGAAAAGGATGACTTCGAAACTTATAATTTTCAGGAAGGGTTAGGTTAGGGATGCTGAATTAACAAATGGAGAAAATGAAACCAATAGATCTCAGTATATGCAAACTGACTTCATTTACGTCAAGGATTTCAATTTTTTTATATTTGTTCTATTTAATGAAGTCTTGGTTTTCAATTGAAATAATTGGAATTATTTCATGTCTGAACCTCGTGAGTTTATGTCACCAATGAAGAAGCCTGAACAAGAAACTCAGTCCTGAAAATCCAGGGAAACTTCATGAAGTGTCATTTACGTCAAAGATTTCCAATTTTTTTTTTGTTCTATTTGATGAAGTGTTGGTTTTCAATTGAAATAATTGGAATGCTTCATGTCTGAACCTGGTGAGTTTATGTCACCAATGAAGTAGCCTGAGCAAGAAACTCAGTTCCTAAATGTTCTGGAAATCTGGGATTTCAGGAAAACTCCAGAAAATCTTCATTTACGTCAAGGATTTCTAATTTTTTTATATTTGTTCTATTTGATGAGGTGTTGGTTTTCAATTGAACAATTGGAACGATTTCATGTCTGAACCTGGTGAGTTAATGTCACCAATGAAGTAGACTGAACAAGAAACTCAGTCCTGAAAATCCTGGAAATCTGGGACCTCAGGAAAACTTCAGAAAGTTCTCGCGTGTAAGATTATTATTAATTATATTTTCACACTTTCGTTTAATCTGCCAAGTTCGGTCAGAAAAGTGAAAATTCACTGCCTGAGACAGCTTCTTCCAAGTCACTGCGTATACACATCCCTCAAACTTATGTAATCTTTCCTGTCTTGAGGAGCGTGTTCACAAATTGAAAATAAACTTCAGCTTGCAAGTCAGTAGATACGCCCGCTCACATTATAAGGCTTTATGTGGGAAAAAAATTAAACGTCTCAGCCCTAGAAAATTGTTTTCTGTGGAATTTTCTCGTCGATAACTGAAAACTGTAAAAAATGTTATGAGCTTTAGCGGATGATGACTTGTAGTTTCGGTAAGGAAAAGTTATTTACGATCAGCTCTTCGTATTGTGAAATTCAAACTATATACAACGTGAATCATATTTAATTTTCCATAATAATAATCTAGTACATACTCTACCTAATGAGTAAAGTTTCTCACATGATATACATTCCTGAAGTTTCCATAGTTGAAGGGGGCTAATTATTGCGTGTCTGAAATAATGAGATTGCCATTTAATGAACACCTAGTATTGAATTCTATAAGTTCAGGTTTTCGATTGAGTATTATATTTACTGGGTATTGTGGCAATCAGACACTGGAGATTGTCCGAAGATGAAAAAAACGAACATGTTTTCAATATCAACTACATAATTTCTTATCGCCATTAAAATTCTTTGATCGCTCATTCTACTTAAACGAGTGCTATATCGTTTTGTCCAAATGTCTGTATTTGCTAATTTTGAGCCGAAAATGGTTTCAAATGATAGGGTTAGACTGCCTGATGGTGAATTCGTGGTCAATTCAATTCCTTGGGCCTTCCGTTACCGCAATAACATTCGAAAAGGATTCTCCTAGAGACTTGAAATTTTCAGGATGAAATCAGGTCTCAAATGGCTCAGTTGAGTTCGTTAACCAGCCAAATCGTACAGGGGTTCCATAAAATATGGCCATTCAAAATTTTTGTTTCTCAATATCTCAAACAAAATGCAAATCCATCGAAATGAAATGTTTCGATCATATGAAAGATGCTCATCATAAGCTTCATGCAAAATTTGGTGGCCATAGTATAAACAGAACGACAGAAAATTCAATTGGAATATTGAAAAGAAGAAACTTCATATTCCTTAAAAAAATATCCGATTCGGATGAAATTTATTTCACAAATAAGGATTGATACACTGAATGTTAATGCCGAATTTTGTGGCCATAGTGTTAACAAAATCATAGAAAATTCAATTGGAATATTGAAAAGAAGGAACTTCATATTTCTTTAAAAAAATATCCAATTCGGATGAAATTCATTTTATATATTGAGATTGCTACACTCAATGTTCATGCGAAATTTTGTGGCCATAGTGTCAACAAAACCATACAAAATTCAATTGGAATACTGAAAAGAAGAATCTCTATATTTCCCTAACCGGATAACCGATTCAAGTGAAATTGATTTTGTGAATCCAAACTGATATACTGAATGTTCATGCAAAATTTCAAGAGAATCGCATCGTCAGAACCATAGAAAATAATTTTCGTAATTATTTATTTTATATATTTCAGTTTTCGAATAATTTCCAGAATATAATTCCGATTGTGCTGAGATTCTGGATTTATAGATTTGGTATCACCTCAAATCCCATATAAAATTTGGAGGTAAAATTCTTATTGCTCCATCAAAGAACGAGAGCTCAAAAAATGCTCCTGCTCAAGGCTTTTCGTCAGTTTTTTTCGTCGATTGCCAATAATTTCAAGTTTTCAGCTTTTATTATCATTATGCAATTATTCCCGGAGTTCCTGAAGTCCAGATTCTTGGGAAACATGAGAATGATCAAGAAAAAATGAATGTTTTGCATTAAAATTGAGAAATCCATTCTATTCCGAAAAATCTTTAGCCGATGTTTTCGGTACATAACATAAGAGGAGTGTTACCCGTGTAAAATCCCACGACATTTCAGAATTCCCGAAAAATTCTCGATTTCATTCACCCCCTGAAGGGTAGCATTTTTACGATCATCTCCACCTCAACTGCATTCAGTAGAATCCACGGAGATTATTTCAGATAGGACCATAAACATTTTTTATGCGATGCCAAACTTTTGAAAACAACTTGTTCAAATCGAATGGCTAACATTTACGTGATATTTGATCACCGACGTAAGAGACAGAAGGAAAGATTGGACGTGAGTTGGATTTAAACTCGTTTCTTTTCTTTCGAGCACATTCTTTTTAGTGTGGGACCCTGCCTCGATCGACCTTTTGTCAAGGGATTTCTTTAGCATGTTACTTGTTCTCTTGGGCCGTCTCCACATCTATTGGTAGCCGAGACGATTGTGGCCTAATCAGGAGCTTCATCGATGGAAGGCAATTCGGGAAACTTCGGGTTGACCTCGAAATAGCTGATGTGATGTTAGATTCATTATTCATCCCACGGATATCCTGATTATTCGTGTAATCTCTGAGCTCGTGTTCATCTTTTTCTTAATTGACTCTAACTAATAGGTTAACCCGAATTGAGTATATAGGGTGTTCAGCAATTTGATTCAACTATGCAGGGATTATTATGGAATTACGTACTTCATTTATAACGTTCCATTTTCAACATTTTTCGAATATACTTGGTAGCAAATAAAAACTACATTTTTTCATCTTTCGTTGGAAATAAATCGGTCTCTGGTCATCCAATTGGAATGATCGATACCTCATTCTATAGGCAAATTAATTCACTACAAATGCCTCATTGACCACCTTCTTCTATAACCTTCCGTTTTTGAAATTTTTCGAATAAACTTGGTAGCAGATGGGTAAATACATCTTTTCATCTTTCATTGAAAATGAACCGTTCTCTGTTCATCCGATTGGAATGATTGATACCTCATTCTATAGGTAAATTAATTCTCTACAAATGCCCCATTGACCACTTTCTTCTATAACCTACCGTTTCAAGAATTTCTCGTAAGTAAACTTAAGAACAGATGGAAAAATACATTTCTACATCTTTCGTTGAAAATAAATGGGTCTCTGTTCTTCCGATTGAAATGATTGATACCTCATTTTAAGGGTAAATTAATTCTCTATAAATGCCCTATTGATCATTATTTTCTATAACCTACCGTTTTCAAACTCGTAACGAAGCATATTTCATGATACTTGAAAAACTTACATTAATTAGTATCTTCCTTATACCTTTACATGAAGTTTAAGAGTCGTTTTTGAATTGGATTGTGAAGTTTGAATCAATTTAATAGAGTTTCAATCATTTTATTTTTCTGTTCCTTTTTTTTGCTTCGAATTTTTCGTTGCAGATTCAGAATTCCGAAGGCATCTTCGAGAGGGTTGGACTCAATAAAGAAGAAATCCTTCAATATTCAAATAGTTTTTAAGTGTTATTCTTGTTGGAACGGCGAGACAGGGTTTTTTCTACTGAGGTTTTTCCCTGAGCTCTGGTATCATACGAAAAAATAGTATGGTACTCCGTTTTGCAATAACCTCAGTTAGGGATTTTTTGTTTTATATTTTGTAAAGGGTTTTCCAATAAGAGGTGTTATTTTGAATAGCCCGCTATTTCGATAGATGTAACGTTTGAACCTGTCATTTTTTGACATTTGACAAGTAGAAACTACGTCGTCAATAAAAATGGAACGAAACACGCTTCGGGAACGCACTGAAATAGTTAAAATTCACTATAAAAATGGTGAAAATTTGGCAGAGACGGTTTGTAAAACTCGAACATTTTTGGGTCGTCGTGAAGCACCTTGTCGGACCACAATAAAAAATTGGTGGACAAATTCGAGCTCTTGGGACAAGTAAGTAATGTAAAGAATAAAACCCATGCACGTCACTCTAAAACAACCGAGAATATTACTGCTGTAGCCTAAAGTGTTGAAGAAAACCCAGGTAGGTCCATTCCTCGTCGTTCTTTGGAATTAGGCATTCCACAAACGACTTCTTCCTTTAGGGTCAAGCGAAAGAAAAGGTCTACGCCAATAGCCCAGCGTCGATTCAAGACATCAAAGATGGAATTCGTGGGGCTATCAAGGACATAGGGCAGCCACATTGCGATTTGGTTATGGAAAATTTCATTATAAGGATATGGTCCTGTAAGCGTGGTCGTGGTGATCATTTGCCTGATGTTATTTTCCACTATTAACGGAATAGTCTTCTTTGAAATGAAATAAACATCCGATCATTCATTTTGAAAAACGGCATTTTTCTATAAATATCAAAATAACACCTCTTATTGGAAAATTCTTTATATACCTACCAATTATTCCCAGCATGAAATTTGTCAGCTAGCATTTAAGTGAAATTACATAGAGAAGTTGATCCGACTAAACGGAAATTGTTTCAGGTCACATGGTCACATCATAAAGGGGAGACCTTCCACCTGCTTACCGTGGGACGAGGCACCTACAGCAGTGACGAGAGGATTACCCTAAGCTTCCGATACCCCAATAATTTTAGACTGCAAATTGTTTACGTCACTCGAAGGGACCAAGGATTATACGAGTGTCAGGTAGCCACTCATCCGCCAAAAGTGAAAAGGATTTTCTTGACAGTTATCGGTGAGTTTGGTTGAGGATTTTCGGTTTCCTGTCGTCACTTAACAATTCTCATCAATTTGTACGGTTCAAAGGTAGAATTCGACTGACAATTCGTGGATAAATCCAAGGATTGAAACGTTCTCTTTGACGTGTCTCTTTGTTTTATCCAGTAACGGTTCAGTGCTCCTCGGAAATATGGAGTGAGACTGGTGGTGTAGATCTTTTCATGAAACTCGAGAAGAAATTATGTTGACATACTCGTTCTATGTCTGGATCATTTTTACAGGGTTATATTCTTTCTTCTTCGAACACGATTTGGATGTAAAAAATGTCAGAGCTTGAATAATCAATATCAAACGTGAACAAAAAGATTCAAGTCAAATGCTTACCTTTTTCATGTTTTCACATTATGGAAAAGTGAACTCAAAATACTTATACTCCAATTATTTTGATGTCATTTCTTGAGTTTGTTCATTTACCATACTTCAATGTTCAATGGCAGTTGAATAACGAAATAACCCTCTGCAGAAACACTCCTGGACTTACTCAGTCCAAAGAGGGCGTATGAATGTCACTCATTGGCCCACAACCCTTCTGTGGTATATGGGAATGTACCTATAAGAAGGACTTTCTGGAGAAGAAGAAAGCCGAGAGAGAAAAACTCTGGCGAAATCTCCCAGGGACGGATCATTCCATAAAGTTCCTTCAGAACTTTGAAACAGCAAGATCCAAAAAATATCTGGATCTTGGTAAGAAACAGTTACACCTCTTCACTGGTTTTCTCACAGGACACTGTCGCCTCAAGAAGCACCTGTTGAGGATGGGATTGTCGGACACTGACGAGTGTAGGTTCTATAGGGAGGAGGAAGAAACCCCCATTCACCTAGTCGAGGAATGCTTTGGCATTTAGAGCCTAAGGAGAGAACGCCTTGGGCGATAAACTTGTGAGAGTGAGGAACTAGCCTCGTTGAAACCTTCACATATATTAGATTTCATTAGATCTCTGGAACCGGAAGGCAAGCTATGAACTGTGTGGCCAGAACAGCTCTGTAAGGGGGCACAATAGACCTTGAGGTCGCACTGAAGTGTAACACCTTTTTAAACTAAACTAAACTACTCAAGCCAAAAAATTCGTGATGATTTCATCTACCTATACCAGAAAGCTCCTGAAGCAGGTTTGCAGAGCTAGCTTGACTAAGAACAATTCATATGGGAAAAACGGTCCTTCCACGAATGAGTAGGGAAGAGAACAAAAAAGTTTTCGAAAAGATAACCTAGCCATAACGACCTTAATTCTTATAATTCTGATACATATCCCACTGACAAGTCAAAATATGAAGTGTAACACCTTTTTAAACTAACTAAACTACTCAAGCCAAAAAATTCGTGATGATTTCATCTACCTATACCAGAAAGCTCCTGAAGCAGGTTTGCAGAGCTAGCTTGACTAAGAACAATTCATATGGGAAAACCGGTCCTTCCACGAATGAGTAGGGAAGAGAACAAAAAAGTTTTCGAAAAGATAACCTAGCCATAACGACCTTAATTCTAATAATTCTGATACCATATCCCACTGACAAAGTCAAAATATGATTGAAAAACAATTCTTGTGAAAATCAACATTTAACTTATTGGTACATGATATGAATCCTTTTCTCTATTCCTGTTTGTGATCAAAGTCAAGTAAAGAAATAATATATGTTTAGAACCTGGCATTCCATTCACTGACACTGAAGCTTACATTCAACATTTCTGAAAGTTGTAAGAAAGTCATTCTGAACATAATCAAGAGGCATTTCATTTCAGCGTAACATCTCTTTTACAACTCAATTAATTAAGGTAGAAAGTTGAGAAAACATCGTTTCTGTAATGTACTCAAAAAGTCTTTCAATATGCCCGTTAAAACGTACCTACTTGTTATCATCCCGCGAATAATATGGGATGTATAAACCAAGGAAATTAAAACACCTATTTCCCTCCAGCTCAAATGCATCACATTTAATCTCCGAGTTTTCTGCCTCTGATTTATCCTGATAGAAAATTCTAGGAAAAGCTGACGTAAAAAGGATTTTGTGCGGATCTCTTCATTGAACTGCTACGGAAAAATTCTCTTTATCACGTATGTTTGTATGCCTTAGGGTATATCAGTGATTTCCTGGAAGGATATTCGAACAATTTTCATGACATTTCCACAAGCGGAGAGCTTCACATTCGCTGTAAATATGAAAAGAGAATTTGATTCGATTTAACACGATTTTATCATTACTGCTCCCAACCTAACCTAACCTTACTTAACCTAACTTAACCTAGCCTAACCAAACATAACCTAACCAAACTTTACCAAGTCCAATTGTCTTAGATTTCCTTTCAGTATTTTTTTTTCGATTATTTTTGCATAGAAATATTTTTAAAAATGCTCGCTTAGCATAGACTTATTCAGATTTATTTATTAAACTTCTGCATTTAATACATTTCTCGATTATAAGTGCAAGGATGTATAAGAGATTTCCTAGAAAGCTTTTCTCATTATTGGAAAGGTTTTTGGCGTTATAAATACGCAAGAATTATGCTGAAATTTTCAACATTGCTTTTAACCTACCTTGCCTAACCTAACAATACAAAACCTAACCTAATGTAACCGTCTCTGATCTAACCTAACCTAACCTTACGGTTTGTTGCCGTTTTGGGTACCGATTCGAATATTAAATTTCCTCTCTCCCAGGAACAAACACGGAAAACCATTTGCAATCGATGAAATGCAAATAGATGCTAACGAGTATGATTCCACTCAATGAATTCCCACAGAAATAATAAAGAAACCTATATTTATGGAAATAGCTTGAATACCATTCAATAACCTCAAAAGAAAGGAAATGTTTGTGTTTTTCCTCGTCTGCATTGAACTCTTTCCAGACTTGGATTTCGTGGATCGACTGTTCCAGACGAACAGGCAAGAAAATAGAGTACTCGAACGATTTTCCAGTCATGCTTCTTTCTGTTCGTCAGTTTTTGAAGCTTGTGATGGGTTTTTCTTTCTTGGATCGTAAGTGGATAGACTTGAGCGTTTTCCTTTTTGGTGCAGCAATTGATTTAACAGAAGGTATGCTGCAGGAAATATCGATTGATGGAAATCATCAGTAGAGAGATTGATAATACCAAAAAAATATCTGTGTGTTAATACAAATTATGAAGTCCTTTGTGAGTGCAGTAGAGCCTATATTGGAGAAACTGAACGCTCTTTAAATTTTCGAATCGAAAATCTGACAAAAACTAGCTCAACTTGAAGATAACTGATAAGTCAGACTGTCGAACATGTTCTGAATTAAGCTACGGATTTTTAAGGGGTGATGCTTCCATGATATCAGAACAAGAAAAACTGAGATGTCGAGTTTAAGGAATCATCTTTCAAGTCACTAACCGAAAAATATATCAGTTAACCGAAACCGAAAGTTGCTTTTTTGTGTGATCAGAGTCTGAAGTGTTTTCCTGATGACTGCTGGCGAATGCTGGCCGAAACGTTGAATAGAAGAAGTGAGGGAAATAGCTCAAATAATAAATCGATGGAAATAATATATAAAGAAATATATGAATATGAACTAGTTCCGAATTTTTCTGTTTCCCGTTCGTTTTTCCAGGACATCTGACCTATAATTTGGAAAAGCCCACTCCTTGAAGCTGTGAGGACTAATATCCGTTGGTTTTTCTGCTCCTTTTCCGCTCTAATATCGAAAACATTCCAAGCGAGAAATTTTCCCATCCCAGCATAAAAAACTCGAACAATTAATCATTTAAAGACAATTCAAGGTCAACAAATCGCTTTCATAATGATCAAATCCTCGGGGCATTATATAGTATACCTGCGTATAGATTTATTCGAAAGTTAACCCCTGAGAATGCTTTTACACCCCATCAATTCATCACTCATCTGTTCCATCATTCATTTTTTATTCTCGGAAAACATTATGTCGTCAAAAGAAAGCAATTTCCTATCGTATATTCGGGCATTTCAGCTCGAGAAACTCTGTGCCTCCAGACTTGATAGCATTAAATACGATTTTACACGAAAAGCGTTGCCAGAATTTCGTACATATATGGGAATTTTCCAATAAGTGCTTTAGGATTTTGGTTCTACATGTAGGTGATGATTCGCATAAGTGGATGAGCTTATTTCAAAAGAAGATAAGTTCCCATAGAATAAAAAGAGACGAATTGATTCCAAGAACCGATTACATTGAAGGTTGAGAAATAATGTGGAAAGAAAATGATGAAATGTCTGGAACATGGAAGTCTACTGTATGAGCAACAGTATAGTTATAGTAAAGTTCACATTTCAAGAAGAGGTTACAGTTCACTGAGACCTCAAGGTCTATTGTGCCCCTCACAGAGCTGTTCTGACCACACCCTTCACAGATCGCCTTTCAGTTTCAGGGATCTGATGAAATCCAATATCTGTGAAGGCTTCAACGAGGCTAGTTACTCACCCTTACAAGTTTCTCGCCCAGAGCATTATCTCCTTAGGCTCGCAATTCCAAAGCATTCCTTGACTAGGTGGATGGGGGTTTCTTCCTCCTCCCCACAAAACCTACACTCGTCAGTATCCGATAATCCTATCCTCAACAGGAGCTTCCTGAGGCGACATTGTCCTGTTAGAAAGCCAGTGAGGAGGTGTAATTCTTTCTTACCAAGATCCAGATATCTTTTGGATCTTGCTGTTTCAAAGTTCCGAGGGAACTTTTTGGAATGATCCATCCCTGGGTGATTCCGCCAGAGTTTTTCCCTCTCGGCTTTCTCCTTCTCTAGAAACCCCTTCTTATAGGTACATTTACCTATACAACAGAAGGGTTCTGGGCCAATGAGTGACATTTGTGCGCCCTCCTTGGCAAGTGTATTGGTCTCTTCGTTTCCTTTGATTCCCGAATGGCCAGAAACCCAGATTAAAAAGACCTTATTTTTCTTGCCTTCCTTATTGAGTTCATTCTGCCACTCCCAGATCATCATTGAGTCGATGACGTAGGAGCTCAGTGCTTTAATAGCAGCTTGACTATCTGAGTGTATAGCTATATTGCACTTCTGTTAACAACAGTATAAACATAAAAATATTCAGGAAATTCAGCAAACTGAAAAGAGCATTCAACCACACACAATATTACATATATATTTGCTTCAGTTCAAGTTCAACTTAATCAGAAGCTAAAGAAAGGCAGCTAGGTCCAAAAGGAACGTGGCGAGTTGTGAACTGTAGTTTGTGTCTGGACCAACATATTTAAAAGCAAATGAATGTGTTTAATTCATCAAATGACATCTTCAGTAATTCGAGAGAATTGTTTTCCCTGATATAGAAAGTGTTAGGTATCTTTTGTAAGACCAGAACCCTTCTGTCGTATGGGGAAAAACACCTACAGAAGGAGTTCAAAGAGGAGACAGACAGAAAAGCATTCTGGCAGATCCTTTCAGGTCCAGAACACTATAAAAAGTTTCTAGGAACGTTCAACAAGGAAAGATCCCGAATTCTCTTGGAATTTAACAAGAAAAGGCTACACCTTATTACTTGGCTTCTCACGAAGTCACTGCCGTGTCAAGAAATACCTAAAGATTGTGGTTGTGGCCGAAAACGATGAATGAAGATTCTATGTATAGAAGAGGAACGGAATGTCTAGCTTTTAATTCCCAACGAAGGGTGTTCCTAGGTACGGAAATTATCATGAACGAAGGTATCCCATCTCTTGAAACTATAGGGCAACAGGACAAGTACTGTAGACAGCTCAAGATATTAGAAGTTCAATATACCATTATGTTGCCTAAGGAAGTTGTCAGGAACGAAAAACGTTTTTGGAGCAATGTTCATGTTTGAAGGGAACGAAAACCTAGCTACTCATATGCAATGCCCTACATTGCATATGTTCCGCTGAAGAAAGAAAATAACGAGCCCCGTATGTGCCCTTCGGAGTACATGAAAAGATCGATCATTCCCATATTCGCGCAAAAGAAAAAACCTCTGGGAATTAAAGCACGACCTACATCAGAGGAAAAAATATGAAATAGGAATTTACTGTGGGAAGATTCAGTTCGTCGATTGAGTTACGGGTTTCAGGTCATCCCTATATAGGCAATTTTCGGGAATTGCCGCTTTCTTACATACGATTTATTTTCGTGGCGCAATTTCGAAAACATCGCATCCTGTGGAAATGCTGAGATCGCCCGATGACGAAGATTGCACGATTCGATTTTTTCGGAAAAACACGATGCCATTACGGCTGGCTCCCAATTTGTGATCGTTGCCGTTTTAGCGTCGAGCTCCAGTTGACATGATGGATTTAATCATAAATCCATCATGTCAACTCGCACGGCACCGAGTATTGCGAAATATTCGAGTTCAACCGCAAACTTAATCGGTTTTAACGCTATGATTGTTTTTCTTGGCAGCAATTATTTCTCGGTTGGTTTTTAATATGCCCTTTACCCAGATGTGTCAGCCGCCCCGATACGTAATGGATTAATCAAAAACCGAAATGAATTACGTAATCTGGAAGGCATAATCTAATATTCGATAGAGATTTGTTTGTTCAATTATTCCAATCAATGACAGTGCCAGAATTTATTCTTTATGACCAGGTCATAAAACACTATGGCCAATCAGTGTTCTCATGAATATTGCCAAGTCGTCATTATCATTGTGTTTTCTCTCAACGTATGATACAAGAACACAGAGACAATACCTCATTATTTTCGTTTATATTGAAATGAGTATCCCTTTATCCTTTCATCTGTTTTGGCTAAATACCTAGAGAAAGCATCTGAAATCCTTAAACGGTGGAAAATCCAAGAGAACGTACCTAATAAATAATATGAATATCACCTCTTAGCACAAAACTGAAATCTTGTCCTTGAAATTTCCCTAATATTTCATAAAAGCTGCTTAAGAACCTGAAGAGTGTATCAAGCCAAATCTGGCTTTCCAATGTCAGTGATATATATTTTCACATATTAACACAACACAATACATGAAACAAAAAAGTCCCTAGCTGACGTTGGTGCAAAATGGGGTGCCATACTATTCTGGCGTATGATACCAGAGCAAAGGGAAAAACCTCAGTAGAAAAAACCCTGTCTCGCCGTTTTCACAAAATTGAAACTTGAAACTATTCGAATAAATACCTTCAATATTCAGATACAAAATACTTAATTCATGCTCTTGGACCAGGAGGGTGTTTTTAAAACCAAGTCTGGCATTCCAAGTGATGATTTTCGAATCTTCTGTTCTTCTAAGACCGCTACAGGACCCTATTGAAGGGTAATCATCTTCCATAGATTTAAATAGTGGTATTTCATCCTGGATATCGAATACAATTTCGAAATAATGATAAAAAAATGTCAGTGATGATCTTCCAAGGGATGATCTTTCAAAACCTCAGATGACCACGAACCTGTCTACAGGCCTATTGTCCTGGTTATCATTTTCCATAGATTTAAACAGTATGATTTCGTATAAAATTAATTTCAGAATAACGGCGAAGAACTCGAAAATCCATTTTCACGTATTTCGTGATGAAATGATCATTAATCATTTTCATTCTTAGCAGGATTGCAATAAGTTCACACTTTCCAAATAACAACTGTTAATTCTCGAATCTAACTCCTGCAGCAGAGCTCTCAGGAGCTCATGAATTGTTCATTAATTCTCAGACTACTCAAACTCCTAACGAACGAACTATCGAATGAGTTCTCCTTGTTCTGCACTAGTAATTTCTTATTTTGTATCCAATTACCAAGTTGAATATTTCCACCAGAATAATAAGTTCGTAACTTTTTCGGATTATAATTCGATACCTTGTTCCAGGATCAATTAAATGTAGATTTAATTTGAACTTTTCTTTCAACAGAAGAAGTTCGTGATCGAATCTAACGTTGTGATGTTTGCTTGGCATTTGATTTAAAGCTTATACTAGAAATAAAAACATCTACAGATGACTTTTTCACCAATACTGAAGATTATTATCAAGTGCACAAATTATACTGTAGTTATATTCATATCATATTCTTTCCAAAGCGACAATGTTCTGTAAGAAAGCCAGTAAGTGGAAGATTTTCAAGTTCCAGTTTCTACCTTCTCCAAAAACTCTTTCTGATAGGTGCATTTACTTAAACCACAGAAGGGTTCTGGAATATGAAGTACCGTTTGAGCTCTCTTTCGTTTTGTTGGATTTTCAAGTGACCAGGAACCCAGACTAGAGAGACCTTATTGTTGTTGCCTACTTCATTGAGTTCTTTTCGGCACTTCCATATATGCTTTGACTCGATGGCATAGGAGTTAAATTAAATCCATGTGATTTTCAGCTCCACAAGTGGTTATATTGGATGAGTCTGGCAGAGAGGTAACTGAACGGTATTACAGAGCAGGAAGTGATTTAGAATTGATATGCTCCGCAAAACAACTACAAGATTCATTATCAACGTCTGAGCTACCACTCCTTTGGAAACACGATGACAGGGTCCTCACCAAAGGCATCAGGTATTAAAACTATCTTTGTTTCATACTATATTTATTCGCTACCATGAAGATTCGAGAAAGACAGTCAGATCTCTTTAATGTTTGTTTTGATCGAATCTTTGTATTCGAATTGGTCTGATACAGCAAAACTTGTCATTTTAAGACAACTTCAACTGCAATGATTTCTATTACAGTTACAACGTATCGGAGGCTTCAAACTCAGCTACTACAACATTGGTCATAGCTCCTTTAAAGAAGCAGCATTCTGGAAACTATACCTGCGCTGTTGGTACTTGGGCTTCTTCAAACCTCGTAGTACATGTTCTGAATGGTAAGTTGAATACCAAATTGCATATAATTATTATTTTTAGCCGCATTACAAATTTCAATAGTTTTGTCTATAGTCTGGCAGTTGAAAATGTAGCTTTGTTGACATTTCTGTCCAGTAAAGTTAGGTTAGGTTAGGTTCAGTTATATAATGTTAGGTTGAACGCAAGCATCTATTCGCTAAGGTTTGACTAGAAGAACAACAAAAAAATGTATCTATCAAAGAGAATTTTGCTGCTATAAATATTGCAGAAGACGCCAAGACTCTCAACTGTTTATCTTTATCCATTCTCATGAGGATTGTTTTATGTTTATGACAATAAACCAGCAATTTTTGGAGAATTGGAAGCCAATATTAAAGCCACCATTGACGCGAAATTCATTTGAAAACGAAGTAAAAAATAAACATCTGCCAGAAATCATATCCAAAATTATTCCTAGGAAAATATTTACCAGATGATAATAAGTAACAAAAAACTTATACCAACAATATTTCAGTCTTGTTTCATTACTTAAAATTCTCAAGCTTTTAAAAAAAATAACCATTACTTCTAGTTAATTTGAATTCGAACTGACAGTTATATTCCGGGAATATTCCTGGAATTCCAATTGAATTCGTTCTGGTTTGTGCATAAAATTCCCGGAAAAAGAGACTGATGTCTATTTTTCCAGCATTTAAATTCTGCCGTGAAATTCATTCATTGTTTCTTGCAAAATGTTATTCCGGTAACTGGATGTATCAACTGAAACCAATCTCTCTGTTACGGGATCCATAAAGAAAAAAGGCCGACGTAAGCCGGCCGCAAATCGGCTTTCACCTGCGATTGATCCTATAAGCTGGCCTTTTCGATCAATGCATTTCAATGGGCAAAATTACCGACTGGTATTGTGGATATAAACTACGAAATCATTCCATATGAGAGTTTATAATGGAACGGTGTTTTGTTTTCCGATCTTATAGGTTTTACGTCGCGAAAGTTCCAATCTGCTAGTCTATTCGATTATTGTTTAATGTGTTCCTGCTTTATGGTCTCTTAAAAAAATCCATTCAGTCTTCTGAAATCATCTGGTTTCATGGGAGTTCTATTGGTGAGAGCATGGTGGCCATTCCATCGAATCAATTTCGACATGCTCGAAGAACTGCGAAGTCACTAGTAATATATATGTGATCAGGCAATATCCTGGTGGAAATTTGGTGTTTGAATGGTCTTAAGATATTGAGTTTAGTCTGGTTCCAAACAAATGATTATTGGTTGCTGAAGACTTACACACTAAAGTCCAATGAATCGATGCACTCGGGTTAGTTTATAGTTTAAAAAGGAGTTACAACCACAAGGTTCATTGTGCCCCTTACAGAGCTGTTCTGACCACAATCTTCACAGCTCGCCTTCTAGTTGCAGAGATATGATGAAATCTTATATCCGTGAAGGCATGTCCCATAATCCCATTCTCAGCAGTGCTTTCTGAGGCGACAGTTTCCTGTAAGAAAGCCAAGGAGGAGGTGTAAGTATTTCTTACCAAGATCCAGATATCTTTTGGATCTTGCTGTTTCTAAGTTCCAAAGGAACTCAGTAGAATGGTCCATCCCTGGGAGATTCCGCCAGAGTTTTTCCTGTCGGCTTTCTTGTTCTCCAGAAAACTCCTTCTTATAGGTACATTTACCTATACCACAGAAGGGTTCTGGGCCAATGAGTGACATTCGTGCGCCCTTGGGCAATTGTATTGGCCTCTTCGTTTCCTTTGATTTCCGAATGGCTGCAACCCAGATTAAAATGACCTCATTTTTCTTGCCCACCTCATTGAGTTTGTTCCGGTACTCCCAGATCATCTTCGAGTCGATGACGTAGGAGCTCAGTGCTTCAATAGCAGCTTGACTATCTGAGTGTATGGCTATATGATACATCTGATAGTTTCTAACTAGATTTGTATCTGGACATCTTTCAATAGCTAAGATTTCCGCTTGAAAGACGCTCATACAGGAGCCTAGCGACAGTGCACACTTGGTACTTGGCCTTATATCCCAGCGCCAGCTCCTGTAGAGGTTTTGGAACCATCTGAACACCATTTTACGGTATTTTCTTCGAGGTTATAGTCGGTATATTCCTGTTCCCATTCCTCTTTTTACTTAGCAATGTCCTGAAATTTTTCTCAGTGCTTACTTTCACTCGGGTTATAAGGAAGATTTGGTGAGGACTGAATACAAACGATCGAAATCTCTTTTTCGACACTCATTTTCAATTTTCCTTCCATGTTACACAAGTCACTAGCAGTTGTCTCTTCAGTCTAGGTTCATGGTAACTCAGGCATCAAAGAAAACAAAGAGGCTAACATACAAGCCAGCAAGGAAGCACAAACGCTACTTACTGGTCCAGAACCCTTCTGAGGTTTAGGCAAATGCACCTAGAAGAAAGAGTTTAAGAGAAGGCAAAACTGAAAAAGAAGTACACTGGAGGAATTTCAGGGAACGGCTCATACAAAAAAATTCCTCAGGAACTTTAAAATTCTGAGGTTGAAAAAGTATTTGGATCTCAGAAGGAATAATTTATGCTTTCACACTGGCTTTCTAACAGGACATTGTCGCCTCAAGAAGAATTCGATGAGAATTGGCTAAACAGAACTGACCAGTATAGATTCCGTGGGAAAGAGGATGAAACTCCTATTGTTTTGGACAGGAAAATTATAGGAGATACTGGAATTCATCGAAGCTCTAGCTGGCGAGCTGTAAAGCAATTGCGAAAAAACTCAGATGGAGAGCCCAATAGACCTTGAGGTCACAGTGGAATGTAACCTCCTTAATGATCTACTATCTACATATATGTCAAGTTTAGAATCTAGAACGTCTCGTGCATTGAATTCCAACATTAATAGACATCATTATCTTTTCAGGTGAACTTCCAGCAGCTGTGCACTCTGGCAACACAGCAACACGAATATTTTGCAGGACAATAGTCATCCTAGGAAGTTTCCTGTTAACCCTTGCCCAGAGGTGACCGACCGTTGTCTTATAAATTCAACCCTGAAATTACTGATCGACCCCAAATTGTGGCGGATATTACACCCCTTATGTGTTGTTGATATATTTCATCAGACAACTTATGCCACAACTAACCTGTATGTCATAAGTTTCCTCTTGGAGTGCCAAAAATTTTATATGTTTCGAAAATACATTTCTATATGTTCACGTCAATGTTAACGATGTTTCAGTGTTATAATTGGGTAACGTTTATAGCCCTTAACAGGGTGTTCGACACAAAAATGACTTTATATCCGTCACTGATAAAGTACCAACCATATCAGGCCAAAAATACTAGTCTATTGAATATGAAAACTGAAAACTTGTTACATACAATGTACTTACTCACTCACATATAAGTATATATTATATAGAAAGTAGATAGTTCTCCGACAGAAGTCGAATTTTCTGATTTTCAAAATGGTGTTTTCCATGGACAGTCACTTTTGCAAAGTGTATAAAAAGTGTATATTCGAATTTAGGACAGAAGCGCTTCGATAATATGCTGAATTGAATACATTTGTGCATGTTCCAGCCATAATTACGAAAATTTAAAAATTTATCAGGTTGTAACATAGATGAAAATATGGAGTTTCGATATCAAATATATATCGTTGAAGGAGATAGCTAAACCATAAATGCTGTGGTGAATATGAAAGGAATGGAGATTGGAACATGATGTAAAAATATATACTTTTTTAAGGAGTTTTCTTCAATACGCGTATTGGAAATTACTGATGAACTGCTGTATTTTTCTGGAAATTATGTATTATGGAGTGTTATATTCTTTTGTTATGATGACCTAAATTATAAGGCAGTTATATAATAAAATTTTTGAGAGTATATTGCACGTGTAGTTTTTTTCGAATTCAAACCTTTATACTTTCAGAATATTTTTATATCTATTTTCATGAAATAAGTTCTGAATATTATATAATGGCATTTCAGTTTTTTGCATTTTTGAGCTTTATGGCGAAAACTACTGAAAAAAGTGGAATAAAAAATTTAATAATATAAATAGACACTTTTACCTATTTCCCAATTTGTTCAAGATTATTTGTTCTTTGTTGCAACTTATTCAGATGAAAATGCGAATTTCAAGTACATGGGTCGTTGAAAAGGTTTTCAAAGAGGAATTTGAATTAATTGCTTTAAAAAATGGGTAACTATGGAATGTGCATCAGTGATTGTGACTTGAAGGACTCTAGTGTAAACAAACCTTTTTTGTGGAGCAATTATGGACTTTTTCTCACAGTTATTAACTCAACAAACAATTATTTTTTGGAAATAAAGTACAACAAATAAAATTGAGTATATTTTCCATCCACTTATCCATCAAGACTGACATGTGACCCAATATGTAGTTTGGTTTCTAAATAAAACAAAAGAAGTAAAAAAATAAAACCTGATAATGACTAGAATAATGCGTACAAACGATAAAATGATGCTTATGGTTCAGAAGCTGATGAGAAAGAATTGTACATCTGGTAATAAAAAACTCCAACTAACCAGCTCAAAATTCGAAATCAATTCCGCCATAACACTCCGTTTGTAGTTAAACGCATAATAAATGCGGTAGAAAACACAATGCAGGAAACTATACATACACAAGCTTAATTGATAAATTTATTATTATCCTTGGAAAGAGTCTGGAAGCCCATATTTGAAAAGGCACTTTGTTTTTAAAAGTTCTGGATAACTTCATTAAAGACCACCTTTGTAGGGAAGTTTCCTTTAATATCATTAGTATGAACATCGATTGATTTGGTTCCAGTTATATCTACAGTCTCTGTTTATCGTAGGTTATTTCCTACAAGTTTTTATTTATTTTATCTTGGAATATTTCTTCAACTCCCTTGAGCTTGTTCTTGTTTATTATTCTCTGTCAGTGCAGCTTCAACAAGACGTTTATGTTTGCCCACCAACTCTGGGAGATCATAGGCGATAGCTACATCTAACTTATTGATAGGACAACCCCTGAAATAAGTACAGGTTGCAGAAAGCTGTTGAAACTCATACAAGGGGTTGAGTTTGAAAAAGTCCCTATAAACTTCTGGATCAGGTAAATCATATCGTGAAATGTTTGTTAATGTTGAAAGGCCTTCGTAGATATGATAATCCTGAGGATGCTCGATGATGGCATCCGAAACTTGCTTCCTATTTCCAAATATTGACTTGTGGTTGTAGTATGTGGTGAGGTAGCAATCTACCATTTTTGCATGATTCCTTACACGTACCTGAAAATATCAGAGTCAATGAGAAATGGTGTAATGACAATACTGTGACACTTATACTCACAGCAAATCTTCGTGCACTCGCTATTTTATTCTCTATTCTCTTGTCCACAGCTGATCTTAAATCTCTGAGGAATGCTCTTTCTTGAGCTTGCAAAAGTCTGACAGGTGCCCATTGCTCGTAGGGTCTGGACCACAGTGATGTTGTATACATCACTGGAGGTTGTGGAGATGACATTAAAGGTGAGATATTCCATATCAAAGCTCCTTGTACTCGCATCAATTCCTCTGGCTTTACTTGATCAGCTTTGTTCAATACAATACGAGTCTGTGAAGATTTTTTATGATATAAAATTCAATATAGACATTAAATTAAGAAAACTAATATAATGAAGGTTTAGGTTAGGAAGGGTATGCCAAGGTCTAACTACGAGTATTTGATGAGTCTCTCTACTGAAATTTAAACTTTGCATTGCTGCTAACTGCTTTCATAACTAACATAAGATATGATAATTCCGGAATTCACTCTGATCACACCTATTGAAACCTACCTGATATTCTCTACCTTTGAGTTGGTCCAAGATGGCTTCAGTTTCAGGACCTACATCCAGTTTGAAAGGATCATAAACCAAGAATATAATATCAGCTCTATCGATGAACCATTGGCATGCGTCGTTGAATGGAAAAACTCTGGAAATCTGCTTTCGTACTTCCAGAATACCAGGAATCTCCACGATGTTGACCTTCTCCAGTAGTTTGCTCTTAAGTTTGACTCCTCGTAGGCGCTCTTCTAATCCTTGTCCAAACTTCTGTAAGCCTGAGAAAGTGTAGTCAGCAGCAAGTTGTGTACCATCAAGGACTTCTTCTTCCTCTCCATACATCAAGAGATTGAAATATGCTGGAGAAGGTTCGGCCCCTATAAAGAAAAATTATATATGAATTATAGAAATTCTTATAAACCACTCGAGTATTTTCCTTCACCTGTTCTCAGCGCAGTGTCGTTGTATTCCACATTGACCAAATAATTTATAATCGAAGATTTTCCACCACTCCAGGGTCCCATAAAAGAATCAAAGGTTTGGAGAATATCTCTGCATCTCCATAATGTCTGTTGCTGAGGTCTCGGTATTTATACAAGGTTTCCAAAGGTTTAATTGCATTTTCATACAATCTTTTCAGTTCTCTCAGAGTAATCTCAGACACTCGGTCAATAATTTCTTCAGATTGTGTTGCTTCCTGATCTAGCTTCAGGAGTTGTTCCACGTGACTTCTCGATCGGAGATCTTTGGGAATTTCCATTCCTAGTATGAGTTCTTCTTCAGGTGCATCTTCGGAACTTGTCTTTTCAACACTTGCTGTATCTTCGGCAGTTTCACTACTTTTCACCTCATCTTTCTCTGTGGATTCTTCTTTCTTTTCATCTGATTCTATTGTTTCCTCTTTTTCACCACTTTCCACTTTGTTTACGACTTCTTCACCTGATTTTTCTGTTTTTTCACCATCATCTGGTGCGTTCGTATTTTCTTCTTTACTTTCCTTATTTTCGGCACTTTCTTGCTCGTTGTTTTCTTCCTTTGTTGCCTCCTCTTCTGATTTCGTTTCGGATTCTACAACGTTCTCTACTGATTCTGTTTGTACCTCCTCTACCTTTTGTGATTCTTCTTGTGTTTGTTCAGAAGATGGGATCTCACCAGATTCATCTACGTCTCTTTTCTCTCTTACAGCCTCAGTGCTTTCAATGCTAGCTTGGTCCTGGTTTTGTTCGACAGATTCATTGCTCTTTGCATCATCTACTTCTTTTGTTTGATCATCTTCAGTTGAACTCTTCACTTCTGTTTCAGTAGTTTCTTCAGTTGCTTCTTCTGATTTTTCTTTTTCATCCCCGGATTCGACAGATGGTTGATCAGTTTCTTCAGTACTGGGGCTTTCTTCATCTGAACGAGTTTCTTGCACCTTCTCTGCTTCACTGGATTCCTGTGGTTCTTCGGCTGAAGGTTGATCTTTGGTTTCATCAGTTTCAGGTGCTTCTTCCGTTGTCAATGCTTCAGCTGATGTTGGTGCTTCTTCGGCTGAAAGTTGCTCAGTGATTTCTTCTTTTGACTGCTCCTTGACCTCATCTGTTTCTTCAGCTGTTGCTTCTTGAGAAGATGCTTCTGTTTGTTCTTGTGATTGTTGGACACTTGCATCTTCTGGTTGTTCTTCTGATTGTTGGGTGCCATCTTCTACTGATTGAGCTTCTTGGGATGCCTCCGATATAGACGGTTCTACTTGTGCTTCCTCAACAGGGGCTGGATCTTCAGAAGTTTCCACTGAATCAGCACTTGGTGGAGCTTCCACAGTCTCATCACTTGTAGCATTTTCTGAAGATGTTTTCTCCTCATTTTCTACAGATTGTCCTTCGTCTTCTACCGTTTCAGGGGTTTGTTCTTCTGGTTCGTCTTTTTGTGCTTCATCACTTGGGTTTTCTGTACTTTCACTTTCATCTACCTCTTGTACTTCATCCTGAGATTCTGATTCACTAATTTCATCAGTCTTTGCTTCTGTGTCCTGAAAAAGATAGACAGTTGAATCATAGGAAGAGTTTTGTAAAACAATTGCTCACTTCTGAATTTTCAGCTTGGCTGTCGACATCAGCTTCTTTTTCTGTAGATTCCTGGAAAATTTGAGAAGGGGAAAATCATATGGGGTATGCATAAAATGTATAAAATGAATGATTCAACTCACTTGAGTTTCGATATCTATTTCAGAGGTTTCTTGACTTCGTTGCTCGTCGCTTTGCTTTTCGTCTATGCTCTGAGTATCTATACTAGAAGCTTCTTCATTGCTCTGGCCTACGTCAGCATCTCCTCCTCCCACGTGATCATGTTCAAGTTCACGGAGTGCTTTTTCTATGTATGGCCGGCATTCAGATTCGGAGGGTCCTTCAGTCTCGACCTCACCTTGCACACCTGAGAAAGAAATGTTAGTTTGAGACACCTCAACTCGATTAGGGTTCTTATAAATGTTATAGATATTTGTACCAACAGTGCCCATCAGCAGTGTCATCAACACCCGAAGCTCAGCTCCTGACAGCTTCAAGAGCTTTCTAGTTTCTGATATAAATAGGTGAAATAATCACGAATTATTTGACCTGAGTAAGTACAGGTGTGTTTCTCCAGAGGGTTATTCGGTTTATGGTAATAATTTCTTAAGTTTCATAGGAATGCCAACGATATAAAGGGTGTCCATTCATATCAGATCAGAGAGAAATTTGGTGCAGAAAAACACTCTCAAAACTACTGCGTAAGGACTGCTGCTATATCTCATCTCATTAAATAAATAATGAGTTACGTTTATTGAAGGCAGAATCGATTCAACTGTTTCGTAGTTATAGTCCTTTGAAATTTTGCTGTAATTTTTTCAGTCATAGTGGAAAGTTTTTACATCTCAGAAAAATGCTTTCGAAACATGAACTCGCTGCTCTTTTTTCTTCCTTTTTAGCTTCTAGTAGACGTACGTAAAGCGCGAATAAGTAAAAGGGTAGAGAAGAGTCGTTATAAAGTTTTGATACTGGAGACAGTGCAATAAACCAACACATGACTCCATACCCAGTTATAAATTCGTGGAGTGCGTAGTTTCTGTTTTATAACCACTTTCAAGTTGCTTTTATGAATCGTCAACTATAACAGCTTTTCAGAGAAATATTGATCAAGCGAAGATTTAGATTATAGATGAATAAATTGAAAGTTACAAAAATAGAAATCGATTTTATTATTTTTATTTCATTCAATTAAAGCTATCCATAAATAGATACGATTGTTCTTTATGCCAATAGTGCTTGAACTCAAATCACAACTTTTATTGAAGATATTTTAAGTTTTGACATATCCAGCAAACGAATTTTCTCTGCAGCCGTCAAATCTAAAAATATCTGAAATTTAATAGTCAAAAGAAAGGGGTTTTGATTGAATAGGTTGCTCAGTTGATTTTTCAAGATGTTTTCTCGTATTTGTTCAGGTATGATTCAAAAATATGGATTTCATCTCACAAATTTTCAGAGTTTTTTTTTCACCACAATCTTCAGATCGAGCCAATTCAGATTTTACTCTGAATATGAGGTTATATGAGTTATTTCATTATATGATTTCATCCTTCAATTTAGGCGCTTGAAACAATGCAAATGATGTGAAATTATAGATATTTTTTCATTTCATGCTTAATTACCGAAAACGAGTGAACGAGTGCCGAAATATGTTAAGTAGGTACCCTGGCAAGTTTTCTCCTTTTGAAATTCATTTCGTCAGAACTGAAGATACCGATTTTCAATCGTCGGAAAAGTATTTTTTCACCAACTCAGCCGAATATTTGAGGGAAATTATTATTGAAAGAGCCCCTCACTCAGTTCAACACCTGCTTCCATGAAATAGGCATACTTTTTCAGTTCTATCGAAGTGAATTGCCAGCTATTTTAGGTAAATTGCCGAAGTTTCAGGGACAGATGCAAACAGGTTTTCTTTCGGATTTTTATTAGTTCTAAATTTGAAAAAACGCTACATATTCGCTCATATTAGCGAGAATTAAATTATGAATACCTACCGTACAGTAAATAGGTTTAATTAGGTTTTTTTTGAGTGACATCATTGTTGATATTACAAGAAATCAGCTGAATTTAATTTAAATGATATTCTAGGGTATCAGCAAGGTTCTGAGTGAAAAATACAATCTGTTGAATGTCGAGAAGATCTTTGCGTATGGTTTTCGTGATATAATGATCGTCAAAATCTGAGTGAAATTCATCACGTCAAGTCAAATCAAAAAAATTCGGCTCCCAGAATTCAATTGAATGTAATACAAGAAGTATCAATATTATAAAATTGGTCCAATGTTGAAATAAGTGCTAGCCAAGCGAATTTTTCAACTCACCATAGAATCACACTGGTTTGAATGTCCAGTCCATCTTCGGAATTTTGAAAAAAGACAGGTGAATTAGTATATATTGGATCACCACTTACTCCAGTGAATCTGATGTTATCCCTGGAAATCTTACAAGAATCGGGCGATCAAATTGCTCTGAATAGAAGGATGTATGAACCATGCAGTTTCAAAACACTAATAGAAAGTTGGCCACTTGTCAGGTACGTACAAACAAAATGAAAAAACCTTTGTTTGGATCAGAACTAATTCGATGAAGAATAGTAGATTACTGGACAGGTGTATAAAAAAGCCTTTGAAGCAGACGTAGCGAGGTGCTCAAAATGTTACAAGTGCTTCGAAGTCTCCAAAATTATAAGACAGTTCATCATTATTTTACCCAACAACTTTTAAAACACGTGGTATTTCAAAGTAGCTTTCTCACACTCTTCAGTTCATATATGGAATATTATGATGTTGGTATAAACAAAGTGTGTATCACTATAACTAGCTGAAGAATTTCCTGCATCAACGATCCAAAAAATGCTCGCTTTCTCTATTCAAATAACTACAACTTACAGCTGGTAGTTTTCATATGTCTTATTTATTTTCGTTTCTTTGAAGCAATGAAATCCAGAACAAAAATCGCGTTCAGACACCGAGCTAGTATTTCTGTTCGAATCCTCTAGAAGGCCGACTCAAATCGAAGGTTATTTTCCAGGTGAATGCAGCAAAAAATAGAATTGCATTTACATCAATAAATTCACCATCAATTTCGCGGAATTCAATATTTTCAAGCGGATAGATATTTCGATTCGTGCATTTCCTACTATTTTTATTTTATGTTAGACCGATTGTAAACAAACAGATGTCGTATTGGTAGATTTCAATTTTCTCTGGCTTACCGAGTGCAATAAAATCAGAGAATTAGTTCGACCGCTCAGAATTTATGCGAAATATATAACCGATCGATAATTAAATTTAACCTACTAGACTTAACTAAACTTTACCCTTAAGTTAACTGAGAATTTCAAAGATTGGTTGAAGATTCTCATTTCCAAATTATATCGCTACCCGAATTATCGAATATTTTGAAGAATGCTTCAAACTTTCCAGTCATAAAAGTTTCCTTTATACAATTTATTATTGTTCTGTTTTTGTTATCATTTGTATTTCCTATTTAGAGGTTTAAATATTCATATTTTTTTCAAGCATTTCATTCAGACATGACACCAATTTCACCATTATGGTTTGGTGGTACATGTTCCATAAAAAATTTTGTACTTGTACCAAACAATAAAAATATTAAATATAAGATATTCACTGCTCGAAACCTAATTTTTCGTTTAAATTTTGAACATTTTGGGGTGTTTCTGGTTCTAGCAAAAAAATTCGAAGAAATTTTTCAATGTATAATTATATAACGAGAACAACAGTATGCCAAAATACTGTTGAATATAGTGATAAAACTGATAAGATGAGTCCATAAGCAAGATTTGTATGTAATACAGAAAATACGAAAATAAAAAGGGATTCAAATCTCTTCAGGTGTATTTTTTATAAATCAGCAGTGGTGAGAAACTCGATCTATTTTTCGATATATTTAATTGTTGATATTTTGTGGATGTTTGTGAAAGTCAACACAATCTGATAAAATATGTGTCTTTTATAATGATATGAAGTTTTAGAAAGGACATCTCAAAATATTATCAGATAATTAAATGAAAGATGAGTTCACTACAAAGAATTTTATCATGTAATATAGAAATAACGTGAAGAAAAACTGATTGAAAAGAGTTCCTTTTTCTCAGGGGTATTTTTTGATCATCAATTAGTGGTGAAAAAATTTTTCGAAATCTTTGAATTGTAGATATTTTATAGATGTTTATGCTGGTCTTCACAATCTGCCCCAAGAAACTGTTAAAAGGGAGGTTCATTAGGAAAATTTTTTATCATAAAGATAGTATTTAATTTTTTCGGGTCTTTTTTCCACACTGATTAGTTCTGAGTTTTGAAAAAGTGATCAATTATTTTTAAATACTCAAATTGTTGTTAGTTTATAATGGTCATCACGAGGTGAAGGACAATCTGTCTCTTGAAAATTAAACCTTTTCAATTTTACGAGATCTACGAGGTGAGAATCAGTGAAAATAAAAAACATCATACTAAGGTAACCAGGTAGCGAGTTAGTATCAGATCAATGAAATTTATAAATTGTTCTTGTTGTGACTTCAGACGGTTCTAAATATGTATGCGAGACTAGGAGAGCTGTTGTTGGCGCACTGCCTATATCGTCATTAAATGAAGCTCCTTCTACATTTAGATCCACGATTCTAATAAGAAAAAAACCGTGTTGTGCTCACATATCACAGTATTCGTCAATTATTGATGACCTATTCTAAAAAAGTATGCTAAAATCAAGTCGAGACGAAAATCTAGGATCCAGAAATCTTGAAATAGAAAACTGTCAGCTTGAGAACATTAATGATATGTTACAGGCTGGAGCAACATCACACGAAATTTTTGTACTTATACAAATTAAACTGATATCCACTCTTCTGCAAATGATTAAAATAGGTAGTCAAAGGTTTCAACGATATTATAAACAGGAGAGTATCATCATTATTCAATCAACTCAACATTAGGACACCTGGGAGAAATGCTATTATTTTCAGAAGCAAATGTGAGTAGGAAGAACTTTCCATCTACTTAAACCACTGAAAACTCAAAGGGCTCAATATTTCACACTTCCATTTGAACAGTACTAGTTCACTTTGTTTTTAAGCAAGAAATAAATTCAACATAAATGTGGGTAAAGCCAAAAAATCGAGTTAATTCGATATGATGAAAGGTTGAGGAAAATTTCGATTTTCAAAAAGTTTCAGAATCTATGTCAAATACAAGGTCAATCATTAAGTTTTCTATTCTATCTATATTTTTTTCTGATCTACAGCTTGCTGGAAAAGTTTGACCAGGTGAAAGTGATCGGATATAGGTGATATTGTCTGAATCACCTGTTACCTGGTTGCGAAAGCTAGCATATTTCCTTTTTCTGCATAGAAGCAACTGCTTACATATTAGATGTGGGGTTTCAAGCCGTTGCTTCACCTGATATCCCCAAAATGAGGTTACTGATGTAGATAACTATCCGAGTATTAATTTCGGCATTTATATTTGGATGATAACACGTAATATTAGTTGGTATGTTATTTATGGAAAAATCCTAAATATAGAACAGTTCAAACACGAGATATTCGTACAGTAAATGGAAAGGTAGTGAAACATAATATTTCCACCAAATAATGTCATAACTACTCACATTATATAATTAATAGTAACCTGAAACTATTACTGAAACTATCATAACCGTTAAAAAGCCACTAGTCAAGCGTTGTCGGTAACTGGAACACTATAAAAAATTGTGGACATACCCTGCAAGGCAACGGCGAGAAGAATGACCCCAAGGAGTGTTAAGAGCCATGAGGACCTCCTACAGATCTCCATGACTTTCAGCACCAAACTCGTCACATGAATATCTCGCACTGACTAGTAGGTATAACACCACATAAAATCGGGGCTTTCTTTAGGAGCCTATTGAAATGTTGCCAAAAATATCTAAAAATTTTTCGGCTCATTCCTGTGCATCTATTATGCATTTTCGTATTATAACTCACTCTACCAGCGCTCGCAGGGTGGTTGATGTATCCAAGAGACTGATTCAACCCCTTCACATTTGAATGGCTCAGGAGAGAAATACGAGGTCAGATCGAAATAATGAGTGAATTTAATTTTCGCCAGCTGTGTACATTCGAGATCTTTTTCGTTATGTTGGTAGACATTATTTATACCAATTTGGATAAGTAGTTTGTTGTTGACCACTGAAAAGGTTAGTCATGTTTTCGAGCTTTCTCCAACTATGGACTTTTGAATAGAATGAATCAGTCTTGAATTTTGCGTTAAAAATGGATTAAAGTGCTACAAATCTCTTGAAATTTTGACTGTGGCATTCGGCGTGTCTATTTGTTTCAAAATAGTGTTCATAAGAGGTACAAGCACTTTACAGAATCATCATCAGAATACGTTAAGGCTTGATTATGGTTCAACCACCGTATTCAACAGATTCGACCCACCGCGACTTTTTCCGATTCCCAAGAGTAAAGAGATCAATGAAGATATATCGATTGAAATATAATCTGGGATGATTCTTCATTTCTGAAAAACATTATAGGTTTTCACTCCCAGTCTCTGAAACATAAATAATTTAAAAAAAATTTAATTAAGATTAAGTGCTCCTGCGAAAATCTTTGCACTTATTTGTCTGGGGCGAATTGGTTTTGAAAAAATTGTTGCCTAACAGTGGAACTAAAAAAGAAAATAAATCAAAAGTAAAATGTAAAGTTTCGGTGTCTATATCAGACACCCTTTGGACAAACTTGTAAAATCTTCAGAATTGTGTGTTTTTTCATTTGCAGTCTAACTGACATTGAGAGTTGTCAACAAATAGAGATGTTGATTCATTTAATTTTGAAATTTCCTGATGTCATTTCTTTCTTCAATAAATCGATCCAAATGCGATCTATTCCAACAGAACAATTGGCCAAATTATCAACTTCATCTAACAAAATACATTTGGATTCCTTAATTTTCCTTTTATAATTATCAGGTTCCGTCATTAGGATCTTTGTGTTGTTCCAGTTCATCATATGATCTCCGCTATTTGAACATACATGATCAGCGATTTGTGATCTTGTAATGTCTCTATTTTTGATGTTGTTCTTATGTTCCTGTTTTCTTATCTTTGAAGGTCTTGATGTCTCTCCTGTATAAGATTTCCTTATACATAGGGAATATCGTAAACACAATTTTTTTTATTTTTGTGTATCATTGATAAAAAAAAGTTTTTCAGAAAAACAATGGGGATATTTTGAAGGGGACAAAATATATTGATCAATAAATTTTGTCTTTCCAAATATATTAAATTCACCCCGTAGTTGTTATTATGTCATTTATCTATATATTGCTTTGCGTTAAATTTATGAACTGTACATATGTTTTATTGAATCAAATCTTATCAGAAACAAATTACATAGAATATCTTTTAGACGCTAAGAATTATACCTATATTCTGAAAACTATTCTGAGAAATTGTAAACCTGTCACTTTTAAAATGGGTCATATGTACAAACAAATGAAATATAATTTCAGATAATTATATTGAATTTGAGTCGAATAGAGGCACGCATGACTCAAAATTTTCAGGAAAAGTACAAGACTTATAAATAATGAAACCAATATGTATAAAATGAATTTTAGTTTTTCCTACAACGTCAGGACTTTCTTCAAATCAACAGTGGTCATGTCTTCTTTTCCCATTTGAAGCGAAAAACTGAAACCATGCTGAATTATTTATTTTTCAACGCAAGCGATAGGAATAGAATGTCATTGAACCAGCATTCAGTTCCCTCTTTCGTATGTAAATTGTATTAAACTAGAGAAAATCGAAATTTTCCAGATTTCTACATCTTAACATTTGTTGAATGAATGTTATTTCTCTTTCTACTGCTATTTTTGCCTGTATTTCGTTTGAAGTACATGCGGGAAAAGAATAATGTTGCATATACTCTGAACAGGCCTCTCACCATATGAATAACCTTACTATATTTCAATTTATTGAAAAATGTAAAGAAGAATTTACTTTCTCTGAAAATGAAATCTTATCGTTCATGTTCTAATCCGTTGGAATTTCCAAATTTAAAAAAATAAACGATTTTAGAGTATTTGTAGATTGAAGAGTTTTGGCAACTTAATTCAGTTCTAGTAACTAAATTCATGGTTGAGAGACATCCCTGAGCAATCATATATATAAATCGATTAGAAATGATGTAGTTGAGCTCAACCTATATTTTTATTATTGTTGGTGCGACCTTGTTTCGATTTATTTTTACTCAACGTTATTCGCATATTTATTTTTAGTCTTTCTTGCACTATTTTCAACAAAAACTTGACTCCTGGTACTGACAATGAACATTCTGCTTCAGGAGGTTGCTCCAATAAAATGTTATCAAGAATCCAATGTTTTTTTTCAAATTGTAGTTTCATCCGAATATTTTCAGCTAGAATAAAGAGTCCAAAGGAATATTAACAAACGAATACCGATTTTCGATTTTGCAAAGCGTAAGTCTGATTGAATTCCTACAATTTTGAGATTGGCATGTTTCGACAGCTGAACAAATCAAAATAGGTGAATCATATATTCTCGAGCGTCTTAATGAACTTTTGTTTTATGGCTTTGCGATGTGGTACTATAGAAAAACTTTAGGTTCAATGAAATTGAAAACATTTTATTTTGTACAGGGCTAGAAATGTATAAGAAAGACGTCTAATCCAGATTTAATTTCTTTCTGATCATTTTCCTTCGAGTTATGGCAGTTTGATGAATTCGAACAATTTCGAGAAATTCCTGCCTTGTCTCGAATAATCATGTCTGAAAGACTCAAAGAAGATTTTCTGAAAAAAATAAACAGTAAACAACCATGCAACTCACTCATTTTGACCGATCAAAAGTGAGTTTAAAGATTTTAGAGTTTTTCGATTGTTGAAAATTGAAAAGGATTTCAAATGTTGATGGGTAATGGTGGATGCGCCTGTTTCCTCCTTAGAGTTCTTTGAAAATCCTTTTTCTAAAATGGTGGATGCGACAAACTGAAAACTAGAAATCTGATCAACCCAATTTCAGTTGAAATAGGAAATCAAAGAATATTCTATACGATATAGTGAGGTCACTGTTTTACCCATTGGCTGACGCCGCCTTCTATGGGCGAGCTATTGAAACCGTAGGTGACTGCAGTAAGTTTCTTCCTTCATAAGGATAAATGATTCGGAACATTGATAGTTCAGACATAAAAGTATGGATGTCAAAACCAGTACACTGAAATTTCGATAATTTGGCTTTATTCATTAAGTTTGAACCATTTGAAGAATTAAATTACGTATTGAGATAAAAGAATAACAATTAGAAATATCTAATATTCGAATAAACACACTTTAAGTACAGAATTCCATAAGGAACTTATATGGAAAAATGCAATTTGGTCAGTCTTTGCTTTTTGTCGATTCGACATTTTTTTCTCGAGAAATTCACTTGACGCTTTTCAGGAATTATAAACTCAACCAGAGAATATAGTCAGATCACCATTTTATATCGAATTATTCGAGATAAAGCAGAAACTCCCCGAACTTTTTTCGATTCAGAAAAACTGCCATAACTTGTAGAAAAATGCTCAGAACGGAATTATATTTGAAATAAACGTATTTCTTATACATTCTTACACCTGTGCAAAATTTGAATCAAATCCGAGCACTTTCAAAATTTCGGTGCCAAATTTTCCAAGGCTAGTCTTTGATTTTTCTCGATTGGAAATTTTTTTTCGGTGAATCTTCTTTGCGCCTTTCAGGCATGATTGACTCAACACCAGAAAATACAATTAAATCATCATTGCATATTGAATTATTCGAGATACGGCAAGAATTCCTCGAAATTGTTCGATTTCATAAAACTGGCATAACTCGAACGAAAATGATCATAACAAACTGAAAGCCGAAATAGACGTTTTCCTTATACATTTCTTTCACTATGCAATTTGCAAATTTGAAGCCAATTCAATCACTTTAAAAATTTTGGTGAAAAATTTTCCAAGCTTGCTTTTTCTCGATTCGGAAAATAAATTTTTTTCAGAAAATCCAATTGTATATGACTATGTTGTATAGAGTATTCCCATTTAAACTGAAATTGGCTTGATCGGATTTCTAGTTTTCAGTATATTAGGAAAATAAAAATCAAAACTATGATATGCTCATCCACCATTTCAGAAAAAATGATTTTCAATGAGCAATAACGAAGGAACCGGCGCATTCGCCATCCCCCATCAACATTTGAAAATCTTTTCAATTCTCAGCGACAAGGCAGGAATTTCTCGAAATTGTTCGATTTCATAAAACTGCCGTTACTCGAAAAGGAAAAAGATCAGAACAAAATTAAATCTAGGTTAGACGTGTTTCTTATACATTTCTAACCCTGTACAGAATTTGAAGCCAATTCCAGCACTTTCAAAATTTCAGTGAAAATTTTCCAAGGTTATAGTCTTTGCTTTCTTTGCTTTCTCTCGATTAAAAAAAATTGTTTTTCGGGTAACCCACTTCGCACCTTTTAGGCATGATTGACTCAACTAGATAATGCAGATCACCTTTCCATATTTAATTATTCGAGATAAAGCAGAAATTTCTCTTACTTTTTTCGATTTCATAAAACTACCATAACTTGAGGAAAAATGATCAGAACGGAATAAAATTTGGAATAGACGCTTTTCTTATACATTCCTACTTTTGTGCAAAATTTTGAGTTGATTCGAGAATACACTTGTATTATGTTGAATATCGAATAATACGATTCAATTATTTAATTCGATTCTGTAAAATTGTTGTAACTCGTAGAAAAATTATTAAAAAGAACTGATAATTGGATATAGACATTTTCCTAAAACATTTCTTTCTCTGTGCCTTTGATATTTACCTATCGATTGGAAAAAAACATTATTCTCGGAAAATCTTTTTCTTGCATTTTGGGCAAGAATTCCTGTTTGGCAATACTTGTAGTTTTAATGAATTTTTGCTCAGATAAATAACAAATGCAATGATCCATAGGTTAGATATCGATTGAAATATAATTTGGGAGGATTCTGCGTTTCTAAAAAACTTTTTAGGTTTTCACTTCCAATCTCTGAAGCAGAAATAATTAAAAAATATTCATTAGTGATTAACATTAGTGTCAATTAGACTGCAAATGAAAAAACACACAATTCCGAAGATTCTACAAGTTTGTTGAAGAAGGTGTCCGATATTTATAGACACCTACCTAAACGTTACATTATCCTTTTTATTTATTCCTTTTTTTGGTTTTACTGTTTTTTCGCAGGAGCACTTCATCTAAATTGAATATTTTTTAATTTTTTCTATTTCGGAGACAGGGAGTGAAAACCTATAAAGTTTTTTAGTATTCCATAGGTTAGGCTAGTCAAATATGAGGAATTGGGAGAGGTTATAATAATTCAAATATGATTGTTAGAAGGTTCTATAACAGCAGTTTATCAAATAAATACAAATTGACATTATTTTATATAATATTTATATAAAACATAAAGTCTGATATCTAACAAAATGGTAAACAAGAAACTTCCCTTTTGAAGTTCACAAATCTTATCTCAAATCGCTAACAAACATACAAAAGTGTATAAAATAATTATAAAAACAATTTAAATATTCTTCAGTAATAACGCATTACAAAAAATATAATTAATCTACTTTGGTGCTAATCAACAGTCTGTAATCTGTTCGGACAAAAACCGACAAGACCAGAGGACTAACAATGAAGTTAGGTTCTGAAATGATCCGCTATAATCAGTGGCTGGCCAAATATTCACTTCAATAAAAAACACTCCGATTGATACATCATCAAATTAAACTTTTACAGACTAGATTTCAATATAATATGCGAAAATAATTCATATATACATCTCGTTACCATACAAGTATTCAGCAGATTATTCATTTAGTTTATACTCAAGACATGTGACTATATATCAGTAACTTCTACATTGTGAGTTGATGAGGATACATAGCTGCAAACTCAATCAGCCACTGGCTATAGGAGTTAAATTTTCAATCGAGCTCAACCAGGTCTTTACTCGATATATTGCACTAAAGGTAACTATAACCATATTGGGTAGAAACGAACCTAAGGGATAAATTTCAACCTCATATCCCTTGTTCTAAAAATCAAAAGACATCCTTGAGTTAATATCTCCTAGATTATAATATAGACATAATTATAACAAATTTCAGTTAGTCAAAACGGTTTTCACTTTCCATCTCAGTGCACTGACAATACGAAAGCAATATTGATATACATAAATTGAATTATTCTAGAATTACCATATCCTTCTTATTGAGGCTCTCTATCATCACACATCAAACACAAAACAACGAAACAATAAATATAAATAAAAACTCTCAACTTTAAACACGAAGTATTCTCTAATACAACATTAAATAGAATACGAATTAATCACGACTTGAATTACATAATAGAGAAAACAATCGAGTGATTTTCCGATGATAATCGTCTATTCAGAGCCCTCTGGATGTTCTAGGCGATATGGCTGTCCTACAAGAACTAAATGAGTTGAAATAGGCGAGCTTAAGCATGAAGCTATTGTCCTAAGGTTATCCTCAACGTTACCAACCAACCCAGAAAATCGAATACCAAATTAGTTAAACGAAAGAAAGGTCTGTACATAAGAATTAAATTATATTAAACTTCCACGCTTTGAATTGTGGGATTATTCACATAGGAAGGTCAGATTTATCACACAGACTTTTTGGGGTACATGACTAGTATATCATCAGTAGGTCTTAACACTTACGATGAGGAAAGGTACATATTGAAAACTCATATAACAACTTCTTAGCACACATATGAAACATTGCGTACAAAATTGGTTTTCACCAGCAAATTTAAAACAAATCAAGCATTATCCAGTAATCTCATCATACTGTCATGCGAAACGACTATGTATTTTGTTAAGTGATATTCAGTATATCCTAGTTGATTTCATGTTTTTTTGGAGACATTACATCAAGTCTAATGATTAGTTCACGTCATTCGAAAAGAATTTTTCAGACAATTTTCCAAGATTGATTATGTTGAAAATCCTAAATTGTTGATTACTTTGTTTCTTTTCGAATGGCGCGCTTGGGCATATAGGTTGAGCCAAACAATGGAAAACGAACAAATAAGTCTAAAATTGATGAAATATTCTATGGTTTCATTGGTCAATCAATACTAGAAGGCTCAGCGAAATATGGTATATATTTTTAAAGATATGGGACAATACATTTTCCTACTTTTCTCTTCCCATTCACATTCTATCATTCAGTAATTGGATATTGACTAATATTGAAAATCGAGAACATATGCAAATAACCGTGATATAAAAATTTCCTACTTATATTTTAATTTAGAAAATTTAAAAAAGACGATCGCTGCTAAATTCAAATTCGTGTCGTTACGATGGACGAATTGCATCCCTTAATTGTGACCATCAAGATGAACATTCAATAGCAGCTAGTTTGGACAATAGAAAACATTTCTTTTACAAAGTCGAAAACAATAATACCAATAGTAGAAAAGGGGATAGGAAAAACCTCTACAAACCGTCATCATTTATTTGTACCATTTTCATGATAGTCGCACGGCAAATGGCATTATGTGCATTATCGAATCCGTGCTACTATATACATAATTATCTAAGAAAATTTCATTTCAATTAGTTTATAATAATGAAGGTCAATAATTACGTTACAAATAGATAAACCTTTACAACGCCACTCTAGGCGTAGCTATTTTATTGCACACATCAAACATTACTATTCTCCAGTTATAAAATGTTTAGTATAAAAATTCAAATTTTAAAAATACAAAGTTTCAGAATAGTGATATTGTTTACGCACAGTCACACTTTCATACGAGGACATGCAACACTTAAGAGGCCCACAAACAATAACAAAGGATCTACTATACATACACCATTAAACATATCTAAAAAAGCCCACAGACTAAAAACAACGAATAAAGAACAAAGAACAAGGATTCACATTACCATAACAACATTAAACGATTAAACAACAAATCTACTTAAGTTTGTCCAGAAAAACAATCCCTTCCTTGAAGTCAGGATACTCTTGTTTCAATTTAGAAATCTGTTCGTGCGCCTCTTCAATGTTAGCTGTTCAACGTTCGATGAAATGAAAATTTCAAAAAATAGGTAGACAGGAAAAGTGTGAGCACTAAGCGGAAAGCGTGGTTGTATTGAGTAATGAGAAGAGCTGAACAGGGCCAGGCAGGAATATCAAAGAAGGGTTCTGTCAGGTACTCGACGGTTATACTGAGTGTCTCGAAAAATTCTTTCATTTCATTCTGTAAATTCATACAGAACATGTGCTCTATTTTTGGTCAGTTGAGAGGTATTATCGATTGAAATATAATCTGGAAGGATTCTGCATTTCTAGAATACTTTTCAGGATTTCACTACCAGTCTCAGAAACAAAAATAATTGCACTAATTTGTCAGGAGCAAATTGGTTTTGAAAAAAATTTTGCCTAACTGTAAAATTAAAAAAGGAAATAAATGAAAAGGATAACGTAACGTTTTTGTGTCTATATCAGACTCCTTCTTCAGACAAACTTGGAAAATCTTTGGAATTGTGTCTTTTTTTCAACACATAAAGATGTTGATTCATTTAATTTTGAAATTTCCTGTTATCATTTCTATTTTCAATAAATCAATCCAAATACGATCTATTCCAACAAAACAATTAGCCGAATTATCTACTTCATTTAACAAAAAAAAAGTCGATTCCTCAATTTTCCTTTTATAATTATCATCAGGTTGCATCATTAGGATCTTTGTGTTGTTCCGGTTCATCACATGATCTCCGCTATTTGAACATACATGATCAGCGATTTGTGATCTTGTAATGTCTCTATTTTTGATGTTGTTCTTATGTTCGCGTTTTCTTATCACTAAAGGTCTCTCCTGTATAAGATTTACCGAAACGTTACATTATCCTATTCATTTATTACCTTTCTTAGTTTTACTGTTAGACAACAATTTTTTCGAAACCAATTTGCTCCTAAAAAATTAGTGCAAAGATTTGAGCAGAAGCATTCCATTTTAATTCGAAAATTATCAATTATTTCTGCTTCACAGACTGGGAGTGAAAGCCTAAGAAGTTTTCTAGAAATTGAGAGGTACCTATTGGTCAAGAATCAAAGGGAATGGCATAGGGAGAAATAGAATGATAATAGATGGAGTGTATCCGCTTCCTGCCTTTTCACAAAAAATTTTGCGCCATTCAAGGAGCCCAGAGCAAGAAACGGTACACATTATTCAGAAAGTTTGAGAATTGAAAATTAACAGCATGCTGTGACGTTCAAAATACAGCTATTTCCAAGAATCTAAAATTGTTTCAATGATCATATTTTGCATACGGTTTCAGATGATGAGGGGAATACTTCTTATATCTAAATTGTAGTGTGGTGTTGAGTATTGCCATCCATACGATCATCCCTCGGTGTCCGGTATTCACAAAAATAATTTTGACTTTGTACATTCCGCTATTCTGACTGGATAGGTGCAACAATGTTATATAATTCCGAAAATATGAACTATCTCCTCTATAAATCGTCCCTTGACTTTTTTACCCGTTTCTTATCGTGAAAAATCAATGAGCACGCTAAAATTGGCATGCGCAAACCGCTGAACAATGCAGGACAGCACCCAGTATACTGGACATGCCCACAAGCGAATGAAGAGATCCAAAAATATCGTTCGTATTCTGAATGAAATGGAAGAACTTTTGTCGACGTTTCTGTAGTGTTCGTCACCGCAAATGGGAAGTAGTGTCATCTGCCCAGCGTTTATGCTGACGGCTCTCGATTAGACTAGTATATACAATACCCTGAACAATATCGTCAACTTTCCGGATTTGCCTGCTATTTTCCGGATAGAGTACGAGCGCGCCAATACAGGGTGGCAACAGAAAATATCCCATCACATCTTATTGCAACCAAGCATTCATTTCCATTGAACCCTTACGACTTTTTATAAAATCATCCACCTGCTTATTTCTGACCTGGATTTGTTCAATATGATCTACAACGTCAGTTGTCAGCAATCAACCATGGAATAAAAATTTCGGATGGAACAATTTCATGTTTTTCTCTCCTGAGATAAGTTATAGTCCGAGAGCTGGCACGAATTTTAGGGTAGGTATTTGAGGCAAGCTGAAAACTTGTCAGATTACTCTCCTATTATATCCCAACTCGGGATTGCAGACCTGGCTGGTGAGTAGCGGGGCTAAATCAACCCCCACATTTTTAATGGCCTGGCAGGTAGAAGCCCTACCGAAATGATCTGTCTTTTTGGGAATCTTATTTTTAGTTATAAGTAACACTCCATTAAAATTTCAAGCTGCCAAATAATTTAATCGGGGTTTTAACATTGCCAGACGCGTGCAAAAATATTTTGCAAAAAATTATAAAAAATGTTTTTGAGGCAGCTTGAAATTTTAATGGAGTGTTATTATAACTAAAAAATAAGATTCCCAAAAAGACAGATCATTTCGGTAGGGCTTTCTACCTGCCAGGCCATTGAAAATGTAGGGGTTGATTTAGCACCGCTACTCACCAGCCAGATCTGCAATCCCGAGTTGGGATATAATAGGAAAGGTATCTGACAAGTTTTCAGCTTGCCTCAAATACCTACCCAAAAATTGTGCCAGCTCTCCTACTATTAGACGAGGCTTCAGGATGATGAACTTGTCTTGATAACCCCAATAGCCCCAAAAATTGCCGAATATACGCCATTCTAGAAAAGGAGGTTTACAAGTCGATATTGACTTGGGATGAGCGTTAAAGTCGGTAGAAAAAGTTATGACGCCAGTCAAAAATGATTCTCGAGAAATAAATTCTTCACTAAATTTAATGGAATCTTTGATTTTAATGGAAACATTGAATTTTAATGGAGAAAATTAATGAATCAAGTAAAACTATTAAAATACAAAAAAAATTAATTGAATTAAATGAAAATGAACCGCGTTGCAGATAGCCAAAGATTCAAAATTTTATAAGACGCTTGAGATCAACAAGATAAGCGAATCACCCTTCACAACAAAAGTACTCTCTATGTCTATACTTCTTGATTACTATTTCTTATTGTAGTATCCATTTAACTTGAAGCATTTCAAAGTTATATTGTTCTAGAAATTCAATAGTAATTGTCGTTCTTAGTTTTGGAGATCAACACTTAGAAATTTTCGTTAGAAGAGTTTCTTGATACTCTTTGAAATGATTGAATATTATTCAGATCAGAGAAAGCAGGGGCTTGTTTTGGTTGCCCTCAGTTTGTCATTGGTATGATTCTGAGGCCAAGAATGAGGGTGATGAGATATTACTGTGTTGCTATCCAAAAACTCCAAAATTTTGACGCGAAAGAAAAGATTACTGTTTGCTTCATGGTTACAACATATATATGTATGTAAGTAAGTATGTAAATTTTTAAATATGTATTTATAATTGCTACTAGTAATTATGCCTATATGTTGGACAGCCCTCGTTCGCCAGAAAAATAGTATGGTAATAAGCTAAAAAGGGCGGTTAGAGGACTGTACTGAGCGTTCTACCGTTAACACCAGCGAAACGGTACGGCCCTTGGTCTATCCGCTCCTTCTTTGACTAATGGCTTATGGAATTCTCTTCCTGGTCTAGAGTGGATTGTGGCCCAACAGTGTTCGCAGTAATACTGGAACAGAAATAAAATGTTGAACACACAGGCAGATATTTCACTCTGGCCTAATTTCGAATCGCGATACAACGATGCGAGTCAACTCGAGTTGGTCACCATTCCAAAAAAAGAGAGAAAAGAGCTTGAGTTGAGGAGAAAAAAAATAAAAGAAGATTTCTGTCTTTATGAGCTTGTCAGCACGATTGGGTTGAAAACTCATTTGCGAATGCCTTGGAGTAACAGTCCAAAAGAAATTAAAGTTACCAATTCGACTGTTGAATAAAAAACATGCAAAGGAACGAATCGAGTCAACTCGACTTGACCGACATTTCAACTCGAGTAGATCCAAATGGTAAATACGAAACGTCAGTATTCATATTGTTTGTCTTAGGTTTCTAACACTTGAAAAGAGTTCAGTTCTCGATAGAAAAGTTTCATTTCAGAGAGAAAATTTTTATTACATCAATTTATGTATAAAATATGAGTGACACTCCAAGCGAAATCCAAAGTAACAAATTGGGCGCTAAGCAAAGAATATACAATTTCGATAGGACGATTCGAGTCAACTCGACAATCTCAACTCGAGTAGATCGAATTGATAAATAAGACTCTTCTGATCAGTAGCAGAATAGATCTTGGATCTTAAAGAACTTGGTTTCTATCAGAAGAAAAGAGCTTTGTTATCGAAAAACTTCATGACATTGCTAAGTAGAAGAGATGATTGGAAACGGGAATACACCGACTATAATCTCAAAGAAAAGACCGTAAAATGGTATACAGATGCTTCCAAAACCTCTACAGGAGCTGGCGCCGGGATATACGCGCCAAGTACCAAGTGTGCACTGTCGCTTGGCTCCTGTATGAGCGTCTTTCAAGCGGAAATCTCAGCTATTGAAAGATGTCTAGATATAAATCTAGAAAGAAACTATCAGAAGTGTGATATAGCCATACACTCAGATAGTCAAGCTGCTATTAAAGCACTGAGCTCCTACGTCATCGACTATAAAATGATCTGGGAGTGCCGGAAAAAACTCAGCGAGGTAGGCAAGAAAAATAAGGTCTTTTTAATCTGGGTTCCCGGCCACTCGGGAATCAACAGAAACGAAAAGGCCAATACACTTACCAAAGAGAGCGCACAAAGGTCACTCATTGGCCCAGAACCCTTCTGTGGTTTATCTAAATGTACCTATAAGAAGGAGTTTCTGGAGAATGAAAAAGCCGAGAGGGAAAAACTCTGGCGGAATCTCCCAGGGATGGATCATTCCACTGAGTTCCTTCGGCTCTTCGAGACAGCGGGCTTTCTTACAGGACATTGTCGCCTCAGGAAGCACCTGTTGAGAATGGGATTATCGGACACTGACGAGTGTAGGTTTTGTGGGGAGGAGAGAGAAACCGCCATTCACCTAGTCACGGAATGCCTTGGCATTGCGAGCCTAAGGAAGGTATGCCTTGGACGAGAAACTTGTAAGAGTGAGGAACTAGCCTCGTTGAAGCCTTCACAGTTATTAGGTTTCATCAGATCTCTGGAACTGGAAGGCAAGCTATGAAAGTTTTAGCCAGAACAGCTCTGTAAGGGGGCACAATAGACCTTAAGGTCTCAGTGAACTGTAACCCCTCTTTAAACTAAACTATACTTGTTATCGATAAGAAACATTACCTTTCAGAGGGAAAAATTGAGAAAGATTTCTGAGACACTTCAGATCTGAATACACCGAAAGTTTTCAAGCAACAATCTCAATTGGCATCTCCAAAGATACCTTCTTATTTTGAACAAACTGAAATGGTCTTGATTCTCATTTGCTTAGTCTAAGATTTACTCAACGTAATATGTCTGTATATTTATCCATCTTGGAGCCATTTCAAGGAACCAAGTAGACCAAAGACATATGTTCTCTTTTCTTAAAAAGCTTCTATTAGAAGTAAAATTAGGTACATACCTGCAAACATGTGACATTTGCACAGAAGAAGGGAGCGAATTTTCCTCCACAACGTTGTCCTTGACATTCGTCGCACATTTGATCGTCTAAGACATACGGTTTTACTTCTACTCTCTTATCTATATCCCCATGTTGCAGTTGAACAAAACGTGCGCTGATTGCTGCTATGTAACTCTGCTGATTGCTGAAGGCTACCCTGCCTGCACCCTTTGGATATTTCAGTTCCGGATCTGTGTCGATGCCAGCATAACACACACCTCCGTATAATCTGTCCATAATCATAGCCAATTCCACTAGAAAAAGAAGAAATTATCAGTATGTTCAGAGCAGTTTAAAGTTAGGCTTAACAGGAATATGTAAAATGAGTTAAAGTCGTTGAAGAAGGTATTATCATTAGAACTGGGGTCGTTATGGCTAGGTTAGCATTCCATGAACCATGTAGGTCTTTTGTTCACTACCCTATTAATTCATGGAAACCCGAAGAGGTCATCAATGGCACTAATAAAACCGACAGCCTCCTTAGGAGCTTTGGGCGTTACCTCTTGGATGTCCAGGACCGATTTCCCCATAATAATTATTCTTAGGCCAGCCAGCTGCCAGCAAATTTCATCTGCTGACTTTGACATACGGTACAAATGATGTTTGTACCGACAGTGTCCCGTCAGCAGCCTCACCATCACCCAAAGCTCAGCTCGTGACATCTTTAGGTGCTTTCTGTAATCAGCACAAATCTTTTGGCGTGAGCAAGTCCAGGAATGTTTCTCAATAGTTATTCAACTCCCATTGGCAGACCCCCGCCTTATATTGGTCTTTTCCAAGCCCACTGAAAGGTTCACATCCAGCACTTTTTGAAAATTCATCGGCTTTTTCATTTCCTTCAACACCACAATGGCCTGGCATCCATAATAGAGGCACTTTATTGCCTCTTGCCAGTTGCTTCTTGGTGTTACGGCACTCCCAGGTCAGCAGAGACCCCTGGCGGATTAATTTCATAGATCTTAGCGTGGCCAAGCTGTCCTAGGTGATGTAGACATACCTTCATTCATTTCAAGACTCTCGTCAGCCCATATGTACTCGTCCAGTCTATGGAATAGAGGGCTCACTTCCCAGTTCTTTAGAACAGAAGATGCAAATTTGAAAAAAACCCCAAATAATGTTTCAATAATACATGACATATTTAATATTTTCAGAATGGAAAAAAACATTTTCAATAAGGTATTTTAAATATTGTTTCCTTAATAAAAACAAAAATTCAAATAACATATCAGCAAGGATACCGCATAAAAAAATTTAGTACGCTACTGGCAAGCAATCGGAGAAAATGTTTTCATTTCAAGTTCCAAGGGCAAACAGGAACTGAGATAATGGCCAAAGTTGAAATTCACCAATTGTCAATTTTGGCTTATAACTCGAAAGTGAGAGAAGTTAGAGAATTTGGATCACCCTTTACCAAACCAAAAAATGTTTTTGAATAAACAGTCGGTAATTTTTCAAGGAATCGTTATTTTGTGTATCGAAAATGTTATTTAAAGATGGCCAAAATAATAATTAATGTATTTATATGATGTGAAGATAGGAACAGTTCACAATCGTATCCCGTAAACATAATATAAAGATATCTGAAAAAAATTAGAATCATTAAACTCATATCATAATTAACGTCAGTTCCTATTTTGAAGGCCAATGGTATATTTCGATGTAAATAAATACCACCAATTTCACGCCAAAGTACATAAGCTCATCGGAATATTTTATTGATTTTCACATAATCAAATGAATTGAACAAACCCACAGGGTTAACGAGATATCAATTTTGTGGGCGAGTTTTGAACCCATCGATTGGTTATGAACGCATATCCATTCCCATATTTGTTTCGCCAATAATTTGAAATTTTTATGTAGAAATATCTTTCGTATATTTTTCATAACACTTATACGGGCAAAAGGCAAAGATTTTTTTAGGTTTTTGTCTCCGTGCTTTTGTATAATACGAAGAAATGTATGGTGCCACGTCTACATTTTCCCCTGCTTATACTGGAAAATACTTAGGCTTTATTGTTTGATAATTAAACATTCAAAAGCTTGATCGAACAAAGAAGATATAAACCAAGCCGAAGCATGAAATATGAATTCATTTCCATTTTTGTTTGATAAAAACTAACGTGAAAAGAACCAACAAATAAAGCAATTTTTCGTTTATTTTCAAAGTTCGATTCAACCATTCATTATCTGAAAATACTAAACTGAAAAATACCAGTTCTAAGAACATAAAAACGTAGGTACTCAATTTAGTTCGCTAATAAAACTAAAGTACAATCGAACATTTTAGGATAAGCAATAAAATACTTCATGGCTACTCAATATTGTTTTATCGTTGCGTTTGAAAATTCAGCTTTAATTTGGTAGGTATTTCATTGAAAGTCTGAAGAAAGAGCTACTTCATTTGTTCTCATGAAATTTGTTGTAATCAATGGAATTAACAAAATATAATTTTGCTTATATCTTCTGATGTTACTTTGTGATCTATAGCTTTATACTAACATCATGAACGAAGAAATTTGTCATTTCCTCACATCATGAAGAGAGTGTTTTCAAACATTTACATTTATACAAACCAAATATTGAATAATTTTGTCTTATTTCAATTTTAAAAGAGAAATGTTTCATTGTGAATAGAATGGATAATTTCCTATGAAATATTTCGGTCTCTGTGTTGAATTGTTTGATTTCATCTCAATATTGCATTGTTGATTTCAATCACAAAATCATGACCTCTATTTCTAGAGCCCAAATGTACTTTTGTATCTGAGGCTTCAAGGTTTCTATCCATGTTTTCATCTATGCATCTATTGATTGCATTACATTTTATGGTACTGGATTTTAGCATATATCTTTTTCGATTCATCAGAGATCATTGATGTTTTCGATCAAATTTACCAGTCAATCAATCGAAATCAACAATCGCAAATGGTCTCAGAGCCGCTTTAAGCTTGATTTAAAATCCACTCACAATCTAAACGAGGAACATGGACCATACACCTGTCGTAGTTTAGAAATAGAGGATCAATTGGAGATTGTCCAACAGCAGAGATCCAAGAATAGACTTGACAACAGAGTATGCAATGGAACTAATACAAATCGAAAAAGGATGGAATATCATTATTTGGTTGCGAAAATAACCTGGAATTATTTCATAGATTAACACAACCTATGACGTGTTCTAAGCATAATATTTATATTTTGGGCTTGGCGTTCGGAAACACATTTCTGGATCTTGATGAAGTAAGGCGAAATACCTGATTATCAGCACTCGTCTTAGTTATATCAGGATCTAAAATGCACACTTAATGTCTTCGAACAATCAAAATGATTCTTGATGTCATCACCTCATGTATTTTTAATTGCATGTCATGGAAAAATAAACTTCTATTTCTACGATTTGTCACAAATAGAATACTAAAAATGCAAATTGAGCTATTTTTGTTTGGTATTGATTCAGAGAAATATGTCAAGGAAAATTTTCAAACATTATTGACATAAATGTGAAATAAGGTCTGAATAGTTACTAAAAGAGTTATGTTTCGAAGAATTTCAATCTTTCTAAAGTTAACTTCAGTGGAGTTCTTCGTGAACTCGGAAAAAGAAAGTTATTCCTCCACATTTCACTATAAATAATCTTTGAAAGTTCGACTTCTATTTACAATAGATGCCGTATTTTTGCTTCTTGCATGGTTCTATTTCTATACATTTGATGCAGTTCAGTTTTCCCATTTCTTGTGTCGAAACTACCAATGAGTAGGTTACTTTGGACATTATGAACATCTTCGATAATTGGATTGAATTCGTTGTAAATTTCGGATCTATTGCCCATAATGTTTATAGTTACTCTGGTAGTTTATGTAAACATCGTTATAGAGAAGTTATCGATAGCAGTTACACTAGATGAGGAAAATAAATCTCTTGAAATGGGGTGTTATAAAGTTGTCTCTCCTATCATTAGATGTTCACATTAATACTTGTTTGGAGATTATTTCTAGTTTGGCTACCTAGCACCGGACTGCTTTGTGTTATAAAGGGTTTCCGATGAGAGGTGTTATTTCATTATAAAGAAGAAAGAAGGTTTACCGTTCATAGCGGAAAATAACATCAGGCAAATGACCACCACGACCACGCTTACAGGACCATATCCTTTTAATGAAATTTGTCCTCGATAGCCTAACGAATTCCATCTTTAGGTCTTGAATCGACGCTGGGCTACCGGCGTGACCTCCTCTTCCACGTGGCCCCAAAGGAAGAAATCGCAAGGTGTTAAATCACAAGATCTTGGTAGCCAATTTTGATCACCTCTTCAGGATATAACACGGTCCGAACATTTTCATGCATTTCAAACCCAATCAGCAAAGATGATCGGCCGGCTTGAGTTCTCGTGTTAACTCAACTTAACAAGCCTTAAGACCCAATTATTCATGCCAAATACGGTGTAATTAACATTTGTGGAATGCCTGATTCCAAAGAACGACGAGGAATGGACAAACCTGGGTTTTCTTCAACACTTTCGGCTAGAGCGGCCATATTCTCGGCCGTTCTCGAGCGACGTGCACGGGTTTTATTCTTCACATCACTTACTTGTCCCAATAGCTCAAATATTTCCACCAATTTCTTTATTGATGTCCGACAAGGTGCTTCACGACGACCCAAAAATGTTCGAGTGTTACGAACCGTTTCTGCCAAATTTTCACCATTTTCATAGTGAACTTTAATAATTTCATTGCGTTCTTGAAGCGTATATCGTTCCATTTTATTAATGGCGTAGTTTCTACTTGCCAAATATCAAAAATGACAGCTTCAAACACATCTACTGAAATAGCGGGCTATTCAAAATAACACCTCTTATTGGAAAATCCTTTACAATGTGGAGCAGGGGAACTGATTTAGAAATGAAATTAAACAAAAACCTATCTAAGTTTTTTTTTTCATCATCAAGTACAACATTTAAAGTTTATGCTTGGACAGTTAGTTGTACTAACATCAATAGATATCATTTGCCATCTATAACAGGTTTTACACATAAACTTTAATTTTAACTTGATGATGAAAAAATGATAAAATCGATATTCGCATAAGTTGTTTTTCAATTGAACATCTAAATTTCTCTGTCTCACTCTGCATATAAAAACAGTTAGCTCGCACTGTTTTGGACTCAGAAATGAGTTGTGAAGACGAGATCTTAAAGTCTAATGATGCAGTACTTGGGGCAACACCATAGCCATATTTCTCAATCAGTAAATTCTGAAGTAACTCTGGATAACCTAACATCTTGAAAGGTTCATTGAATGTTTGAATAGATCAGCATTGAATTTGTGATTTGATTGGTGAATATTATTATCTACTTTTATTCTTCACAGCATCAGTACTCTATAAAACTGAGATAGAAAATGGTTAAACTCACCAGCCTTAAGAGGACGCGGTACACCTCCAACAAAAACAGTTTTCCTCGGATCCAATGGCATTGAAGCGTCCAGCACGAAATCTGCATCGGACAGCCTCCATGGTCGAATTTGAACTGGTTTGTCTTTTATAGTTGGGGATGACACACACAGGTACAATTTATCTTCATCAGTAATACATGCATCAATGAGACTTTGTACAGAATTCTCATCCTAAAACATTCATCATTGATGAATACGTTCAGCTCTGAGGAAATGTTGAAAAATCACCTGAAACAGGAGGAATGCATAACCTTTGGGCGGGAAATACGATTTGCTTTCAGCCTTGTGAGGCCAATCCACAACCAATGGTCCAAATCTTCTAAAACTCGCGGTTATTTCGTCCTCATCGATGTCTGGTGGTAGACCACCAACGAACACCTTCCTAGAGAACCTTTCTCCTCCTTCAGAACCCTGTGAATGTGGCGAAGATCTGGATGGAGAACTGAGAGGTTGGGGGCCTCCTAAAGAGCTGTCTAGATGGGTGGGCTCCTCCAGTAACACAGTACCTGCCTGCTCGTCTAAACCTGGGAAATACGCTGACTTTCCTGTAATACATCGTTCAATAGAGGTTTTCGCATGGAAAAAAGGTGAAAGCTGAGATATGAAATGTTCACCAATATATGGGGCTACATGCTCTTCAGCATTCAAAGCTCCATTATCAACGACCACTAGGTCTGTGCGAGCAGTCAAAGATATTCCACCCCATACAATAATCGATCCTCCCCCGAAACCAGTAGTATTCAAGAAATTGCAATGAGCATATCTTTCATGTGAACGTCTGTATACAAGGGAACGTCGATCACAATGGTAGAGGAAAAATCTAGACTCTCTGTGAAGAGAACTCTAACCCAATCAGCCTCTTCCAATGGATATGCTCTCTCGCAAAATCCAAACGCGCCATTCTATGGGCTGGGGTAAGAGTTGGGCCTCTTGCCGCGACACGAGGCCTTAAATCATATTCTCCGAGGCGATTTCTTATTGTCTGAATATTATTTTGCACCCCATGAGTTTGCTCAAGCTGATTTTGAAGGAGGCGAGCGGTTGCAAACCGTTGTTTCAACGAAGAAACTCTCAAGTAACGTTCTTGAATGGCAGTTGTTACCCGTGATCTACACTGTCCTGGTCTTCGGACGAATCACACTTATCTCCCTGAATCGCTGCAACATTCTGGACACACTTGTATGGAAAACTCCAAACCTTCCTGCAATTCTTGTGCATGTCCACCCTTCTTCTAGCAAAACAACCGCTTGGGCACATTCCTCTTGAGTCAAATTGCGCGTTTCGCATTGCATAGCGATCGAGTGTAGAAAATCAAACGAAAGAAAAACTATTGATCATTAGAATTGATCGAGAAAAACTGATTTCAGAATGGAGCCAATACATTCAAAATCTGATAATCTCATCTTGTTTTATTCTTGCTGGGAAAAAACATCTGTATTGAAGAAAAACGTTGAAAGTGGATAACATATGTATGCATAATTCTGATAAAAATAATTATCATTGAGAACACCTTCATTTTTAGAATAAATTTGAGATTTTCATAATATGCGTTAATTTTTTGCGCAGTGTATATCAAGAGAAGCTACAATATTGATTCTTAGTATTTCTGGCTTCAGATTTGCTCCAATTATTCTAGAATCGATAAGCCGACATGTCTCTACATAGTAGCGTCTAAAATGCTCCATCATACCAGCCCTACACGATGAATTGTCTCCATCAACATGGCATCACATGGTAGATTAGCTTCTGGTACACTTCACATTTGTAAACTCAATTTCATAAGGTCCAAAATTAAACCTCAAACTAACACATTAGCCCCATAAGTGATGCAATGTTTGCTAGTACCGATAGACCAAATAAACATAATTACATTTTCCTCATCAGGGCAGAGCATATAGCCTGAACCTAATCGATCATTTCAGCAGTTTAAACCAAACAGAACGCTGTATGACATGCATAAACTTACCGTGTAAGTGGGATATAGACTGGAAAGCGTTTGTAGGACAGTTGATGAAACCTGAAAAAAAAACAGAACTGTATAATTTCGCAGTGTTCGATAACATTGTGTGTTGAGTCTACCGGTGTTAGTTCAAGGATTTAAAGTAAACAGACAGGCAGAGAGATATTTCGAAATATATGTGTACCTGTGTGCGACAGGTAATCTGTTTGCAGACGTGGTTATCGCATCGTCCAACCAAAGATTTGATATTGGAAAATATGTATGCAAGTTCATGATAATTTCTATGGGAGAAGAGTTCAACCAGAGATATCTACATCATGCTCAGTTCGTGTAAATCCTCGATTTTCGAAGATTGTTTCGATAACAGAAGGAACTTACAGAGCTATCGGAGCAAAATAATGTTATATGTTGATTGAACATTGCTTTTTAAAAGCATAAAATACCTTCGCAGCGAAAACATTATTCGGAAAATAACTTCAGGACATTGCTTAGTAGAAGAGAGGAATGGAAACGGAAATACACCGACTATAAACTCAAAGGATATACCGTAAAATGGTATACAGATGGTTCCAAAACCTCTTCAGGAGCTGGCGCTGGGATATACGGGCTAAGTACTGAGTGTGCACTGTCGCTAGGCTCCTGTATGAGCGTCTTATAAGCGGAAATCTTAGCTATTGAAAGATGTCTAGATATAAATCTGGAATGAAACTATCGAAAGTGCGATATAGCCATACTCTCAGATAGTCAAGCTGCTATTAAAGCGCTGAGCTCCTACGTCATCGACTCAAAGATGATTTGGGAGTACCGGAACAAACTCAATGAGGTAGGCAAGAAAAATAAGGTCTTTTTAATCTGGGTTCCCGGCCATTACGGAATCAAAAGGAACGAAGATACCAATACACATGCCAAAGAGGGAGCACGAATGTCACTCATTGCCCAGAACCCTTCTGTAGTATAGGTAAATGTATAAAAAGGAGTTTCTGGAGAAGGGGAAAGCCGCGAAGGAAAAACTATGGCAATAGACCTTGAGGTCGCAGTGAACTGTAACCCCTTTTTAAACTATAGCTACAAGTACAGGAGTGTTTCTTCAAAAGGTCGTTCTGTTATTCAACCCCCTTTTCAGGATCACAAATAATAATCCACTGCCACTATGGTCTGATCAAATGATTGTAGCTAGTAAAAATCACATTCGGTATGATCTGCACGTTACTCTGAGCTAAATCTGATTGAGCAAGTTAGGCACCAATTACAAATAATTCTTGATGGTCACAAACCACAGCTAGAAATGCTTTAACGGCTTCGATATCTTACGCCACATTTTGAGCAACAAATTGAGCAAAATTCTCTGCATGTCCTGCAGAGATTTTCACAGATGATACAAGCATATATTAATGATCGTGGTGTTTATATACTTTATACCTATAATGAATAAGACCATTAATATTGAAAACTTTCAGAATTTTCTTCAATCTCTATATCTATAATTATGACCATGGCATCGAATGCAATAAATACACGAATATTAGATCTCAAAAACAATTGAGCCTACATAAAGAGAGGTAACATTCAAAGTAGAATCAAATGAAGCGACTCAAATTTCAATATAAGCATCCAACCAAATTCTAAATTATTCCATGAAGAGAACTATCAAATTAGAAAATTTTCCCAAGTGAATCCTATAGAATTGAGAACCCAGAAGAAGAAAAGGCAGTAATAGGAACAACTCAAATAATAGGTACACCCTAGAACATGTTCATGTGAAATAGAACACGAGCAAACTATTGGTATACGCTCAATCGTTGAAGGACGCATATTATAATAGCCTAAATGTTGTTATGGCAAATACAGGGACAAATTCACTTGTTCAACAGGACGTCATGAATTAACTGTAATAGAACATTAAGAAATAGTGTTAGCGTAACAATATCAAATAGAACGCTTACGTGACATCATATAAAATATCATGCAGGACCGGACTACGTTTCAGAAAAATTACCAATGAAATTGAACTTCACAATGGATTACCGGTTTGGTTTTCCATTCAATTTCGAAATTTGATTCGATTTTCATATTGAAATGATATATTTCGAAACAATGGAAGATGATTTTTTGAGAGAATAAGTTTCAAGATATATGAATCATGTTATATACAGCGTGTCAAGAAAGTAACATAGCTCGTTAATGATTATTGTACGAAAAATTTAATTTCAGAAGCAACTAATCCTATGCTTTTTTGATTTTGATATTTCTCACCTTTCTACTTTTTTTTTTAATTGGAATATATGGATTATAATACATCAAATGACTGGCAATTTTATTATCTATACAGCGATGTGGCTAAAAGTACAAAAGATTGTGCAATTCCTTCGTTGAAAAATCAGGAAATAATTCACAATTAGTGACTGGAGAGTACTGCAATCAGATCATTCTTCTTTTACTAATTATTGTTAACGGAAATCTACGAATCTATAGATTTGTAATTTCGAAAGCAGGTCTCCATATGCTTCTTTGAATTTAAAATATCTCATGCCCTACGCTCCACACCCCTCTATCAAATTTTTTCGAAAAGACGTATATGGATTGTGATACATCAAATGAAATTTATCACAATCCGATTATTCCTATTTGAAAAAAGGTATCGGGCTAAGGGGGTGACCGATTTCAGATGCAAATATAAGGAGGACTACTTTTGCAATTGCAAATCCATGGATTCGTAAATTTTCCTTTGTAGTAATTAGTAAAAGAATAATGGTCTGATTGCTCTATTTTCCATTAACAAATTGTAAATTATCTCCAATTTTTTATGAAAAAATGGCACAACCAATTCTACTTCAATAGGTAATCAATCATCTATCTTATGACAAAGAAATAGCAGCATGCACTTTAAGTTTCTCGGAGACCAAAATAAGAGTCTAGAGCCTAATATGTTTTACATTTTTGTCTATCTCTAAGGATTAGAAGGTTGTCCTTCGGAAATCACCAATTTGGCACACCCTGTACAATGATTTAGGACAGAAAACGATACCATCAAGTCAACATAGAGTAATAAGAGGCCATTGCGAATATGATATGTTTCATGGTTTCAAGGCCTACATCGTTGAAATATGGATACCGTCGCAGAAAAACCTATGAAACTCCTATTAGCCGACACATTTCTTTTCCACCAATCAAATGGACCCATTCAACTCCATTCAATAAACTGAGAACAATAATACTTTCCGCTTCGAAAAAGACAATGATCGCATAACTATGAATGTGAATCTAAAAAAATATCCTCTCATTTAAATAAAGAATTATTTCATCAGCTGTTATTTCAGCGTTAAGTGGGCTCGATATCCAGATATAAATTCAAGAAACAATGACTAATTTTGAGCATTTCAATTTGGACCACCAAACAACAGAAACCTGAACAAATGGGGAAATTGACATAGCGTAAATTGCGGCAATACGACGTATTTGTGCACTCTTTTTACGTATAAAACATTTCAACCCACATGCACTGTTTTATATTGCATATATTCATTTCCAAATTATGCTAATTTCCCATAGCGATGACTAGAGAAAGTATGTTTAAATTTGGAACCAGTTTTTGGGAAATTTGTGTCGAAAATTGAAGGTCAGCGCATACTTACTTGAAAAAGAACCGTTTGCAAAATGACATCAGTATATTAGCTCGCTCATTGAAAACGCATATTCTTCTGAATATATTTTTACCTCTTCATAAACAATATTTTTAAAATAAATCTACAAGTACTCCACCATCATTTCTGGAGAAATATATTTGTAGACAGACAATTCGTTTTTGTCTTTTCTCTGTTCACTTTATATTTCGTAATTCAACTATTATGAGCTCTTCATTAAAGTCCGAAAATTAATTCGATTCTCTCGGTGAAATATCACAGATTGAAAGAATGGGAGGTAATATATATATTTATTGTTTTCTGCTTTCTTCTGGTTCTGTTTTTGCAAATGTAATTTCAGGATATCTCGTTGAACCACATGAAAGTCAAGAAGAGAATTTTTTTCAATGAAAAATAAGCTTTTATCTGGGATTTTCATCTCTGTTGCATTATAAAAGGTGTTTCTAAATTGATGCGGATGATTTAAGGCGTGATTCTCCAGAAAAGAAAGTTCTTATTAATGTGTTTCCTGAAATTGTTGCATTGTTCTCAAGTTTCACTCGAAAACTGACTGAAAAAGTGGTACGCCACTGAGATATTCCCATCAAACAATTATTTTTTAATTCTTCGATCAGTTTGTGACAAAAAATCTCTCTTGCCCTTTTTCGTGTGAGCCGTCGTTTTTATGTAAAAAAATAAAACATATTGACGAAGCATCCCTTCTACATAAAGTAGAGACAAAAAATACGCATTGATGTTTTATTTTCTTACATGAAAATGGCACCCAACACGAAAACATAGCAGAAAAATCGAAGGAATAATTCAACAATAATGGTTAGTTTAGAACATCTCAAAGGCGTACCACTCTTTTTAGCCAATTTCAAGTAAAATTTAACACCCATTATCTTGGAAATAATGCATTAACGGACCTACATTTATTGAAACTGTTTGTCATAAAATGATCAGAAGAATCGGTCCTTATAATCTTTTGCATCAATTCAGAAACACCTTGTATATTGCAAATAATGAATAACATATTCGATTCATAGATTTTTCGAAAAAAAATCAAAGTTTCACATTACTAGAATGGTTTCAGATGAAGAGTCATTTTCTGCTTCGTAATAAGTTTTTCATCATAGATATGAAATATTAATCATACATTTTCTTCTTGAACTTTTTTGAACTTCAGTCTTCAAATATAGAAAAGGGAACCCTGGCTGAACTTTGAAGTCTAAATGAATAGAATTACCGAATATTTCAACAAAATACTACAAACGCGCAAAATAACATTATTCAGTCGAATTAGGTTGAGATAACAAATGAAAATTCGACACAAAATCGAGGACTTCAGATAGTCCGTTCGTATATTTTGACGATCCCCACCTAGGATATGATAATTATACGTCATATCAGAATCTCGATTAAAAATAACCCAAATTTCAGTAATCGAAAGATTTAGTTCGGGAAATAGACTGTGACGATATTATTTGAAGGAAATATTATTCCCACTTCTCATATTTTCACAAAGGAGTCAAAATACAGCCATTATATTCACATAAATACATGAAGCATGTATTTTCTATTGTTTTTCAACTATCCGATCAATAAAAAGTATCGAAAAACGAAAAACAAACACTACAGAACACGCGAAAATACTCCTGAACACGAAACGATTAGGCTTTATGTGAAATTACCAGCGCTTTATTAATACACAAATTTCAATCGAATATCTATTAAAATAGAATGGTTGTAATTGCGGCGAACACACTCAATAGATTCCGCTATTAAATTACCATCTGTACAGCAATACTCCATCAAAATAGGGCAACAAATCGATATTCTAATGTGCTATCAAATATCCGTATTATTTCGAGTCTGGTAAAAATATTCAACATACGATAAATCGAACTAGAGTTCTAGTCCACATAGGCATATCGTGTTCAGTCCCTCCTACAGAGTGATGGTCTAAAACACGGAAAATCGATAGTAGTCAACGTACAAACCCCTATAACAATTTAGTTATCAGTTGGTTTAGATATCCATCTATCTGTATACTGTGAATAATCATTTTGGTATCATGGAATCCTTTCACTTTTTCCGACATGGTTCCCAGGAGTTCTGTGGTTAATGATATAGATAATTATATTTTATGGTTACACATTGAAACGTTATATTTAGAGTGAACTTCCACCCAGTGGGTTTCGATACCACCCTATTGTATTTCTCGTAAAGATAGATACGAATGAAAGTATCAGTTGACAATCTCGAGTTCTGAATACGAGAAAATCATGAAATTATGCAATCTCAAAAATTTGAGTACTGTTCGGGAGTAACGAACACTCTTGCACTCCTCAAATTAGTCAAGAAATATTTTCTACATTTTTCAAACTGAAAATGAGATATTGACAATATTTCATCTAATTAGAAGAAATATTCAGAGTTTGTGAGTTGTTGGAATAAAACAGTTACGTCATTTACTGTGTAGGTGTTATTATAGGTTGACTGAAAAAGTGAAAAGTACCTATAAAACTCCACGAAATGTAAAGCAATTATGAATTATTGATAATATAATATTTTACCTAGAACGAAATAGAATGTTGACTGTTCAAGTTTTCGAAAAAAATAATACTTTAAAGTAGTCGCAAAGCTTATTATTTTCTTTTATCGCACTTACGAAATTACGGTTTGAATATTACGGAAATTTGAATGAGGCCATTTCAGTATATCCCAAACAAATTTCATATGAATTTTGCCAACTTGAAATGAATAATAAAACAAATAGCTTTCATTTAAGAGCACAAACCTTGAAGAAAACTTTATTGCTTGTAATATCGTGTTCAGTAAATATTAAGGTAAATTGACAGCCAAGTAGGGAAAAAGCGAAAAATTGAAAACATGTGGACATGACAAAGAAAATTCTTGTGAGAACTAATATTGACCCATTTTTGAGTGCATATTCAACTAATATTGATTGCCTGAAAACCAGAAAACAATTAGGGATCAATTCAATTAATTAGGAAACGAACTTCGTTACATCCATTCTTCTAATAGGTTTTTGCACGAGCTTCCTAATTTTAATTAATAGTTTCAGACAGAAATATTGGGTTATTATAACCTGCTTCAAAATTGTATGGTATTTATTTTCCAGATATGATTCTCGGCAATGTCTTCTTTCATTCGATCGGTCTTATTTTCAATACTTCTTCTAATAAATAATAAAAAAATTTTTGATGATTTCGAATCTAGACAAAATCGTTGAAAGTTCTCATGAAGGAAAAAAAATACCCCCACTGTAGGTCTATTTTCAAACAGTAATTAAAAAACGCAATTATACGACATTTCAGGGAATTGACCTTTCAAAAGTTACAAGTTGTTTAAATTAACCAATAAGCGAACAATCACTATATCACTTTCGTTTTAAAGCCCAACAATTCAAACGAAGGATATGAAATAATATCGATTGTTGTTGAGAGAATCAGACCTGTACTGGGTATTTCAGGGAACGTAGATACAAATTCGGGGTTGCTAGCTCCCCTAAGGTAAATATTTTATGATTTATCGTCATATGAATCATGATTGTGGTGTCCTACCCGTTGTCCAAAAATACACCTTTGAAACCAGCCTGTATTTCAGGATAAACGAATAGGTAGTTTCTCTCAACTCGAATGATATAATAAGAATATTTTCATTAGATTTTCACAATGGTCTGGTACCGAAAATTTTGTCTGAACTAGATAGAATATTGTCTACTTATTTTTACTGATATTATCATTTTTAATTTGAAGGAATGAGAAATTATTGAATGTGAAATAATTATTGGCTACAGAGCCGACTGAAATAAAAAAGTGAATTGAGAACTCATGGATTATGTAGAACCATGAATAATTTTATGGAAATATTAGTGTTTTGTATAAGGAGAGTTTGGAATATCGCAATTCAATGATTATATTTTTTGGTCTTCTACTCTTTTCGTTGATCTAGATTTCGGTAACTACATTTGTTGTGAAAAATAACCAACCAAAATTGGCCCACTTATTATTTCGAAATGAAGTAATAAAATGACCCTCAGCAATCATGCTCACAGAGCGTATGACACACTTATTTTATTAACAATTTATATTTTGAATAGGAAAGTCAACAATTCTCCTCCAATTCGTACTAGCAAACCTTCATGCTGATGAACTAAACATTTCTCAAATAGTAAATGAATAAATAGATTATAGATGGATTTGTCACTGAATACAAAGTTTTATTGTTCAAATATTTGGGTGGAATCATGTAAAACAATTTGATATTTTAAGTCTGATACCAAAATTGCTCAAACTTTTCGAACAACTGATGGAAAAATTTTTTCTACACAAAATAATGTTCTTTTCAGTTGAGAACCTATGATAATAGTTTCAATTATTCAGAATAGTGCTCTTTGTTTTGACAGCAAACAAACCAATTCTTTTGGTCTGTCCCTAGAGTTCAAATATATGACATTATCCATAGAATTGTTACAAAATATTTAAGAAAGACGTATGTGTTAAATACTCTTATTTATCTCATATATTAATATTTCATTCGCTGAAAGTGAATGAAAATATTCAACATTTAACAATCAAAGAGTGTAATATTCAAGTTTGGAAATTTGAATTCGCCATGAATTTCATTCATAATTTTTCCGAATGATTAGAAATCACTGCAAAAAATTATCTATGCCCAAATAGGAAAGCTGAAGTGATGAGAATTTTTTTAAATTCAAATAACTTGAAGAATGAGGATATACATAGAAACATTTAATTTCCTATGAGATTTCCAACATGAAAATTAATTTATATTTGAGAAATAGATTGAGTTTGCTTGGTGAAAAGGGTTCAAAGTAAAGGAAAATATTTGATTTTATCGTTTAGTAATGAAAATTGGAACCAATCTAAGTGTTGCAGCCGCTCTCTCAATTTTATTTAGTGAGAGATAAAATCCTCACGAATAAACCTCTCCTATTGCATTTACTTATAAGGATTTTTCTCTCTTCGTTAGGAAAAATGTAGAGTGAATTATTGTCCGGAAAACAAAAGGAAAATAACTCAATAATTCCACAAAGATTCTCTGAGGTGGCATTATTTCTGCATAAAACCAGAATGAGTATTTCAGATAAAACAGAAAATAATTTAATGGCAGATTTGAATCAATAACACCCTTTTTATGCCCGAAAGCGATAAACGCGATTAACAATTCAATAAACCGAATTGCTGAAATGAAGAGAACGTCATAAGAATGAATAGAATGAGCTTTTTCATCACAACAAACAATTCTGAATAAAATACAACCAGTGTTTTCACCCTCATAAAACAGTATATGTTCATTCCATTTTGCAAGGAAAAATGGAAGAAACGTATTTTCATAATAATAAAAGAGCAGTACGTGTTTTCAGCGCTTGAATTATAGACATAAAAGCATGAATACGTTCCTGTACATACAAAACACATAAATTAATGAATGAGTTTACTGTTTCTTCATTGTTTCCCAAACAGCAACATTATGAATATGTCTCAATTTCAAACGAAATGAAATTCTGAACGTGCCATTAAATTTACCGCTTAAAAAAACCAAACCAAGGCAAAATTGAACATGGAAGTAGGCAAAATTTTTTGTCCACGTGGGGAAACGATATTCTGTAATAATTTCCTTCAATAACCGACTACGATTGGCAAATACAAACTTCCGCATCTAGTTAAGTAATTATTGAAAATTCAATGATTATAAACACGAAAAATTGAATTGATTAATACCTCCTAGTTATGTCATGCATACTTGACCGAAAATAGGTAATTTAATGTCATTAATTTATGATTAGCTTTTTTATTTCAACGGTTTCTAATAGGATATACATTCAATTACATGTTTGCGCGCTGTCAACAACGTTGCTGTTTGGCTTGAGATTAAATTTTTCAAAATAATTCCAGGAAATGTAGAGGTTCTATTAGGTAAACTGGTTAACAGGTTTGAAAACGTTTCGATTCTTGTTGCACAGACTGGAACTATTGATCATGAATCAAAAGATGTAAAAAAGATCATGAGTTATTATGAAATACAGAAAAAATTCACAAAAACACTGCGACTACAGAAATTAAATTACTGAAAGTTGTAATTTCACACCGTTGGACTAGTTTTGTTGGGGTAATGTGAAAAGCCAGTTCTTCAAGAATAATCGACAATCGAGTTCTGAACCAAAGGGTAAAATTATTCGTATCATTATAGGGAGATAGAGCCGCAATTATTTCAGAATGCCATTGAAAATTTTAACAAAAGAGTGGACGTCTCTAGAGCTGCAAGCAGAGTCCATTTGGCCGATATTATTTTTCGTACCTAAATGCCACAGCAGATATTTCAATAACCACTGAAAAGTTTTTGAGAATGTGCAGTTTGAAACACTCTTCATAAAATTTATATTTGCCAGCATGAATATTTTAGTGACTCCCTCGATGTTCAATAGCAGAAGAAGCTGTATTCATACACTGATGAAGAATTGCATTGTTCAACAAATTGATCAATTTTCAGTGCAAAAGTCTATTATATTTTTGACTAAATGCACTTGTGCCTTGAATCAATAGAACCTCAACTCATAACCTATCATTATTGAGATCGAATAATCCACATTCTTCAATTTCTTGATCTGTATATGAAAGAAAAAACCGGTCGCCTCACTAGATAGCCTAGAGCCTTAAGTATTTGTACTATTGGAACTAATGTTGCTAATGATTTTGAATTTTGCCTCCGTCAGAACCTACTATTTGGTTCTAGTTTATGCACAATCAGCTGGTTGATTATATTTCAATCAGTTCTGCAATTTCTAATGAATTTTTTGCCACAATTATTGAAGCAGTAGTGCTTTCAGTGATCACATAAGTTTTTGACAACTTTAGTATTGTCAATCTTGGGGCATACAAAAAGTTTAAGATGAAGTGTTCAACCCTACAAAAAATTATGGTATGAAAAAACTGAATATGTGCATCCCTTAGTACTGCCACCACCAAATCATATATTTTCCTCGATAGAGGGTGAAAAAGATCTTCGTGAAGCTCATTAAAAGAATAAGTTATAAATAATGTTACCACATTTGATTAGATCATTACTCTTAAACAATATAATGTGATCCAATTATAAAAAAATTTAGGTTTTTTTCTTGTTATTTATTAAGGAAAAAAACTAAACGATCCGTCCCATTATTTCAAATGAATAAATTGTATTTGAATATTGGTATTAGAAAATCGAAACTTCTTAGTTTTATATGCTATCGGTATAATCCTAAATGATCGAGCATTGAATGAATACTTGGTAAACATGTTTTCATAGGATCGTGAATCATGATTGCTCGTAATACCACAATATCAAGTTACAAAATAGATTTTTTTCAAAGTTCCCTGTTCCTCTGGTAAAGGTATACCTACAATCGTTCAACGATAAGTTTATCTTCCATATTGTGGCCTTCAAACTATCACTCTAGCGAAGTGCACTTCAAAAATAAATTAGACGATATTACGGTAAAATTACTTTTGCCTTCGAAACAATGAAACATCAAATTGAATAAATTAGACGTATGTTTATTCGGTATTATTTTCCAACTGATTTGATAGAGAACTGCTTCTTCACACAGTGAATACAAGAGCTCAAGATTGTTCTGTGAAGCTAATACATACAGGGTGTGGCAGAGGAACTTACCGATTCAGAACTTCAATTGTGCAATATCGATTTTATTTTTTCCAAATTCAACTACAACATTTAAAGTTTATGTTTTAAACAGTTTTAAAGATTACATCTGTCAAATGGTGTACATTATTGTCAGTAATGTTCATCGATTTCGGGAATGTGGACAATTCTGTCCAGCATTTCGTTAGGTATGTTGGCGATAGCCAAATGAATGTTGTTGATCAAGTAAACTAGAGTCCTGATCATTATAAATACGTGTTTTTAGATATACCCATAAAAAATCGCAGGGGGCTAAATCAGACTAATGTGCAAAAGCGCTGAAAACCCCAGAGAACCCCCAGGAAGGAATCAAATGGACATAACGTCAGAGAAACTGTCCGTTCGTTTCTTTAAAAATATAGAATAGAACGAATAGATTCATTCATGTTTACACCAAATAGGTTTACACTCGTCACCAGTACATAATATAAAATATCTAAAACATTTATCATTCTAAACTTCAAAATTGATCAACACTAAAAACACATATTCGATAAGAAAAGACTTCAATTTATTTTGAAAATTTTTCATGGGCAGAATTCGCTTGGGACTCTACTATAGAATTTGGCTGCGAAATAGAATGAAGCATTTTGAGACCTACTGAGCCTGGCATAAGGTAGGTAAATGAATATTATTTTTACGTCTTGTATTATAGTCATGACTATCTTTGTTTGTATAGACTAATTATACCAAGCAAACAGCGACACATTGTGAATGTAAGGGCTGCTAGTGAAGTTCTCTAGTATTTTCAGCACTGCGAAACTGTATCCTGATTTAACTCCCCGCGATTTTCAATGGGATCGTCTGAAAACTTGAAAAATCGTTTGGCAACCGCTAACAGATCCTACGAAATGCTGGACGGAATTTTCCGACATTTACGAAATCGATTAATGCATTGTCTTGACAATAATGGACACCTTTTGCCAGATATCATCTTTAGAATTATCTGAACATAAACTTTTGGTATTGTACTTGGTGATGCAAACATGACTGAATAGAGATTTGCATAAGTTCTTGTTGAATTCAATTTCTAAACCAGAAGTTTCCCTGCTAAACCCTGTGAATGCTTTGCAAGATCTGGAAGTACTTTAATGCTAACTGAGACCCTTAATTGTGATATTGTATCAGCTTTGAAAAGATATTCTCTTCACCAACTCAGATTCCAGCTTTCAGTTGAATGTTCGACGTCTGTTTTCTTTATTTCATTGAATTATTCCAAATAACAACTGGCATAACTCGGTACCTATCCATTTTCAACCCTCTAGGATCTGATTGAATAGAAGTATTCAATAATTATTGGTTAAAATTCAACATAAGAACTGTTTTCAAAACACAAAATGATTTGAGATCCATTCTAACCAGAAGGAAACCAATGAATGAGACACAGAAATCAAAAAATTGTGTTTACAATATTCCCTGTACATGTGGAAAATCTTATACTGGAGAGACATCCAAACCTTTAGAGATAAGAAAACGGTAACATAAGACCAACATCAAAATAGAGACATTACAGATCACAAATCGCTGATCGTGTATGTTCAAATAGCGGAGATCATATGATGAACTGGAACAACACAAAGATCCTAATGACGGAACCTGATAACTATAAAAGGAAAATTTAGGAATCCACAAGTATTTTGTTAGATGAAAGAAATAATTTGGCCAATTGTTCTGTTGAAATAGATCGTATTTGGATTGATTTATTGAAAGAAGAAATGACATCAGGAAATTTCAAAATTAAATGAATCAACATATCTATGTGTTGACAACTTTAAACGTCAATTAGACTGCAAAGGAAAAACACACAATTCCGAAGATTTTACACTGATATAGACACCGAAACTTTACATTATCCTTTTCATTTATTTCCTTTTTTACTTTTACTGTTAGGCAACAATTTTTTCAAAACCAATTTGCTCCTGACAAATTAGTGCAAAGAGTTTCGCAGGAGCATCTCATCTTAATTGAATTTTTTTTTATTATTTCTGTTTCAGAGACTGGGAGTGAAAACCAAAAAAGTTTTTCAGAAACGTATTCAATTGCTTCAGTGAAATACCCTAGGATAATCACTCCAAAGCCCCGAACACCCTGTATGGCAGAAGGCAGACATGGAACGGATGGGAGCATACTTGAAGTTCCCAAACAGGAAAAAGGCTTGCCGGAAGGCAGCCATTGCTGTTAACCCTGACCTCTAGTGCAATGGAGCTGACAGCGCCTCACTAATCCAATATCTTCGCGCATGTGCGGGATCAGCCACGTGCCGGCAGCTTTTCTCTCGGCAAAAATGTTCTCTACACCCGGAAACAGCTAGGGGTTGCAGTCTCAAGTGGGAAATTAGAGGGAGAGATTTTTGGGTTATCCGACCATAGACGCAGTATGCGAGGGGTATTTTTAGGGTGGCGAATTATTTTTATACTCGAATGAGTTCACCCGTAACCTTATTATGATGAGCATATTTGGATTTTTCGATACGCTCGTATGTCTTTAGGAATAATGATTTATTTAAGCATGAATGAAGGGTGCAGTCTGCTGGATTGCTGGTTGGAAACAGCGCGCTGATTCTGGCAGCTCAGGGTAGTGGAAGGTTCAAAATTTTTTTGATTCAAGTGACTTCAAGTTATTTCGAGCAAATAACCGAATTTTATTTGTATATACTCCTGTTACTTCAACTATTCTCGGAAAAACTAGAGAAGGAAGTAAGATTGACGACTTACAACCGCTTATTATTTATCACATTTTCGTTGGATTTATTTTTATGCTTTTAAGTGCATTCTATTCCACCCCATAGTAAAAAGTAAACTTCTACTTCTTACTCTGAGATTCCACCCCATGGTATAGTTCAATTTTCACTATATTCCAATCTAATTAAACCCTCCAGCTTGTTCCAAAGGAAAAATATAATTACAAATCAGCTAAAATTTTCCTGAATGTCCTGTACATTAACCAAATTAATGTCCATTGGGAAAAATCATAATTCGGAAGCTTTGGCACGCTTAAAATTTTTCTGGATGAGTTCGAAATTTGATTCGGAAAGTTCAATTCTTGAATTAATAGAATGAGATTAATAATTCTGAGAATACTTAGATTTGAATAAACGTTGTTGCAATATGTGCAGGTGATCAAGAGCTTCGTTAGATTTTTATATTTCCCCGTGATTTCCGAAAATTGTCCACTATAAAAAATAATTCTCTTTGCCCAAACAATTCAATTATTATTATTATTGGTTCCAAATTCAACATAAGATCTGTTTTCAAAACACAAAATGATTTGAGATCCATTCTAACCAGAACGAAACCAATGAATGAGACGTAAAAATCAAAATATTGTGTTGACAATATTCCCTGTATATGTGGAAAATCTTATACGGGAGAGACATCAAGACCTTTAGAGATAAAAAACGGGAACATAAGAACAACATCAAAAATAGAGACATTACAAGATCACAAATCGCTGATCATGTATGTTCAAATAGCGGAGATCATTTGATGAACTGGAACAACACAAAGATCCTAATGATGGAACCTGATAATTATTAAAGGAAAATTAGGGAACCCACATGTATTTTGTTGGATGAAATAGACAATTTGACCAATTGTTCTGTTAAATAGATCGTATTGGATGGATTTATTGAAGAAAGAAATGACATCAGGAAATTTCAAAATAAATGGATCAACATCTCTATATGTTGACAACTTTAAATGTCAATTAGACTGCAAATAAAAAAACACAAAAATTGTCCACTATGAAAAATAATTCTCTTTGCCTAAACAGTTAAAAAAATATATCCAATTGCACTATTTACAGATGAGCGACTTTTGCCAAGAATAATGTCATTGAACCCGGAATATTTCAAAAAGTAGATAATCCCAACTTAAAATCGCAGATAATCCTACACTGACTCGAAAAAAACCAGCCAAAATACTCAGGTCAAAAATCATTAACATTAAAACAGGTTCAGAGCACGGTAAATACCAAAATTTTGCGGTATTAAGTAAGACAGAAAACAGCTGATTGATGGCGTCACAACATAAAATAAAACCTTGATTCCGCTCTCACTTGAAAATCGTTATATACCAACCTCAAATCGTGAATATCAATGCACTCTAAATTAATGAAAAGTTTGAACATTGTTAATGAAATATTCAATAAAAATTCGATTTGATTTTCAAGTTATAGTTTTGATTACTTTGTTGATTGAAATATTCTGCAAATATTAACCTGCATAAGATTACTACATCGTTTTTTTGCTGTTTCAAAAGATGTTTCCATCAGGTAATTTATGAACACATTGTATGTTTTAACATGTACAAAAATGAAGAATTTTAGGATATGAAACAAAATGAAATGTGAACACTGACTTGCAATAATTTAGTGATGTTTATATAGGAAAATAGGTTTAACTGAACGACCGTACATAATAGGAGAATTTCAGAAACTCTAGTCGATTTTAAAAGATGGTAGTACATGATTTCACTATTTATCTTTTTCGATATTTTAGCAGATACGAATGCCAAAACAAAACAACAGAATTATGTGTTTTGTGTTTCAAGAAAAGTCCTGTTGTTTTTGATTAATCACCATTATTACCTTGTTGAGAAAAATGAAAATTTAACATTATTCAACAGCTTATCGTTTACCATTTTGGGGATATGAAAAATACCAACAAAGGAATGAAAAAAACTGCATATATCTGCATTTCTCTCTTTGTTCACGGAGGGTGAATTTAAAAGATTTAATTACAGCTCGACACACAATATTATTTGCATTTTAGGGGACTTTTATTGAAATGAAAATTTATACAACCGTTTATTTGGGCGCTGGTCATGGTCTATATCATAGATAAGGTACCTAATTAATAGACAAAGTATACTATAAAACTCGTTTCTCAATAAGATGTAATTTGGAACATATGCAACAAAAGTTCATTTCCCCTTTTTCGAGTTTTTGTAGGTTGCAGCAGAAATATATTTGTATGGACTTCGTATATTGGCCGAATCAAATTTTTAGCATTTATTTCCAAGATTCTATACAGATAATGATAAATATCATAATTTCAGGAATGTTATTTCAAATTGTACATTAATAATCGAGTGATAATCAGTTGTTGATGTAAAATGATTATTGATGGCATACTTATATTTGATTATTGTTATTTTTAATGATTTTAGACTATTTTGCATCATTTTCAGTATCAATTAGCGATAGGAAAATTTCGAAAAATAACTTTTATTTCATTGATTTCAACAAAGTTTTGTTGTCTCTTAGCTAGATTGACGTCTCGTAAAGCTTTTAGGATAAATGTCACGGAAATCTGGAGATCAGAATGAAATTCATGTGACGTTCTCTTAAAAGGATGGATTTGTAATCCTGAGAAACGGAATTCTATCCTCTCAGGAAACTTTGTATAGCTCCTGAATCGATCAAAAGGGTCACGGTCTTCTAAATTGTTTTTATTCAAATGGAATTTTGTCGATAGTCCCAGGTGTGAATGGGGTACAGATAAGAAAACAATAGAATATTTGGTTAGCAGTTGTTGGGTTCAATCATATCAAGATGATTTTGATCGTTTTCGTTCAGTGCCTATTTTTTTCTGAGCAGTAAATTCGAAAACATTCTTGTTTGCATCTAATATGTTCCTGAATAGATTCAAGGAGTGATTTTTCAGTTTGAAAAGAATGCTCCCTTAAGTAGATCCAGAAATGCTTTGTTTTCGAGACACAGGGTGTTGAAGTTCTACTCAAAACTGACTGCCACTGAGATATTTTAAACTAACATTCATTTTGAATTCTTCGTTCAATGTGTGTGACAAAAATCTTTTCTGCCTTTCTTTCGTGTGCTGCGCCGTTTTCATGTAGAAAATAGAACATATTCCTTACTTCAATTATGTCAATTTGACATAAGTTTGTCACACGTTTTTGAGCGCTCGTTCTACTTAGACGAGTGCTATATCGTTTTGCCCAAATGTCTGAGATTTTCGAATTTGAGCCGAAAATGGTCTCAAACGATAGGGTTCGACTCCTGATGGAAAATATGAGGTCAAATCAAATTCTGTAGGCCGGCCGTCCGTGAGCAGCACAATAACTCTCGAACGGATTGTCCTAGAGACTTGAAATTTTCAGGGTGTGTTCAGCTCCCAAATAGCTCGGTTAAGTTCGTTAACCAGAAAAATCGTACAGGGTGTTCCATAAAAAGTGGCCATTCAAAATTTTTGTTCCTCAATATTTCACACAAAACGAGGGCAAACGGAATGAATTTTGCAGCAACTTGCCAGATGCTCATAGTGAGCCTCTCGCAAAATTTTGTGGCCATAGTATTAACAGAACCATAGAAAATTCAATTGGAATATTGAAAAGAAGAATTTTTTTATTTCCATAACCAACTCTCCGATTCAAATGAAATTCATTTGTAAGTTGAGGCTGATATACTGAATGTTCATGCAAATTTCAAGAGGATAGCATTATCAGAACCATAGAAATTCCAATTGGAATATTAAAGGAAAGACTCTTTATATTTCCATAACAAGATATCCGAATCAAATGAAATTTATTTTTGGAATTGAGATTTATATATTGAATGTTTGTGCAAATTTGAAGATCATCGCATCATCCGAACTATAGAAAATTCAATTTGAATATTGAAAAAAAAATTATATTTTCATAACAAGATATCTGAATTGAGTGAAATTTATTCCTGGTATAAAAATTGATATACTGAATGTTATGCCAAATTTCAAGAGGATCGCATCATCAGAACCATAAAATTAATTATTTTAATTTTCAAGTGTGACCATAGAATTGAATTTTTTTAATTGTTTATATATAAAGTATCAATTTCAAGTCATATACAGAATTTTGAGATGATAGTCCTATTGCTCCACCAGAGAACGAGCGCTCAGAAGCTCCTGCTCAGGGCTTGCTTCCATTTTTTATCATTATTCCGAAATTGAATTCGATATTTAGGATGAAATACCACTATTTAAATCTATGGGAGATGATTACCCTTCAATAGGGTCCTGTAGCGGTCTCAAAAGAACAGGAGATTCGAAAAATCATCACTTGGAATGCCAGACCTGGTTTAAAACACCCTCCTGGCCCAAGAGCATGAATTAAGTATTTGTATCTGAATATTGAAGGTATTTATTCGAATAGTTTTAAGTTTCAATTTTGTAAAAACGGCGAGACAGGGTTTTTTCTACTGAGGTTTTTCCCTGTACTCTGGTATCATACGTCAGAATGGTATGGTACCCCGTTTTGTACCAACCTCAGCTAGGGACTTTTTTGTTTCATGTATTGTATTTTGTTAGCTCTCAATTCAAAAAAATATATACTTCCAAACGAATAATGAATTCGTGGGCGACATTTGGAATGAGCCGGAGTTAAGATTCACCCTGTATATTCCTGTCTGTCTGTAGATATTCCAACTCGATGTAGATTTCTCGAAATACTCGAATGAAGCCTCATCATAATAATATAATAATCTGATATTATTACGCTCCGAATTTTATCAAGCGTGTGTGTTTCGTCATGACTGCCCATGTATCACGCCCCGAGTGCTTGCATAGACGATAAACTGAAGAAGTGGAGGTCAATAACATCCAAGCGGAAGATCCGGAAGTCCATAGCAGTCATACCAGATTAGTCTAGTGAAAAAAATCACAAGAGAAGACACCGAATGACTATGAACAAGTTTCTACCATTTCTTTGGGCCTTCAAAAGCTAATAATCCGAGGAATACACATTTTGATTTACGCCCTATCATAGGGAACAACCTATTTCCTCGTTTATCGTGAGTTTCGGAAGTTTTGTGGGCACCAATCGTCGTGATAAAAAACGAAAGTATTTGCGGTTTTGGTTTAATCGAGTAGTTGAAATTGTTTTAATTAACTGCTTACGTTTGAAGGTATAGCTGATAAGGGGTATCAGTATATTTGTTCGTTCCTGTTGAGTTGTAAAGTTCATTTTGGTCTCGTATTTCCAACACAAATTCGTGCACAGGTCTTGAATTTGCCTATGTTCACCGTTTCATTAAAATTTTGTTGTTGGCATGTATTCAAATCTAACCTAGTATCAACTAGATATGCTTTTTTTACATGCTAAAATAGGGAAAATGGTTTCGAGAACTCTCAAGAATCAAATGAATACTCGAGAACCCAGAACATGTATTCTAAATGGTGTTTTTTCTGTAGCTTTCGAAACAGGAATAAAACACTAGTTGAAACTAATCGAATTGACTCGATTATAATATTACTCATGTGATTGATTAAAAGATATATCGTCTAAGAACATGAAGATATGAAGGGTATTTCAAGTTGTGAGGATTTTTTTTAAGAATAGTGTTTAGAGAAAATTACGTGAATTTTATGGTTTCATAATAATTGTCCATCTAAAAGCACTATTGGTCGAATGATTGAACATTTATTCAAAGTTTCAGTTGCCTAAGAAAAATACAAATAATTGGTTAAAGCACCTGTCAGATAATTTTCCAAAAATATTAAAAAAAAATTTTGTTGTTTTTGCGTTGATAATTTCGAAAAATGGTTATTCAGATCAGGGTGTTTCCGATATAAATATTTAATGTTCTTCTAAGCTTGGCGCTACGAATCTTTCCAAACAATACTCCCATAAAACATATTTATGTTTAGTAATGAATTATAACCTGATGTTTTGCAAACATGAACTATATCAACATAAAGATTGTAGGCTTGAGTATATGACTTTTTATGTGTCAATTTATTTTTATTACATAAAACAATTCATGATTGTTTCGAAAATATAAGTGTCGTGAAAACTGAGATGTTTGATAAATTCGATACTTAAAGAATAATGATTTCATACATGTCGTTACGTATGATAGATGAGAGAAAATGAAATATTGTTTGATTGATATTCCTAAAATGTATCTAGAAGCCCATTAATATATCATTATTACTCGCTAGTCTAAAAGGGAATTACTCGAAAAGTTCAGTTCAATATTTACCTCAGAAAAATGCTTCATAAACGAAACATAAGGTGAAAAATTGGGGACATTTTCAGAAATACTATTGTGAATGAGAACAAACGAAAAAAAATTAGAAAAATTAATAAATGAATGAAAAAAATATGACTATGATGAAATATTTCACTAAAACCGTATAATAGTTGAAGGAAACGTTTTTAAAATTCATACGGAAGAATTTTTTCCAATATGCTCAATTTTTGAATCAAATTATATTATATTTGGTTATCTATAGTTATTCGCTGAGGTCACAAAACGTCTCCAAAATTCATTAATTGCACTAATTTTCTCGGAGATAATGCCCTATTCTGACCTCGTGCAAATTCCCATGACAACACGAATTCGAAAGTGTGAAAAAAAGCCATTCTTAAAACAGTATAATCGCTACGTAACTCATTAAAACAAACGTCAGGTACTTTTGCATAAAATATTATAGCCAGCAATAAAAAAATCATTCTGAAAGGCTCAGTATCGAATTCAATATGAAACATGAATATAGGATTTCGGGAAATAGGTATAGCATTTCACTCTTTTATATTTCCACCTACTAGCGAATTGGTTGTTAGTTTTATATTGCACTTTCGGCAAAATCATGTTTTCTTTCATTACAATTTTGAGCGGAGAATGAAGAGTTTCAAAAAATACCAGAAATACTGAAAAAGGGGAAAATAAATTAATCGAAAACGTGATACGAATTTCCTCACTACTCTTACAATAACTGAACTGAACGAAAATTTCCTATAATAATAATTGATTGATTAATGTTGTTGTTAACTTTGTTTCCACAACTTAAACATGAATTTAAATTATGAAAATATTAATTGTTGTTGTTTCTATCGAATAAAAATCTATTTTTCATCGTAGCAAATAGCAGCCTTGCCATGAGATAAACATGACATGATTCTCCTCCAGAAATAATTTTTATTTCTATATGAACACGTAGGTAATATTGAACATTAAAATACCTGCAAAGGTGTGTGGTGCAAAACACACGTGCATTTGCTGTGATCTCTGGCCAGGTCACTTTGATATTGCACTCCTAAAAATTTCAAAATTGACTACGAACACAATGATCACATTCATTGTATTTTATGCTAATGAACGATGAACTAATTCCAGGTATTTCTCACACCGTTTCAACATAAACTTCGCGGTCTTGGCAAGGCATTCAAAAAAATAAATAATCATAGGAATAGAGACTATTCGAGTGTAAATATTTTGATAACCTAAAAAGGATTGTCCATGTTGACATTTAATAGATACAAGAGTGAGTGTGAGCATTGATTTTATGTAAAAAAAATAGATAAGTCGAGAATTTTCATAAATGAAAAAGTCAGTAAGTTCCAGGGTTGATGAAATAAAAATCGGTGGTGAGGTGAGAATGTGAATGGATTAGAATAGGTTGTATTTACCCCTAGCAGAGCCACGTGCGAACGAACCTTTAGACGGTGTGAAGGGGGGCAGACCCCACGCTCGAGGAGGGTTATCCATAGTGGGGGCATTTCCATAGGCCCTAAACATGGCACTGTCACTAACCGCGGGAACGACCAGTGCTGTCGTTATCTAAAAAGGAACTGAGCTTACCGAACTAGACAGACCTCGCGCAATAATATAGAAATCGCTGGTTTGATAAATACAAAATTACGAAACTAACAACAAAGAGGAACGACGCAGATAGAATATGCGCACTTGACGCAATCCTCCCCGTACAGCATACTGCTGCAAACTGAATAATCCCATCCAGTAAATATCTAAATAACCATATCCACCGTGACTCCTATGCATTCACTGATACCCAATTGTTCATAACTATTCAGCCATGATGAGGCTCTTCGAATAATCTAAATAATCGGACAGATTGAACATGAACAGACGAACCTATGAACAAGCGCCTCATTGCAACAATCTCACGATTAAATAAGTAATGACACAATTTAAATGTGACATGCGTGAAGATGAGCGTTTTAAATTCGACTTTGGTTGGAACCAATTACCACATATGCGATGCGACAGGTTCGGATTCTTGAGATGATCTGACTGGTGACTTCCCAGACTCAATGACCACTCGTGTTCACTTTTCTTCAGGTCGAAATAGATCGTCTTAAGTCGGACTTGCTTTTGCCAATCGAGGGTTGAGTACCTTGAGAAAGGCTGGACAAATTGACTTCTTCACGGTAACGTATCGAATATCAGATGTCTCAGATTGAAGTCGTAGACCGCACTGAAAATAGGTTGACTGGCATGGAAGTGCAACATTTGTTTCAGTTTTTAAAACACCGCGAGAGTTTCTCCAGTGGCGGTGCTATAAGGAACCAAATCACGATGGCAGTAAGTGAATAGAAAAAGAAAAGAACCATATCCACTTTGGCTCCTATGCTATCAATGATACCCAATTGTTTATACCTATTCAGCCATGATGAGGCTCTTCGAATAATCTAAATAATCGGACAGATTGAACATGAACAGACGAACCTATGACCAAGCGCCTCATTTCAACAATCTCACTATTAAATAAGTAATGACACAATTTAAATATGAAGATGAGCGTTTTAAATGCGATTTTGGTTGGAACCAATTACCACATATATCGATGCGACAGGTTCGGATTCTTGAGATGATCTGACTTGTGACTACCCAGACTCACTGACCACTCCTGTTCACTTTTCTTCAGATCGAAATAGATCGTCTTAAGTCGGACTTGCTTCTGCCAATCGAGGGTTGAGTACCTTGAGAAAGGCTGGACAAATTGACTTCTTCACGGTAACGTATCGGATATCAGATGTCTCAGACTGAAGTCGAAGACCGCACTGAAAATAGGTTGACTGACATGGAACTGCAACATTTGTTTCAGTTTTTAAAACACCGCGAGAGTTTCTCCAGTGGCGGTGCTATAAGGAATCAAATCACGATGACAGTAAGTGAATATAAAAAGAAGAGAACCATATCCACTGTGACTCCTTTGCATTCACTGACACCCAATTGTTCATAACCTATTCAGCCATGATGAGTCTCTTCGGATAATCTAAATAATCGGACAGATTGAACATGCACAGACGAACCTATGCCCAAGCGCCTCATAGCAACAATCTCACGATTAAATAAGTAATGACACAATTTAAATGTGACATGCGTGAAGATGAGCGTTTTAAATTCGACTTTGGTTGGTACCAATTACCACATATGCGATGCGACAGGTTCGGATTCTTGAGATGATCTGACTGGTGACTACCCAGACTCACTGACCGCTCGTGTTCACTTTTCTTCAGGTCGAAATAGATCGTCTTAAGTCGGACTTGCTTATGCCAATCGCGGGTGAGAGCCTTGACTGTGCTATAAGGTAACAACCATCAAAATGAAAGAAAATAAAAAGAAGAAGAGAAGATAATCAACTAAAGGATAAATACATAGAACAATAGAAGGAGAATATCACAGGAAAGGATATTAACCCCATTTTCTTGTGTTTCCTTCAGATATCGTTGTTTACCTGCATAGATGAAGGTCCTTGTGAGTATGACATCAGAGCCTATATTGGAGAAACTAAACGTCAAAGAACATAAAAAGCTAGCTCAACTTTTAGATACTGAGAAGTCAAAGCTTTTCCAACATGCTCTGAATAAAAAGCACAGGATTTCATGGTGGAAGCTTCCATAACATCAAAAGAATAAAAACTGAGACGTAGAAAATTGAAGGAAGTAGCTTTAATGTCAATAACCGAAAACCCTTTCAGTCAACCGTCTATTGAAATCGAAACATATGGGCTCCAATAATAAGATGCAGCCTAAGAAAGATCAAATGGATAATTTGACAACTGAATAAATCCAAAAAAGATCAAAGTAATAGATTGTTTTCTGAGAAAAGTCAAAAATGACCAACACTTTCAAAGAGTAGCGCAAGTAATTTTTGTTGAGAATCCTTACTAATAACGCCCTTCCATTGTATTGAATGAATCCTAAACGAATCTCTCAATATCATACGTGCATTTTCAGATTGAAGAAAAATGTCTTTCCTCTAACGAAACAACTGTCAGATTTCTGCGAAAGAAAGATCTTTCGGAACTAAAATGACTCAAATAGTATAGGTGTTCCGAAATGCCAACGCAAAAAAAGTATTCAGAAATCTGTAGATGTTTTTCTGATCACTTGACAAATTTGTAAAACATTCGTGAATCATAAAATAAATGTTTTTTCCAGTAGAAGAACCTATGATGAAGTTAACATACTTATCCTATTCGTTTTGAAGAGTTTCGTGCTCCTGAATAACTCAAAAGCTCGAAATACGGGTTTCCATCGGTAGCTCACAAGCACTGGAACACATCAGGAGCACGAAACTCTTCAAAACGAATACTATAACTGTTATCCGATGTGAAGTTCGAAAGCTGCATATTGAAGAATTAAAGATTTCAAAATAGAAGTGAATAGTAAGAGACAAAACATAATCACCTCCGAATTTTTCCCAGATTAAGTAAAAATGTTAATTTGATGCAATATTCAGTGATGAATGCCGCAAACTTTTTCTCAAACTCAAGGTTTCCATCAATGGTGTAACTTTAAGATAACAAGCAGAAATGCAACCGCTGAATCAAAACCATAATTATAACAATAAACATAAAAATATCGAATTTATTACCTTGAAATGGTTATAAAATCGTCGGCGTCCGTTCAAGGATCTTTACAACAATTCAAAGTTATTATTATATTTCGAGCATACAATAATACCTGGTATCGCATTCAATGGAAGCTAACATGAAGTGATATTCTTCGGAAGCACAATGGGAATCACAAATTCACAATATGTCGTAGATTCAACAGATTCAAGAAAAAAAAGAAAGTAGAAGTCAGAGGAAAATCTGGTGATTTATAAGGGCCAGTAAAGCATTTATTACGATACATTTCAATGCAGATAGAAAAAGAGAACTTTTTTAATGATGGAGAACGAACATGTCAAAGAGGATTTCTAACGATGGGACTAGACGAAAGAAAGGAATAAAATTCGATTGAATGAAAGAGCAGCTCTTCGATATTGATATTTCAATGAGACAGGGTTTTTCGCTTTGTCCGTTTCCCTTTTTCTCTTTTAATACCGAGAAAAACTTAATCTGGGCTCCAATAATAAGATCCATGTTCGATGATCATTTTCTAGGAATGTTGAAAATGACAAACATTTTCAGGAAGTGACGAAAGTTGCTTTTTATGTATTTTTCTGACGACGTTCAATACAAGAAGCAAAAATGATGGAAATAACCCAAAATAATAATTCAATAATAGTTATTGTTTAATATTCGAGAAATTCTTTGGAACTCTTCCTCGGAAGAATATATTTTATATTTATGTACTTTGTATGGCTTCACGAGTATACATCACGTCATATTTATTCCTACAAAAAGTCGTCAAAACGAACAATGAAAACTTTATCTCCTGACCACTTTTGGAAGAAGTAGAAAGTGGTGTACTGAAGAAAGGTGTAGCTTTGATGTATGGTGTAATATCGATGATTTTTTTCGCAGTGAAATAAACGCTAGGTAAATATTTATTAACGAATTGAGAATTTATCATTCTGGTCAACGTGAACGTCATTTTGACTACTTAATATGTTATATTATTTTTCACTCAAACTATACATGAAAGAATAATTTATCTCGAAGTTTTAGTAACTCCATTTTATTTGTCAGATCATGATTCGAGTTATCGAAGTTCGACTGTTTTCATTTTCGATGATCTTCGAAGGAAACAGTTTAAAAACAAAACAGTTTAATTTTTGTCAAACACAATCTTTTTTTGGTCAAGCCATCGATACATATTCTCATCCAAAGATTAATGAAAATGAATTAACGTTTTTTAAAGTTTTAAATTTGCAGGGAAGAACAATTATCCTATGAATTTTGAGCTCATTGTTTGAAGTTGACATAATGAAAAAACGCTGTTTCAAATAATTCTAAGATAAAGTACAATGGTCTGTTTTGAGAAGATTATCATACACGTGGAGCTGACATAAACTTCACATTCTTTCATGTTATAATTCCAATTTTCCCGTAGAATTTGAATTACCTACAGATCGTTAAAATTGAGCTAAAAATATCAGCAAGAATTTCAGATATCGGATAACCCAAAGAATAAATTCAGCCATAATAATTATTCAAAGAAACAGTGACTAATGCACAAAACTTGATTCTCTATGAAAATTGAGGAAACTAATGGAAAATCTGTCGAACCAAATTGCTGTACGTCTTCCAAAATGAATATTTTTATCTACTGATCAATGAAAATGAATTAACACGGTTTTAAACCAATGTTACACTGCCACTGTCCATCCTGTGTTTTAGTGATGAGTAGTTACAAATCCGAAGATAAAGTACAAAGGTCTATTTTGAGAAGATTATCATACACGTGGAGCTGTCATAAATTTCAGATTCTTTCATGTTATAATTCCAATTTTCCCATGGAATTCGAATTACCTACAGATCGTTAAAATTGCGCTAAAAATATCAGCAAGAAATTCAGATATCGGATAACCTAAAGAATAAATTCAGCCATAATAATTATTCAAAGAAACAGTAACTAATGCACAAAACTTGATTCTCTATGAAAATTGAGGAAACTAATTGAAAATCTGTCGAACCAAATTGCTGTATGTCTTCCAAAATGAATATTTCTATCTACAGATCAAAGAAAATGAATTAACTTAGTTTAAAATCAATGTTACACTGCCACTGTCCATCCTGTGTTTTGGTGATGAGTTACAAATCCGAAGATAAAGTACAAAGGTCTATTTTGAGAGGATTATCATACACGTGAAGCTGACATAAACTTCACATTCTTTCATGTTATAATTCCAATTTTCCCATGGAATTTGAATTACCTACAGGTCGTTAAAATTGCGCTAAAAATATCAGCAAGAGATTCAGATATCGGATAACCCAAAGAGTAAATTCAGCCATAATAATTATTCAAAGAAACAGTGACTAATGCACAAAACTTGATTCTCCATGAAAATTGAGGATACTAATGAAAAATGTGTGGAACCAAATTGCTGTATGTCTTCCAAAATGAATATTTTTATCTACTGATCAAAGAAAATGAATTATCAGTTTCAAATCAATGTTACACTGCCACAGTTCATCCTGTGTTTGGGTGATGAGTAACAAATCCGAAGATATATACCGATTTTCAGTATATATCATGAAATAGACGAACCTAACATAGAATTATCACGTCGTTAAGTTCATGCTGTTGAAATACACATAAAAAAGATGCTTGACCAACCATCGGACGAGTTTACGAAATGCATGTTCATAAACCATGACGTCCTCTATAAGGTGAGAAAACCAATGGATATAAAAATTATAAACAAAAATGTTTATTACATACTTCGAACTATGACATATTTTGTGGAGATACTAGTACTTTGTCAGGAAATTCTCAAATAAAAAATCGACGATAATTTTCAGAGAGATGATTACAGTCTATGATTCTAAAGAGAAAAGAAGAACTGCTAGGATTCATTCACGTTCAAAACACCAATCAAAAATCGAAAAGTATACGATTTTTACTGATTAAAGACCACTGTTTTTGTGGATACTGTTCATCAAATAACTCAGCCTTATACAGGGTGTATCTGAATGGATAATAAAGATTTAAGGGGGTGATTTCCCAGATCATTTTATGAAAAAAAGTTCCCATGAATGTATTCCGGAAATCCATAAATGCATTCTTTCCAAGATACTGGGTGTGAAAATTTTACATGAAAACTGATTTAAAAAAGTGGTACTGACAATTATTTTTGAATTCTTCTTTCTTTCGAGCGAGGTGCCGTTATGTAAGAAAATAAAACGTCTTATCGCGTATTCGCCGATACTTCAATTCATTATGTAATAGAAATATGCTAAGTTAGGATGTTTTATTGCTTAACATAAAAACGACGCTCCACACGAAAGAAAGGCAGAAGAGATTTTTTGTTACAAATTGAACGAAGAATTGGAAAATAATTGTTAGTTAAAAATATCTCAGTGACATACAACTTTTTTAGTCAGTTTTTAAATACAACTGTACCTTGGCAAAAATGTATGTCCGAACCTACATTTAAAGGAAATTTTTTTGCATTAAATGATCTGAGGAATCATCCCCCTAAATTTGAAGCATCGATTCAGAAACTCCCTCTATAAATCTCACCCTGAAAGTTTGCAGCTCAATTTCATATTTAGGTTGTCAAACCTAAACATAATTCTGAACAAAATATAAAGAAAAGATTCACTTTCTAAGAGCAAGCAAAGAAAGGAAAATGGAAAAGTTTGAGTGATAATGAAGTAAAGAGCAATATTTGTATTCCAAGTTATGCATACTTCAGTATAATGAAAGTATTGTTAGTTTTGGTACTGAAGTTTGGCGAGAATCAAATATCAATTTGTTTGTAGTTGAATGAACTATAATACACATGCACAATTTTTTCCTTTCGTAATCTTGCAGTATTATGCGCATGTAATTTGGTTCATGCAATATTTAAACCATTTCACTTATGTTTGTATGTTTGTACCTTCAGTTATAGGAAGATCACAATTTTGCTTATAATTCGAAAACATGAGAACATTTTTCTCTATCTCTAAGGGTTGAAAAAAGTGCAGTTCTTAAATCACCAATTTGGCACAGCCTGTACTTATGAATTTGTTAGACCTTTTCAGGTTGTTCGAAATAATCTTATCAGGATATAGTTTATCTCAATTGGTACAAACAATACTTTTCATATCGTACCTAGACTTCTTATGTCATAAACCTTCTAGACTAACGAGTAAATACACGTGGAGTCGATTATATCTTTGCATTATTCCGTGCTAAAAATCGAATTATCGCATGAACCCGAGCTTAACTGCAAGTCGTAACTGCTGCGCTGAAAATATCACCAACATGGAGAATATCGAATATCCTACGCGAATAATTTCAGGTGTAATGAAATTTTCAGCCAATTTATGTAAAATTATATAAAAATATTCCATCGGTCAAGAAAGGCATTTTTCCAAAGCGAACCAAAAAATTTTTAGAGAGAATGTATCAAAATATTAAATTTAAAACTGGAACAATCAATCAGCCAAGTGGGAAAGAGAAAATTTGACGAAAACATATATCGAATTTTTTTTGGATTTTTTTTCCTTCTCTACACTGTTCCTTACCGATTCTATTCTCTTTTCCTCTTTAATTTAGTTTTCCAGACTTGCTCATCAATTCAATTATTCACCAAATTCATTGAACGTCAGTATATTGTCTTTTCGCAATTCTCCGAATTCACTATTTAGTACAATCATCAACTTCAATTTTTCTATTCGAAATTTTAAAAATTATGTATTTTTCACCGTTTCCATCGGAACTTCCTCAAAATTTCTAAACTGTCATTTTAGATTCAACTTGAAATTATTTACTTTTTTTGAACTATTCAGCACAAGAAAATACGCGTTTTTTCTATTGAAAACAGTTGTATTTTTATCACTTCGTTCAAACTTTAATCTCTATTCGCTAAAAACCAACATTTATACAATGTATTTAAATCTCTATTTATAAGTTTAACGGAGATGAATGAATTATATCGAATGAATTTTATTTGAGATGACAAAAAAATAACTCACATCTCAGAAAAATGTTAAGATAAAGAACAATCGTCTATTTTGGGAGATTATCATACACGTGGAGCCGACATAAACTTTATTATTTCGTGCTATAATTCGAATTATAGCGTGAAGTTCGAATTACCTGCAGGTCGTTAAAATTGCACTGAAAATATCCTCAATAAGTTCTGACATTGGATATCCTTTCTGGAATAACTTCAGCCATAACAATTATATGAAGAAACAATGACTCATGCGCCAAACTTTCAAATTACATTATAGGTAAGTGTATTTCAATGAAAATGGTAAGTATACCAAACTAGACAAATCTTCTCGACAAAAATTATGCAGACATATGAAAAATTTCTGTATATTTCGATAAATTCATTTAGTTCCAATATTTCTACCCCTATAATTCTCATCTGATGCGAGATAGAAGGAGGAATAGATATTTTGAAAAGCATGTAAATTACTTTCATCAGAAATATCATTCGAAATTGAAGAAAATACACATTCTAAGAGTTCAGATCTATTTGGAGTCATTTATGTTTCCTCACTATGCAGTTCATTCAGTTATTTATTCTGTAAATGAGTTTTAAGGTGAAATATGAAGGGAATAATACCTAACCAATTATGAGTTCATTTTTTCAAGCATCTTAATCAAAACATTCATTTTTACGAAAAAAAAGGAATTACTAACGCCACCTCTAGAGTTTTGGCGATTTATTTTAAAAAAAATTTTATACACGTGGATCCGATATTATCTACTCATTATTCTACTAACTAAAATTCGAATTATCGCATGAACTCATGATTACCTGAAAATCGTTAAAACTGCGCTCGAAATATCACCATAACTATCGAATAACCTATCCAAAATAGGTTCAGCAATAATATTTATTTGACTCACGCAGCAAAATGCTGACGACGATTGTGAAAAAAACTTCAAAAAATATAGAGAATTTTCTCTCGAAAATATTCGAACTTACTTTATACAAAATTTAAACACGAATTTTTGAAGATTCTCACTTAAATAGGAATTGAGTGCTGCAACTGAGGAAATGAATAGGACAGAATTTTTCAAGAGAAATATAAATGACCTGTTAAATGAGAAATCGAATTATCCTCACTTTCAATTCAATTTCAAATATAGAAGTATTGCTCCAACAACTCATAACGAATTTTTAATTCAAAATTGCAGACAATAAAGGTCCTGAAATTTTATTTCATATCATTTTTGCTCTTCTTCCAATCTCAATGTTAGTGGACTAAATTTTTATTTCGATTAAATCGAAGTTGAAAATCTGAATATATTAATTTATTGGAAATTATTCTATTAATTTCAACCAAATCACATACATAGAGAACCGAATAACAAAACAAAATTAACCTAGTTCAAACTTTCCCATCAAAATGTTAATTTTCACCGGTATCCATCAATTTCCTGATGAAACTTTTTTCAACCGGATTTTCATCATTTCGAGCAGGTAATAATGAAACTTTATAGAGAGTATCGTCATATTTAAACGTCAAGTTCTATTTGATGTACACAAAGCTTGAGTTATTGATCGCTCTACTTGTTATTCATCAGTTTCCATATCACCCTCGAAGTTGTTGATGTATGAAACAGTGATTGAACATGAAATTTACCTTTAATATCTGTGGATTCTGGTGTCGGCCTTATAATGTCATTCAAATAATGTTCTAGACCTCTCATGTTCTCCAGCGGACTACTTCCATTTGCGTTAACCAAACCACAGCGGTCCTAAAACAAAAAGGGAAATTCATTTGTATATTATTATGCATTCGTTCAGGATACTATTTCATGTATTGTTGATGGAAAAGCATTCCCGTACAGAGCCAAGCATGAAGGTTAAATATTTTGAGATAGAATGCATGCTATTCTATATTCAAAGTAGGTGATATGTTCTGAAAGAATTTGTTGATATGGATTGAAATTTTCCGGTAGTGAAATATATGAATGAAGCTTACAGAAAAACTCGAATTAAGGAGTCTTTGATTATCAAGAATTCACTATAAGTTTGAAAGGAAAAACTTGAAGAAAAACATTCCTGAGTTAAAGTTTGGAAAAATAAATTTTTGGGCTGTAATTGAATCAATTCAAATCATTATTCAATAGCTTTACGTGCCATTATTTTTCTAAACTTCCATACTATACCATACTTTGGAAGTCGAAATTAGTTAGATATGATTTCTCTTTTCAATTTTTTTTGAAAATGTAAAAATGTTTTCCTTCCCTTTCATGTTTTACTTTGTAATTTGACAGAGATCTATGAATGGTATGATATTTGAATGTCGAATGAAGAGCTATTCGAACAAAACATTAATGTTTCTTGTGATAAGTATCAAAGTTAACTAATTATATTTATTTTTTTGGACACACGAGGTATGGATTGATGTGTTCACATTTGTACCTCATTAGAATGTTAATGAAAATTTATGGAAGGCCACAATTTGTACGCCATGTTCTTTTGTGAACAAATGAAAATCTATCAAATCAATTGCACAATTCAGCAAAGAAAAAATTGAGCGTTTTTTCTATTGAAAAAATTTTATTTTTTTTACTTCGTTCAAAACTATATATCAATTCGCTAAAAGCTAACATTTATATAATGTATTTAAATCTCTATTTAGAAATTTAACGGAAATGAATGAATTGTATCGAATGAATTTTGTTTTGAGACAACGTTAATAAAGAATAACTCACATCTCAGGAAAATGTTAAGATAAAGAACAATCGTCTATTTTGGGGAGATTATCATACACGTGGAGCCGACATAAACTTTATGATTTCGTGCTATAATTCGAATTATAGCATGAAGTTCGAATTACCTGCAGATCGTTAAAATTGCACTGAAAATATCCTCGATAAGTTCTGACATTGGATATCCTATCTGGAATAACTTCAGTCATAACAATTATATGAAGAAACAATGACTCATACGCCAAACTTTCAAATCACATTATAGGTGAGTGTATTTCAATGAAAATTATAAGTATAGCAAACTAGATACATCTTTTCGACCAAAATTTTCTTCCGTTATCATCGAAGTTGAAAAGAAGAATTAACAATAGGTTTGAAAGGGAAAACTTGAAGAAAAACATTCCTGAGTTAAAGTTTGCGAGAATAAATTTACGGATTGTAATTGAATTAATTGAAATTATTATTCCATAGCTTTACGTGCTATTATTTTTTTAAACTTCCATGAATACTTTGGAACTCGAAATGAATTAGATATCATTTTCTTTTTTAATTTTTTTAAAAATGTAAACTGTTCCCCTTTCCTTTTATGTGACTGAAAAAAATCATATACATAAACGACGTTCTACTATTTATTTGACAGAATATAGGGATGGTATATTATTTGAATGTCGAATGAAGAGCTATTCGAACAAAACATTAATGTTTCTTGTGATAAGTATAAAAGTTAACTAATTATTATATATTTAATTTTTTTGGACACACGAGGTATGGATTGATGTGTTTACATTTGCACCTCATTAGAATGTTAATGAAAATTTATGGAAGGCCACAATTTGTACGCCATGTTCTTTCGAATTGTATCCACAAATTTCGAAAATTGATGTCTCAAAAAAATATGTATCATGATTCATTTGACCTTATTTATATATAGGCTGTTTCTTATTTGGTAACGAAATATTTAAAATGTTGATTCTTCAGAACATTTTGGGAAAAATTCCCATAAATGTAGTTCGGAAATGCATTGTTACCAAGATACAGGGTTGTTGGTTGAAAGTTTTACTCAAAAACTGACTGAAAAAAGTGGTAGCCACTGATATATTTTAAACGACATATTTTATTATTTTTGAATTCATCGTTCACCTATCCTGAAAATTGAAGTCTTCAGCTCGTTTTTAACCTATTCATTGCAGACTTTTCCGGCTCAGAATTCGAAAAATTACAGTCATTTGGCCAAAATTATATCACGCTGTACTCCCTAGCCTTAGCACAAAAGCGCAAAACCGAGCACAAGCTTGAAAAGACAAAACTCAATACATGTAGATCACATAAATAAAACACAAAAAGATTAAAACAACGCAAATAATACTTCAATAAACCCTATATTATCAAGAACTGAGATGTCGTCATTAACTTTCCTGAAGCCTCATGAAAATTCAAGTTTAGAGAACCAATTGTGTCGGATATAAAAAAATTAAATGAAATTTCTATGTTTTCATCATCCCATTAAAGTCTTGCATAATGGAATTAACCTGGGGATGCACAAACTCTCTCATGCAATAAGAAATTCCAATTATTTCCCAGGAATATTCACAATGTATTTCCTTTAATTCCACGAATTATAAACTGTACTCGGCTGTCTGGAAAAGCTGTTTTCCGTCCCATTTCCTTTGACAGTAAGACGCGGAAATGCCTACAGACGCAGAAAGATAAATATAGAAACTGCAGGCAAAGGTGTATGATGTAAAGAAAATGTATACGTAATACAGTCTACCTACTCATTCCTTTGAAATCGGAAAATGTGATTTGGCACAAATAAACGGAATTATTGATTTTTATTACGCAAGGGAACGACGTTGATTCGATGGCAACGAATAATATTTGAATTGGACATATATATTCCGACAGAGATGATTAATATGCCCATATTAAAAATGGAATCTGCTACATTTTCAACAGAAACTTTTCCTAGAAACTTTTTGAATGGCATCTTTTATAATTTTATTTCAATTTCAAATACTTCTATGACCTGGTCAAATGATGAAATTATAGGTACGCCACGCATTTACTTGACTCATTTTCAGTATTGAGTTCGACACAGAAAGCAAAAAGAGAAATTTTCAGAGTATGAATGAATAGAACCAATAGTCTTACATGAAAGCTTCTGACTTTAAGTCAGTGCTTCTGTAAATATTTGTTTGCTCGCGATAAAGTTTTAAATTATGCAATTCATCATACTCACATAAGTACTTCTCACACAGAAAGTTGATGTACGGGGTCTGTTCAAGAAAAGATTTCTCTAGAATTTTTTTGAGAAGTTTTTATAAACGATTAATTATATTTTCTCACTCTTTCGATGTTTTCTTCGCTTGTCAACGTGGCTGCAACTCCAGGATGCTTATCGTCATAAACATTTTCTCAACCCTCTGCGAAACGCTTGTACCACTTATAAACATTTTTTGACACACTCTGACTGCCACAGCCAACACTTCAAGTGCCTTGAAGTACTTTATTCCATTTTTGATGCAAAAATCAATACAGATTAATCGATCATTCTTTTGAAATTTTGAAAATCGAAGAAAACACGAAAAAGTGACTAACCTTTTAGGTTGTCAACAAAAAACTACTTCTCCAAATTGGCTGGTAATGTCAAGCCAGTATATGATAAACATATGTCTACCAAAATAAAGAAAAAAAACGATAATCGAATGTACGCAACCCGCGAAAATTCACCCTTTCTCTTCAAAGATTAAATATAGCAAATAAGATGGAAATAGAGTGGTTTTATACAGGAAATTAAATGAGATGAAATAATAAGAAACTTTTGATGTGCATCCCGTACAAAATCCTTTCCATGTTTATCTTATAAAACCTGATGAACATGGAATAAATTCATTAGGATTATAAATTCTATTAATTATTCCATTATATTGGCTCCATAAACCTACCTTCCCTACAAACAGCTATAATGATCATCATAAGTACCCATACCCCTGAATTAAACTACCTCGACTTCCTTTCGAAGTTTCTAAATAACGTACACATTACCCTATTTAAATTTTTAACGGGACAACCACCCCTTCTGCAAAAATGATTAGAGGGTGCAAACTGACTGACCCAATTGTCTCTCCCCTCAAATAGAGTTTTACACTTTTGTACGTTCATCACACATAACTCGCTAACAATTGACCGTGAAAACCAACCCTCGATATATACGGTAAAATGTGGCAACATTGTGTTTGATTGAAGTGTGGTACTGTATTCAAAAAAAGTTTTCGAAAATTGCGAGACTATCGTTAACTTGATGTCAAAACGTAATCGAAAAAAATGAGGGAGGTCTTTTGAAAACGTTACTAACAGTAGAATAACATTGACAATTCTTCGTTTTGAATATAAATTAATGAACAGTTCGATAAAATTTTAATTTTCGGAAGTAATTAAGATAACTGAATATAGGGCAAACGCCTTGGAAAAGAGGCCAAAGTTTCTGTTTACAAATTTTCCACATCATGAGCACTTTAAATGAGAGGATTATATTTCATTTTAAATATTAATGAAAATACCCACCCCTTAACGAGAACTTTTAATGAAAGGATTAAATTTCATTTGGAATATTATTGAACATACTCTGCCTTTGAAGTACGTCATTTGAGAAGATTAAATTTTCGTTCTCGGTGTTATTACAGATCCTTTCTAAGAACCAAAAAAAATCTTCAACCGACCTACATTCTATGATCTTGTATTTCAGTTTTAATAGCACAATACCATGCACATTCTGCTTTGTTAGCCCCCCTTTCTTTGTTTTTTCTGTTTTATTTTGTAATATGAGTATTGCCGAAAATTTTAGGTGAACTTAAAAATTTTCTCGGACACAATCATTTTTATTGATTTGATATCGATTTTTTGGTCTGTTCTTTTCTCTTAGAAGCTGTTACGTCTATATTTTGTTATCGGTAGATTGCATTTGTGTATTACATTTCAGTAACTCTTTTTCCTTTTATTCTCTACTAAAGATATAGCATGCAACGAATGAGGAATGCTTGAAAGAAAAAATTGCTATTTAAAGAAGTGGATGTTATTTTTTGCTCTAAAATGTTCGTTATTTGACATAAGTTTGTCACACGTTTTTTATCATTATTCCGAAATTAAATTCGATATTTAGGATGAAATACCACTATCAATCTATGGGAGATGATTACCCTTCAGTAGGGTCCTGTAGCGGTCTCAGAAGAACAGAAGATTCGAAAATCATCACTTGGAACGCCATACTTGGTTTAAAATACCCTCCTGGCCCAAGGGCAGAATGACGTATTTTGTTTCTGAATTGAAGGTATTTATTCGAATAGTTTTTAGTTTCAATTTTGTCAAAACGGCGAGGCAGGGTTTTTTCACTGAGGTTTTTTCCCTGTGCTCTGGTATCATACGACAGAATAGTATGGTACCCGTTTTGCAACCAACCTCAGCGTAGGGACTTTTTTGTTCCATGTATTGTATTTTTTCAGCTCTCGATTCAAAAGAATATAATTATATACCAAGAAATCTTAGATTTTCTAAAAATAAAAGAATCACTTTCAACAGCTATTTCCTATTTTTTCTTACTGTGTAGTTTTCAGCTGAAAAAAACGTGAAAAATTAATGCCAGTGTTTTTTTCCTCTTTCTATTTCCAATTTATTCGTTTTTTAGGGTTAAATTTCACAGTTCGAAACTATTAAAAATGATAACCCAGTGTAAAGGTTCTGCAGTTTCTTGAATAACAAAGATCCAAAAAAATCATCACTAGGACTACCAGACCTTGTTTCATAAACCATAAATTCTTCATCAGAATTATCGGTATAATTTGTGGGCCAAGGTTCATCAGTGATTGTTTTCTTGACTTTCTCTATGTTTTTTCATTATGAGAAGTAATTTCAAGATATGTATCTAGATCTAGATAAAGGAGAAGATGAAAACAAGCCCTTAGGTATGATTTATTCAGCTTTCCTTTAATCTAGATAAGTATATTAGCATGGAGTTAAAAGTAGGACAAACTGTGGACAGTTTCATGTAGAGAGCTTCTGATTTGAGAAAAACAGTTCTTATTGAAACAATGCTTTTCGATCTATTGGTCTTTGAATGTGTGTCATCAAAAACATAATTATAAAGAGTCTATCTTCACGTAGAGCTGCTCTTTCGATATACCCTGTACCTCTAGCTGTTTTTATACGGCCTTTGTGATTCCATGCTCAAGAAGGAAGAAAAAATATATTTTCTGATGATAAAATGGCAATTGTAGCTTCCAAACGCAACTCGGCTATTGTTTTGGATTCTCATTAGTTAGTTAGTTCTCAGTAGACTTCGAATTGAACAAAAATCACAATGTTAAATCTAAAAGCAGATTAAACTTCGCCATCTTTTTCTGCTGGAGAACTCATTAAAATTTTCCACGTGCTCGAACATTTTCTAGAGAAAAACTGCTTCATATTGTCCCCAAATCCAATCATAGTTTTCCACATGTTTCTCCTCTGGCACAAAAATAATCCATATTGCAGTAAGCTCTCCCAGTCTCTACTGTACTCTATAAATTCTACGAATGACGTCATTGCCAGTGCACGGATGAATTTGCAGAGGCGTGTGTAGCTAACCTTACGGCAGTGGAACTATCTGAAATAGTCATCCGTAACAACAGAGTTTCACATTCGACAATTTGGGTTTGGACGTCATCAGCAGTCGCAATACCTATGGTATGTGGTTCCAACCTCATATGAGAATGATAGGTACTACAACGTCGCATTTATCAGTCGACGAAAAAACATTTGGAAAAATTGATACCGTGGTGTCAATAACTTCAGAGTTCGTATCGCTAGTTAGCTAGTCCTATCAATGTCCAAGGTTTCATAGAAAAACGTAATAGATGTCGAAATTCTTTAATCAAATGCTTGCTAAAATGAATAACCAATAAGGCGACGGATGGCACAATAAATTACAGTGTGTTTGGTCACGATTAGCGATAATATAAGGTCATCAAATATACCTAATATTATCGACAAAAACACCCAACTTGAAGTTTACCCCCTTAGTTTTGGATTAGCCCCATTTTAAATTTACTTTTTTATTTTCGTTGACCCTTCCAAGAAATATCGATTTCTTTAGACATAAAAGTCCTGAATATGTGAAAAAAATGTTTTTTTGAAATATGATACTACCACCTTTTATTGAAGTGGAACAAGATGGAAACATTCAACTCAGAATGCCATAAAAATTCTTAAAAAATGTACTGATTGTCTTAGTAATCCACAATATACAAGAACTAGCACATTTAAGTATAATTTTTTTCAATGTTTTAACACGCAAGGATAGCAACAAAACGATACCAACTAGTTTCATAATTTCTATAAGTTACATATTAGAAAGTAATTGCTGTTCGAACATGACCATTATGAAAATTTATTAAATAAAAAACCTCAGGTACTGTTTCTATATTTCAATGACCAAACAACAAATTAATCATAAGAATTGCTCAAAATGGCCACCTCTGCTCTGTAGAGAGACGACCTGTCTTGTGTCTTTTCCTCGCTAGTTGAAATGTTCGAACAGCATAACTCCCAAATTATGTTACTTACAGAATGATAAAAGTGTTTGTTTTTAGCTAATATCCTTGCGTGTTAAAACATTGAAAAAATTATACTTCAATGTGAATAGTCTTGTACTATTGCAGATTACTGAGAAAATCAGTACATATTTTAATAAAAGTTTTCTAAAGATTTTTTTTATGGCTGTTTTCAAGTTAACTGTTTTTATATTGTTATACTTCAATAAGAGGTGTAGTATCATCTTCCAAAAAACATTTTTTTTCACATCTGTATTACTTTATGTCCAAAGAAATCGATATTATTTGGAAGGGTCAAGGGAAATAAAAAAAGTAAATTTAAAATTGGGGCTACTCCAATACTAAGGGGGTAAACTTCCTGATTTGGGTGTTTTTGTCGATAAAATTAGGTATATTTGATGCCCTTAAATTATCGCTAAGTCATGACGAACACACTGGATAGTCAATAATACCATCATTTCTCATCATTTATCTTGTCTCAATATTAATGCATATTCGAAACTCCTAAACCCAATTTTGAAAACACAAATATCTTTAGGAGTAACCCCACTAGTAGGGGGTGGGAGATTTCAAATTCGAACAAGCATAGGAAAACCTGATTTGGACCTACAATCCAGAACTCTCGAATTTTCCTTGGTAATAATTAGTAAAAGAATAATGGTCTGATTGCAGTTCTCTCCAATCACATATTGTGAATTATTTCCTCATTTTTTAATTAAAAACGGCACGATCAATTCTACATTCAGCCACCTTACTGAATCGGTCATCAAATCACTTTTCATTTGATGTATCACAACCCATATATTCCCATTTAAAAAATATGAAATAGAGGGATGAGAAATAGCAAATTCAAAAACGCATAGGATAATTGCTTTCGAAACTAAACTCGACGGATGAGAGGATTTTCGTTGATCACTCTGTACAGGCCTTTCAAATGAAAAAAATACTGTTTATACCTTATGAACAGCTTGTTTTATATCATTTCAAAATCGACCTACCCTTAGTAACAATCCCTTCAAAAAAGATTACTACTTCTATAATGATTTATATAGCGAAAATTCGGCATTAACTGAATAATAAACAAGCTGTTTCAAAAGTGGTAATTTTGTGAGCAGTGAAAACTCTTCTTTCATTTTATCTGATAAAACAAACATCCCTGATACTAAAATAATCAGGTACATATTTCAACTAGTTTCATCCACATTCCAATAATTTATTGAGGGAAGGATTAATATTGACAATAATATCCACTGGATCAATAATAATTATACCTTCCAACTATGTTCTGATTCCGAGAGGAACATTAAAATCAATAATTTAATCCCCGAAAGGGTGAAACTTCACGAGGGGTGGAAACAAAACAATCTCATTTTTGGTGGAACAGTGTCCCCAAATTTTGCGCCCTAATTCTGAGTATCCCCTATAATCCACTCTGAGCGAATCCATAGTTTTCGGGAAAATCAATATGAAGTGAAATTTTCAACCCTAGGAAAAATAAAATTCAAATTTCCACATTGATCGTCCTCAATATTTTTACTGAAAATACCTTCCTTTCCTACTCTAGGAGAAATCGATCAATTTTGTGACAGTGATTTTCCTGCACCCTTATTTTTTCCCTGTTAACTCAAAATCTAGATTTAGGGCCTATTTGGCCCTTTAAAAATGAATTGGCTTTCAGATATCTGGTACGTATCGTGGATAGATATAAATATGCTTCATTATCAAAAGTAATCATTACAAATTTTCCATTCGGAAAACACTACTCCGTAAAATACATACGAAAATAGTTTTCCGGATAGAGAACTTATATTGATTCATATTCCATAAATAGAGGTAATTCAACCATATCTAAAAGATAATCATTTTATCAGCAAGTGGTGAAGTAGTGCATTAATATATAACAGAAACCTTTTATCTGGGGTGCTTCTATACTTCAGCCCTTTCAACTTACTGACATGTGGGCATGCTTGTTTTTCCTATCAGTATTTCAGCTCGAAAATCACAGCTCAGCGATATATAGATAGGGTGATACAGATAGTGGACGAGTGCAATATTTCCTCCATACAATGTTGCCACGTCTAATGAAGGGTTTTTCAATAACAGTGGATCAATTTTGAAAGGACATAAAGCAAGCTGTGTATGAGATTTCAATGGGATTTTTTTTTAATTGAAAGTCCTCCGGGGCTTCTCACAATAGCATGTATCTTTTTGCTGCAATCTTCCATGACTCCGTTGCATAGATCCTAGTTAATTTGAGCTGGGCCTCTTTTGTTTGTGGCTTATTGGAAAAACCTTTGATTTTGATACCCCCAAAAAAATTGATCGATCTTGGTGACCTATTCAAGTTTTTTGTGTAGCTCATTTTCTGCATGTTTTGTTCTCTGTCCTACTCAATCATGTACAAGAGACCAAAAAATCATACTCACTTCAGTTTTCTTTTTATAACAGATTGAGAAGTGTATTTTGAAGATCGTAGATCGAACTGGGATCTTAATGATTAAGGTATTAGAGGGTTGCGGCCATATAGATCTTTTGTTCTTTATCCTACTCATTCAAAGAAACCCAAGGAAGTCGTCAATGGGTTTTTAAAACCGAAAACCTTCTTAGGAGCCTTGGCCGTTATCTCATGGGTGCACAGGGCCGTTTTTTTCATATGAATTGTTTTTAGGCCAGCCAGCTCTGGACACTTCCATACCATTCATTCAGCTGTCTGCTTCTGATCCTGTAAATCTTATCTGCTGATTTTACCATATGGTACAAATGATATTTGTACCGTCAATGCCTTGTCAGCACTCCTACTACCACCTAAAACTCAGCTCGTGACAGCTTCATGAGCTTATGGCATAGGTGAAATCATCACGAATTTTGTGTAAGTCGAGCAGTGTTTCTTCAGAGGGTTTACCAAACAGAAAGTTTTTATGGAAACGATGAACTTTTTGCATACCGTGATTTTTGTCCCAGCAATACCTACTACCACTGTGTGAAGTCACGGTGGTCATTTGAACGATATTATATTTCAAGATTAAATGCCATAGGTATATCTACATATAGGCCAAATCAATGAAAGAATTTTGTTGATACCTCATACACAATTTGTTTTATATCATTCCAAAATCAATTCTCTGTATTGAAAACTCCTTCAGGGTTTTTGGTCAGTATCTATCTATGAAAATAGCATAGTGAACTTGGAACAATGACTAAAATTCATTAATCATTCCAACTTAATGATTTTATTCCTAAACCACCTTATTGAGACTTAACCGAGATTCAAAATGAATATCTATATCTACAGAATGCTTCTACAAAATTATTGTATGCAAATCACAAACAGAATTTGAGGAAACCACAAAATCACATGTTGTTTAGGTCGGAAGGGGACATATTTCGGTGCAAATGACACCCCTGAAAAAGCATCCCCCAGAAAGGGTGGCAACCCTTGCTGATAGAGAAGACAGGTCATGTGATAAATGGTATGAATGTGTTAGAAGTTTCTACATCAAAGTTTCAATTTTGAAACAAATGATGTTCCTGAAAAAAACACTTTTAAGGTGTGAAGAAAGAAAATTGATATAACAATTCGGTATTATTCTTTTCAATTTCCAATGAATACTGTTTTCGTGTAATTTTGATAAATCATGTCAAAATATTGATCCACTGTCTTCAACAGATTCCTGAAAATTCCTGGGAAAAACTGTCGAAACGTTGCTTAGTACAGGCATCAGAAATGATGGAGTCACCCAAATATAAATGAAAGATTCGAGTTTAATTCTCCAGAAACACGGTTTCAAAAAATGGATATAAGAACGTGGTAAGAGCGGGCTCCAGGTCATTCGTGAGGAAATGAGATAAATATAATTTTCCGTACGGCATTTTCCAGTTGAAATTTCAAAGATGCTTGAACTGCTCAGCAGCGAATCTTCGAAATGTCTTGGTTGGCTAGAGAATGTTCATGATCAACCAGGATAAAGGTTTAATTTGACATATTTCTGCTTCAGAAATGTTCAACTTTTCGAATTTTCACGCCAAAAATCCTTCAATCATGGTTGACAGATATTCTTCGAGCATAAAAGAAATATTTCTTTCAAAATAAAATTTTTTTACTCGGTACTTCCAAATCAAATAAAAATCATGTTAGTATAATGTGCGTAATATGCTATGCAACAGTGAAAGTTCAGCGTTAGCGCTAATTTTTTTGCTGAGACTGATGAATGTTCAGCTGTATTTCTATCGTCAATTATCCCACACCCACAACCCTGGTTTTATAAAAAATGCAGCTCTCAAACTTAATATACATTAATTTAGATACAACATAACTTGGAGATTAATTGAATTAATCAAAAATTCACCATGAGCAAACTCGAAAGAACCACTCCATGTTATCTGAGTTCCCATTCAAACTACTGGGTTGAAAATGTATACCTAGATAACTTCAGGACTGTCATACTATTTGGTCAAGATAATGGAAGTTGATGTTTATCACACTTCCAATGTGTGTTCAGATAGGAAAGGTAGTAGCAAGTGATCCAAACAAGATAATAATCTTTTGACCTTGTTTCATCACAGTCAATAGAAAAGCGCTCTTCAGAAGAAAAACAGGTAGATTTTTCCAATTCATTAATAGCAGTTAGAATCTGTACTGCGCTTAAAGGTGCGATCCAACCTGTCCTCTTCAACCGACAATTACGAGACATCTTAAACAGGCAGAGTATCCAGAAATGGCCAATATTTTTTCAAGAAATGTCGTCTGGTCTATTTTCGGACAGACCTGGGCCGAAAAGAGCCCTGTAATGGCAGAGTTCATCGACCTTAATATAGAATAAGCGCGCACTCCAGCTGATGAAAAGAACACACTAGGTTAACTCGGAACGTTGCCACGGCATTCACTTCTATAATCCTCCAAAATCCAATTTTGTCACACCTTAGAAGTCCACATGGATTAAAACAGCGAAATTCTTCAATATTTCGGTACTTTACGAAATTCCAATTGATCAATATATGGGGTGTATACGATAACCTGCCGAACCCTTCCAAATTCGGCAATTAATCATGAAAACTGATGTTATTCAAGCGTTCGATTCGATTGAAAGCATCCTTCACCAAGACTCAAAAACCTTTGGAAACATCTTTATTGATTTTTCCGTGAACTCTACAATGTGAGGATTATCCACGAATTTAAAAGGTTGTATATCGATCCCTTGAATTTTATTCTTGCGTACGGAATCAATGGGTTAGGATAAAACTCCACCGTTTAGGTAAACATCAATAACTTCATGCAGAAAACACAGGACGCACAACAAAAATGCTAAAACTCTACTTGGTGTAAAAATAATAAGGAAAACTGAACAAAAAACTAGAATGCAAATGCTTTATTGAACACAATGAAAACAAAAACATGGATATGGTAGAATAAACAAATGAAACAGCAAGCAGCGAAATGAAATCAGGAACTGCAATTTGGTTGGGCAATGGTAGCACACTATAGCATAAAAAGTATTGCAGTTCATTGCTGAGACCACACGTTACCTGATAAGGTAAGGCCTCATCCATATTGGTTATCTCGAAGGTTGGCGGTTGAGGAAAAGGTCCTTTTCCAGGATAAGAGGTACTACGTCTAAATTTGACCGGAGAAATAACCTGTTGATGATTGAAAGTAGGACTAGGTTTTCTTCCTGCCACACTCATTTGCTGTAGTGGGGTTAGATTTGGTACACTTCTGCCTCTACTCCAGATAGAAGAGCAAGTGGACCAATTCTGACCTGGACTTCCCCAAGAGCCAAAACCCTTGTACATTGGATTACCAGACTGCTGTCGACCCATATTGTGGGAGAAATTGTGACTGGCGGTGATAGCTCTTCGAGCTTGGCCCTGATTTTGGTTCCCAAATAACAGCTGCTGTCCAGAGAAACTTTGAAAAGCTAAGCCCCCATTGACACAATAATTCTCGTCTATAGCTGTCGACCATGGTGTTGTAGGCTCGGAGTGGTGAAAGAGATTTGGGACAGACTTGGGCACCTGTTCACTCAGTTTGTCCGAAAGATTTCCACAGTCCTCCTTGGAGGTCTTCTCTGATGACGCCCCCACATTAGCTGACTCCTCGCCATTAGAGCCGCTGATAATCGTCTTATCAGCGAGCTCATCTTGCATCGCAGTTCGAGAAGGGGTAGCTTGAAGTATGCGATCTGTTCCACTAGTGGTAGAAGGTGTGGTGAAAAATAATATGGGGTTTGTTGTGTTCTTAACGACGTTCACAGATATATCAATTGCACTTAATCCAGTATTCGTATTTCCACTTAAACTAAATTCCCCCATCAGATATATCACAACACGTTATTATGTCATACACTTACACGAAATGAATTTCCACTAGGCCAACAGCCAGTCCACTTTCATGAAACCGTTCTTTTCCGATCGTTGTGTTGTATCGTCTCGTAGTGGAAACCTCGACTTGCGATTGCCCACGAAAATTGCCGATCTTGCGACGCCAAAGATCTGTGAAAATACGCATGTGTCGTTGCGTTCTAGATTTTCAAAGGAACAGGGGAGCTCGATATGCAGGCCTGTAACGGGATGGATTAACAATTCGCTACATTGAGGTTTATGGATTTAGGACATTTGAATTAATAATTGCCCCAAGGAGCCAACTGGAAGCCACTTGCTGCAACGTCAAATCTTAACGATGTCATTTTAGATCCGTTTATTCGCGAAAGTTAAGGGTAGTAGCTTGGGAAATCAGTTTAACTCGAACTGTGATGTGGCCTATTCGAAATAGAGACCCCAAAACGACCCAGTTCAATAACCTTTTTTGTAACGTTTCGATATACACTACTGACATAAATACCAATGCATCTAGCATGGAGAAATCAAAATAGAACCAGTTGGGGGTTGTTCTTCATGAACTATACCAAATAAATACGAAAAGAAAACTGTGTTATTATTTATTTTTGATGATTGCTCAAAAGAACCAACTGGAAAGCACTTGCTGCAACGCCAAATCTTAACGATGTGATTTGAGATTTGTTTATTCGGAAAAGTTAAGGGTGGTAGCTTGGGAAATCAGTTTAACTCGAACTGTGATGTGGCCTATTCGAAATAGAGACCCCAAAACGACCCAGTTCAATAACCTTTTTTGTTACGTTTCGATATACACTACTGACATAAATACCAATGCATCTAGCATGGAGAAATCAAAATAGAACCAGTTGGGGGTTGTTCTTCATTAATTATACCAAATAAATACGAAAAGAAAACTGTGTTATTTATTTATTTTGATAATTGCTCAAAAGAGCCAACTGGAAAGCACTTGCTGCTACGCCAAATCTTAACGATGTCATTTGAGATTTGTTTTATTCGGGAAATTTAAGGGTGGTAGCTTGGGAAATCAGTTTAACTCGAACTGTGATGTGGCCTATTCGAAATAGAGACCCCAAAACGACCCAGTTCAATAACCTTTTTTGTTACGTTTCGATATACACTACTGACATAAATACCAATGCATCTAGCATGGAGAAATCAAAATAGAACCAGTTGGGGGTTGTTCTTCATGAACTATACCAAATAAATACGAAAAGAAAACTGTGTTATTTATTTATTTTTGATAATTGCTCAAAAGAGCCAACTGGAAAGCACTTGCTGCAACGCCAAATCTTAACGATGTGATTTGAGATTTGTTTATTCGGGAAAGTTAAGGGTGGTAGCTTGGGAAATCAGTTAACTCGAACTGTGATGTGATTTATTCGAAATAGAGACCCCCGAAAATACCCAGTTCAATAACCTTTTTTGTTACATTTTGATATACACTAGTGACATAAATACCAATGCATCGGCATGGAGAAATCAAAATGGAGTCAGTCAGAGGTGGTGCTTCATGGCATATTGAATAAATTGAAAAATAAACTGTGTTTTTGATTAAATATTTATGATTTCCTAAAGCAGCCAACTAGGAGGAACTTTTTGCTGCAACTCTTTTTTATATAGTTTATTTTATGCAAATTAGATTCAGGTTTGAGGCAGGTGCCGTCCAGTGACGGCTCTCTGGTTATCATCTACAATCTACATACATAAATCATCTGGCCAGGTCCTTTTTAATTGTATATTGGTGTGTTGAACAGTTCATTACGAGCGTATTCTCATGGTTGTTGCTGCGACTCTCGTACTTGGTGAGTGATCCTTGATGATATCATTTATACAATATCGTACATCCAGATCTTCATGGAGTGTTTGGTTGACACACACATGGAGCGTTTGTTATCATCCGTAAGGTTTTGGATTGGAATGTTTGTAAAAATTTTGTGTTTGATGGCTTGCTGCAACCCCAAGTTCTATGCCATATGTCCAAACTGGTCTGAGTATGCTCTTATATATGGTAGTTTTATTTCTCAAGGATAATGGTGAGTTGTTTCAGCAACCAGTACATTTTTTAATTTTCAAATCAAGTTGTCGTCTTTTTGTATTAATGTGCATCTTCCAATTTAGTTGCTATCTAAGTGCAATCCTAGGTACTTGACTTCTGACTTTACTGGGATTGGAGTTTGGTTCAATGAAACTGGGGGACAAGTACTCTTTCTTAGTGTGAAAGTGATGTTAGAAGATGATTGCTATTGTTCACCTTGATCTTCCATTTTGAGAGCCACTTTTCTAGTAATTGCAGATGTATCTGCAGATTTGTTGATGCTTCTATCGGGTCAGTATCTGAGGACATTATGGCTGATCATCTGCCAAGGGTGCTATCAAGGTGTTATCAGTTTGAGGAATGTCTGCGGTGAATATTAAATACAGAACACTACTGCGGGACTCCTGTTTGGATGGGGTGGTAATTGGAGAAGGTGTTGTCCACTTTGACCTGAAAGTATCTGTCACTCAAGTATGACTCTAAAAGAAAATAATAATTGATCCGTCATGTGCTTTTTAATTTTGTATAAGAGTCCTGGGTGCCAAATCTATCAAATGCCTGTTCAATATCAAGAAATACGGAAGTGAAAACATTTCTTGTTTTCTAAACTATCCCTTATTTTATTCACTACTCTGTGGCATTGCTGAATGGTGGAATGCTTCTGCCTAAATCCGAACTGGTGATCAGGGATTAGGTCGTTCAACATACCTGTTCTTTCTATTCTTTTAAGCCGGAGTTTCTCGAACAGTTTAGATAAGATTGGTAAGAGACTTATAGGTCTATATGATGTGACCTCAGTAGAGGGCTTTCCAGGTTTTTCAATCATAATAATATGAGCATATTTCCATTGAATAGGGAAGTAGCATCTGGCATGGAGAAATCAAAATGGAGTCAGTTAGAGGTGGTGCTTCATGGCTTATTGAATAAATTGAAAAAGAAACTGTGTTTGATTAATTATTAATAATTTCCCAAAGCAGCAAACTGGGAGGAATCTTTTGCTGCAACTCGCAGAAGTTAAGGGTGGTATGTTGGGAAATCAGTTAAACTCGAATTGTCATGGGACCTATTCGAAATAGGGACCCCATAACGACCCAGTTCGATAACTCTTGTTTCATTCGATACACTACTGACATAAATACCAATGCATCTGGTAGGTATGGAGAAATCAAAATGGAATCAGTCAGAGGTGGCTATTCATGGCTTATTGAATAAATTGAAAAAGAAACTGGGTTTTTGATTAATTATTGATAATTTCTCAAAGGATCCAACAGGAAGCCACTTGCTGCAAAGCTAAATCTTAATGATGTGATTTGAGATTTGTTTATTCGGAGAAGTTAAGAGTGCGGTAGCTTGGGAAATCAGATTTACTTGAATTGTGACCCATTCAGCATAGGTATACGCTCCCAAAAAGTTCTAGTAGTTCAATAACCTCTTTTCGTACAACGTGATTTATTAGCAGAAGTTGAGGGTGGTAGCTTGAGAAATCAAATTTACCAGAAATTTGACCATTCAGCAATAGACCCCCAAAGGTTCGAGCAGTACAATAACCTCCTTCGTTACATTTCGATATACTCTACTGACATAAATACCAATGCATTTGGCATGGTGTAATCAAAATGTAATTAGTTAGGGGTGGCTCTTCATAAACCATACCAAATAAATACAAAAAGAAAACTGTGTTATTGATTAATCATTAATAATTACCCAAAGGAGCTAACTGGAAGGCACTTACTGCAACGCCAAACAAATCTTATCGATGTGATTTACTCGCAGAAGTTAAGGGTGGTAGTTTGCCATCTTGGGAAATCAGATTTACTCGAATTGTGACCCATTCAGCATTAAGACCCCCAAAAAGTTCTAGCAGTTCGATAACCTCTTTTCGTACATTTCGAAATACACTACTGACATGAATACCAATGCATCTGGTATGGAGAAATCAAAATGGAATCAGTTAGGGGTTGCCCTTCATGAAATGTTGAATGAATTTAGAGAAACATTGTTATTAATTAATAATAAAAGTTGTTTTCTTTGGATTCCCTATTCCCAATTTTTGCCTGTATAATTTTCTCAGATGGAAAGTTTTGTGTGGCTCAATGGAAACAAAAAAGAATAGATTTTCCTGACTCAAGAATTCAATTCATCAGCTCATAATTTAATATTTGTGGGTTCCTGATTCTGAAATAAATGTATATAGAGAAAAATTTCATTTTTTTCGTGGGAAGACAATAAGTCCAATGATTTTATTTCGATCATTTCCATTATCATGATACAAAAGAATGCAGACACTGAAATCTTGAATAAATCTTTCAAATTAGCTTCATGTTTCATCGTTATGAAATGAAACATTGAAAAATTCAAAGAAATATTTCCATTTGGCTGAATTACTTTAGGACAACACACTGCTTTGAACACATTTATTATTATTTCTTTATATTTTCTATTTTTCATCAACGGAAAAAATAAATAGATAAACTTATTCTGTTGTTCCTCATTTCTAATATATTTTTTGAAAGGTCTATAAAAATCATAAATACCTATCTTATCGATTTCTAATGACATTGATTTATCAAGAATAATATTTAAAATTACGAGTTGATATTGTTTTGTTTTACAAATTCACAATTATAAGAACAGGAAAAAAGACGAGAAATCATAAAAAATTGGTTGGCGATTGCTGTTTTCACACTCAATTTTTGTTGAGTTGGATATTACATAGGAAATAAAATATCAATAATCCCAATATGAAAAATTTTCAATGGGCAGATGATTCTTTGGAAGTGATTGTACCTAAATTACTCCACTAACCTCATGTAAAAACTATAGAGATTGAAAATTGTACTCACCAATTGCTTCATCAAGAACATCTGCAGATTTTATTGTAATAGTACTCGAAGTATAAGTTTACTATATCGTTTGTTCTGATACCTTATTTAACAATTATAAATGCTGTCTATTCATTACAATTTCATATTCAATTATAACTTGCGAATTGATAAAAAATTTTGAGAATAATAAAGTTCAGCCAATAGATAATACAATAAAAGTATTGAGTTTGAATACATAGGTTCAATACAATTAAACTGAATGATAAAAGCCACAATTAGAACAGATTTACAGCAATTCGGATCAAAAAATTGAAAAATCTTAAAACAGCTTTTATAGATTATTACCTCTCAGTTCTAATTGTTCTTGTAATATAATAACATTCAAGATCATTCTCAAAAGTATCTGATGAAGACAAATGTGTTGAAATATTTGCCATATTCTGATTATTATAATGAAAGACAAAGTTCAATTGAATTCTTTTTTCTAGAACTGTTTCCAACTGACCAGTGTTTGTTGAATCTATACATTGATGAATTTTGTGGTACCTAGTTATTTCATTTTTATGAACCTTATTTTTTCATGTGCGTGACTATTGACTTATTGATTGTTGTTATAATATTCTTGACATACCAATAATTCAATGAAATGAAGAAGTATTGTAAACAAAGAATTATTCATCTGTAAAGTGAGGTAGGTATCAAAAATGTACTGTAACAACAGCGAATTTATCAAAATGAGAAGTATGTTGGAGAAATTGGTTTGAAATGATTAAGATAATCATCAAAATCGTTAAAATAATATTAATAAAATATTCAAGAGTTGTAAGAAAGGACACCGAAAGAAAATATTTCATAATAAATCACTGGACCAAGCTATAGCACACAGTATATTTGTAGAAGCAAGAAAATAACTTTGAATTCATTCAAATGAATGATAACCCAAATATAAAAAATGTATTGTGCCCCAAACAGTCTTGGATTTGAAAATAAGAGGTTGAGAAGCTGTATTTCAAGAACAGTATATACTGAAATTGAAAAATAAAGATACTAGTGTTTCAACTTCCCCAAATTTGAAACACTTTCAAAAAAATAATGACGATATAATTCACAGCCCATAAGAGATAAAATAAAATAATATTTAAATATAAAAGATCACTTTCTTCAGAAAAAACGAAAATTCAAAAAGATGTTTGAAATGACAAAAATTATGAAAGCAACCGAAATAATATAATACAATCAAAGTATTATCCTGCAGTTTTCTGTCATGCTAAAATCAAGACTCTAACGAAAATCCTAGAAAATGAATTAAAACGATTTAAGAACATTAGATTGCAATGAAAATGAATGATTCAAATAATAATGTATCTTTTATTCAATCGAAATTTAATACAGCGTATCAAATGGTCCTAACCTACTATTAGCAGATTCGAATAAATATTGTTTCTCATGATACTCGTCACAAATCAATAAATTCACATAAAAAAAAATCACAAAACACAATAGGAAAACAATAAAATTAATTAAATAAACGGAAAAGAATAACTGTAAATCAATAGAAACAATTAAAAAGAGGCTAATATGAAAAGATGTATCAATAGATAAACTAGAATAATAAATTATCCTAAGGTTTGGTCTCTTTAGATTTTTCTTCAGTTGATGGTGATGTAGACTGGCTGTTATCCGAATTCGAAATCTTATCCACCAAATTCAATTGAGATTGGATGAATTTCAATTCACTCTGTAGATATTTCAGTTCGATTTCTTTCTTCGAGGACTTCTCGGGAACTTCAGTAGGTTCCTGCTCGATAATTTCTGAGACAGGCTCAATTTTATTGGCCTTGAGAAGTTTTAAATAAGAAGCCCGGTCTAACTGCAATTGCCTGCAGAGTTTTTGTAATTGTTGTAGTTTCTTATTCGTGTTGATAGCTTCAATTTCTTGTTTATGTTTATCAGTTGTCAATTCGATTATTGTTTGAGCTGCGTTCTCAAATCTTTTTTTCCAATTTTGGGCGTCTTTGCTGAGTGAAGAGATCTTTTTGGTCATTTTAAGCATTTCACTTTTGCAGTCTTCAACCATTTTATTACTTTTACTAAGAGTACCTTCAAAATTGTCGTATTGTGTTTTATATACGTTTATGTGTTCCTCGAACTTCTGAATGGTTTTTTCTAATACTTGACAGTCGGATTTACTTTTAGCTAACTCTACCTGTTGTATTTGCATTTCTTTTTTCCATACCTCTCTTTCCGCTTGTAGTTCGTATTCAGCTTTGGCAATTGTAGCTTTAGCGAGTTGTTTTTCTAACTCCATTTGCTTGTTGAGCTTTTTCAAGTCACCTTCTCGAGCTTCAAATTGTTCGTAAAGCTCTGCTATTTTAACGGACATATCTAAGTTGTCGTCTTGCAATTTCATATTGGTTACTTGGTTTTCGTCCATCATTGTATTTATGTCGTTCAGTGTTCTTTGGAATTGGGAAGTTACTTCTTTTCTTCTGTCTTCTTCTAGTTTTAGTTTCAAGGCATTTTCCTCCTGAAAATATTCGAAAGATTCTTAGAAAATTGGGAAGAAACACAAGTTAAAAGTTTTATTGATATTAGATCATTTTCTCAGCAAAATACACAAATTCTGACTCATTGATTCGAATTGTATTAATTTAATTTTGTTCTTTCACTACTTTCATCCAATTTTTGGTAGTGAAATAATCACATTTATAAGTTTTTTCATTATAGTCGATTCTTAAAAAACATTTATAATACAAATCTATAAAATACACAGATTTCATTCAATCAATCAATTTCCATTTTGAAAACAACAAAGTTCTTGTGAAATCACTTCAGTATTAGTTTTATGTGAAAAATATAAGTATCTAATATATTCCAAACTTTACAACTTTTTCATTGAATTTAATGTGTAGTGAAATCACTGTTACGATACAACAAATTAAAACAGAAAGGCTTGTTCCAATTCTTTATAGATTAATGAAAATTCCCTTGTGTTTCAGGATACCGAAGCTTTACTGTAATATGAGGTAAAAGTATAAGAAATTGAACAGTCTGAAATTGCTTCTGTTGTTCATAACGGTCTTATAAAAATAAATAACATATAGTGTTTTTGTTAGCTAAAACGTTGAATAAACCTTGAATATTGGAGTCATAAACAGTAAACACAAATATGAGAATTATCAATGTTTTATTAGAGCTCCAGAAGCAATCAGCTTGAATTAAAAAATATTGGTGAGTTGTTCAGTTACCTGCCGCATAAGAAAAGTTATAGTTTCAATACACAAAGCTTTGCTCTTATCTTATATAACGATAACCTCTGTCTCCCCACAACCATTAGAATAATGCATTTCAGAAAATGTTTTTGTCTTTGAATGCCTCTGAGCCCTACGTTACAGCAGGTGTACAGCTAAAAACAGTAAATAAACACGTTTACCGATAAACATGTGACAATAACAATATAATCTACAACTTCCTGTTATGCTTGAGAGTTATTATTCTGGACAAATCAATAATGCAACACGCATCAAACAAGAATACATACCTTTATAGATTTATTCTGCTTTTGCAGTTCTCGGCATACACTCTCTAACCTGGTTCTTATGTCAATACTCTTTGCTAATTCGTTTGAAATATGGTCCTTCTCTTTGGAGAGTAACTGGTTACTTAGCTATCACTTCTTGGTGGTCAGTTTCATAGGTACGGTGCTCATTTATAATTCAATATACTTCTTCTCAATAACAGCTAATTTTTCGGCATCGGTCAGTTCTGCTATGGACTTCGAAATATTATACCAAGATCTTGGATCTTTCTTACGATATTTTTGCTCTCTCCTTTTGTTTTCTAGGATGAGTGTATTTGCAACTTGAGGATTGTTGGTTTCCATCCTTACTTCTAAACTGTGTCTTACAATAAATCTGCAAATATATCAGATGCGAAATCATTTCAAATTATAGGTTATTAGAGAAGGTATAACTTACAAGTCGTTACTAAATTCAGACTAGACCAACAGTCATTTCGGAAATATATTTTAAGACGAACCGAACTATGCTGTGTTGAGTCGTTCTATAATTAAACTAAAGACATCAACTTCATATATTACTATCCTTATATCACGTAATATGTTTATGTTTCTCTTAGATTTATATTCCTTGAATAAATATGTAAGAACACAATGAACTTTTTTAGAATCACATCAGTCTATAATATTTCGTTAAACTTAGCTACATTTGTTTCTGTCTTCTATTTCAAAGTGACTAAAGTTATTGTTTTTCCTATCAGACAGAATTTCCACTAAAATTCACAAGAAACTAGAACTGAAATTTCCTTTTCCTGAAATTGCCGATTAGCTGGAGTTAGAATTAATGAAATATTTTTTCAGGAAGAAATCTACTTCGGATGAAATTTACCATTGCATATAGAATTCTATATACAATGTTCAAAGGTCATAATTGGTGTGGGGTGTAATTAATAACTCATCACACCGCTAGATGCCGCTATATGTATCGAATTGACTAGGAAAAAAGTAGGATAATTTAAACTTACAGTCATTTTTGAATTCTTCGATCAATGTGTGAAAAATAATCTGTTTTGCCTTTTTTCCAGTGGAGCGCCGTTTCCATATAAGAAAATTGAACATCTTAACGCGTATTTGTCGTTACTTTTAATTTAACACATTATGTAGTAGAGAAGAAGCTACGTTAAGATGTTTTTTTTTTCATAAAAACTTACAGATACTTGGGCAGAACTATAGCAAGCTTTTCCTTTAGGAACAAACGCGTAAAAGGATTCCCGAAGTTGTGCGTCATTAGGTACTTAAAATAAAAATCGATTTGAATGTTAATTACCCAAAACAAAATTACTAGAGATGACTGGCGTATTTGAGCTGATAAAAATTCTGCTCACTCGAATTTTCTTCGATGAAATGAATCATTTGCCACCATATACCCTGTATCCTATAAATAAAGCTAAATCAATAGGTATTTTACGTGCGTGAATCAAATTCGCGAAAGTCACGTGATCTGGTTACAGGATCAAACGGTTCAGCAGCTCCATTCGAAGATGGAATCAGCTCTAATTGTCCTTCGGTTAATTTCCTTCCTCCTTAACAGCCTGCAGGCTCTCTTGAGACAAGGAATCGTCCTGGCTCAATTGGTATGCGAAAAGCGAAGAACATGAAAAGGTATAAACATTAATCACATCTTATGTTAATAGGCTATTGGAGGAGTGTGGATTTGGTATCATTGTTTGCTGATGTGCGAATAATCGTTTCAGTAGGACTTCCATGTCTCATTTTGTTTTGATCGGGTCTATAAATCTTATTTACCTCATAAATATTACTTCTTGTACACAGACATTCTGTATTTTGGAGTGAACAGTGGATAAACAGTACTGTGCGAATATTCTTGTAAGTTTTGTTCGATCTTTTTTTCTTTATATTTTTAATGTTATTTTTTTGATTATTTCGTCAAATTTTTTCATTTTTTTGTCTATTTTTAATACAAAGATTTATTCAAGTGAAGAGTGAATATACACAACTGTGCGAATATTGTTGTAAGTTTAGTTGAATCTTCTCTTCCTTTTTTTTTAATTTTTATTTTTATAGTTTTGGGATTGTTTCATAATTTTCTGTTTTGTTCTTCTTGAATACAAAGATTTTAAATTTTTGAATGAATATTCTGAGATATTCTAGTCAGTTAGTTTAATTTCCTTTTTCATTTTTTCTTTCAATTTGTATTCTTATTATTTCTGACTTATTTTGTCATTTTCTGTTCGGATCTTCTTGAATAGCAAGATTTTTCAACATTTTCAAGTGAAGAGTGGAGTTTTCACTACTGTGCAAATATTCTAGTGAGTTTAGTTGAATATTTTTCCAATTTTTCTCTGAATTTGTAGTAATTTTGGGGCTTCCTTCTGTTCTGTTCTTTCTGAAAAATTCATTCAACATTTTCGAGTGAACAATGGCGAATACTGTGTTAATATTCAATCGGGTTCAGTTGATTTTTCCCTATTTTCTTTTGATTTTCAGTGTTATTTTTTGGCAAATTCCATAACTTTATCTGTATGAACCGATAGGTTTTCCACAGTAGTGCGAATACTCTAGTAAGTTTAGTTGAATCTTCTTTTTTTTTAATTTTTTTTCTTATTGTTTTCGGCTCATTTCGTCATTTTCTGTTTTGTTCTCTTTAAATACATATATTCATCATTTTTGACTGCAGCGCAGATGGATTCTTCTCTTCGAATATTCTAGTATGTTTGGTTGAACAGATTTTGCCTTTTTTCTTTGAATTTGGAGTTTTATTATTCAGGCTTTTTTCGTAATTTTCTGTTTTTCTGTTCAACGTATCATGAGTCACTTTGGCTTCCTCTGCTGAAGAAAATGGTGGAAAAATCCTGGAAAAGTTTTCTCGTTTCTACCAATGAATTATAAAAATTGAAAATACGAATAATTGACTATATGCATATAACTACTTTTCTCATAATACACTGGAGTCTGGACATTTTCGGGTGACGATGTTTTTTATAGATATTGAGTGATGAAATGATTTAAAGTTTTTACATATCACGTCAACAACCCTAAGAACTAACTTGTAATTTCTCGACATGTCAGTTTCTCCTGATGAAATCCGAATAGAATAAAATTTCGATATATTTTTACTGCAGGCGTATTGATTCTCTAGATTTCATTCGAAACAATTGCAATATACTATAGATATTCACTCCCAAATCTAACGAAATGGATAAAAATGAAAGTTAACATGACACCATTATTATGTATTTGAATATCAAATGTAAAGGTACATTTTCGAAGACGATAAATCTATTTGTTTTTTCTGTATATGGAATTGTATGCCATTTTTCAAGAATATGTCATCTACACATCGTACGAGGTATTTCGAAAAAGTTATTGTGATTACCATAATCAAATTATTTCTGTGTTCAATTTCGGGTCATGGTCGATCAGTGTTCTGTGGATCTCACCATTAGTATTTTATTTCTCATTTGATGAACTTCGAAATGATGTGGCGATTATAGTTTTGTAACCCCCTGCTGCAATTTTTATAGGCGAAACATGAAACATACATGATCTTTGAGCTGTTGAAAATAAATCAATAAAATCGCACGGTAATATTGATTATTCGACCTCATATAATCGATTGAAATGAATACATTGTATTGAACAATATAATATTTAGTATTTCGCATGGTGATCAATTAAATTTGATGAGATCCATGGCTTATGGTAAAGGGTTTTCCAGTAAGAGGTGTTTTTTTTAATAGCCCGCTATTTCGGTAGATGTCACGTTTGAAGCTCTTATTTTTTGACATTTGACCAGTAGAAACTACCCCATTAATGAAAATGGACGATACACGCTTCAAGAGCGCACTGAAATTATTAAAATTCACTATAAAAATGGTGAATATTTGGCAGAGACGGTTCGTAAAAACTCGAACATTTTAGGGTCGTCGTGAAGCACCTTGTTGGACCGCAATAAAGAAATTGGTGGAAAAATTAGATCTGTTGTTACAAGTTAGTGATGTGAAGAATATAAAACTCGTGCACGTGCTCAAGAACAGCCGAGAATATAGCTGCTGTAGCCGAAAGAGTTGAAGAAAACCCAGGTTTGTCCAATCCTCGTCGTTCTTTGGAATTGGAATGATTTTTTATGGCCGAAATCGGATAGTATTAATCTGGACAACGTTTACTTTCAACAAGACGGCGCTACGTGTCACACAAGCAACGAAACCATTGATCTTTTGCGGGAAAGTTTCCGGACCGTGTTATCTCTCGAAGAGGTGATCACAATTGGCCACCGAGATCTTGTGATTTAACAACTTGCGACTTCTTCCTTTGGGGCCACGTGAAATAGAAGGTCTACGCCAATAGCCCAGCGTCGATTCAAGACCTCAAAGATGGAATTCGTGAGGCTATCGAGGACATAGGGCAGCCACTTTGCGATTTGGTTATGGAAAATTTCATTAAAAGGATATGGTCCGGTAAGCGTGGTCGTGGTGGTCATTTGCCTGATGTTATTTTCCACTATTAACGGCATAGCTTTTTCTTTATAATGAAACAAACATCCGATCATTTATATTGTAAAATGGCATTTTTCTTTGAATATCAAAATAATACCTCTTATTGGAAAACCCTTTAGTTTAAAATGAAGTTTCAATCGATTACTGAAAAAAAACGCTGAACTTACCCTAGTTCACTACTTGCTTTCTTCCATAGATGTAAAATTAAAACTCTATCAGTATTTTAATGAAAGTATCGAATTTAATTTATTCATTAAGACAATAACAACTGATAAACAAACTGAGGGCCGATTTTTTTACTGAGCCTTCCATCGAAACCATGCATTACATATGACATTTAGAAAAATTGTATAGTTCCATCGAAGCAATGAAAAGGCATTAGCATTATGCATTCACCAAATTTCTTCACTGTTTACCTAAAGTTATTTGTAGTAATAAAAAAGGGACCCTTATTAGTTGTAGAACAGCTTCAAAAACACATCTATTGCTGTCACATGATCTCTCATGCTTTCAAAAGATTCAATTCCCTATTATGAGACACACAAATTTGTACCTGAGGTTTCTATTTCAATTCCATGCACCTAATCTTTGTTTACCTACCTCCAAAACCTTTCCACCATAACATCTCATTTTATATACAGGGTGCTGAATCGATGCAAAAGAATTCAGAGATATTTCTCAGATCTTTTATGAAAAGAGTTCTCATAGACTCTGGTCTGGAAATTCAAAGTTTTAAAGGGATAAGGTGTTGGAGTTTTACTTGAAAACAAGAGAGATATTCAAGATATTTTAAAATAACAATCATTTTTTAATTCTTCCTTCAATTCGTGACAAAAAATTTCTTTTGCATTTTTTTCGTCTGCGGAGCCATTTTCATATAAAAAATAAAACATCCGAAGGTAGCTCCTCTACTTCATAATGTGTTGAAGTAACGACAAATACGCATTAAAATGTTTTATCATATCACACAAAAAAAGCGCCTCACAAGAAAAAAAGCAGAAGTGATTTTTGTCAAATTGAACGAAGAATCCAGAAATAATTGTTACTTCGAAAGATCTCACATGCTTTACTTTTTAAGTCAGTTTTTAAGAAAAACTTGAACACCCTGTATCTCGGAAGCAATGCATTTTCGGACCTACAGTTATTCACATAAAATGATCTGAGGAATCATCCCCTTTAATCTTTCGCATCAATTGAGAAACACCTTGTATAACTACTTCAATATGCGTTACCTACTCTACATATTGAAGTTTGTTCAACAAACTTTTTCGAAATTGAAAATCAAAAGATATTACCATTGTTTAAATATCTAATGTTTCCTTAAACAATGATATTACTAAATGGAGAAGGAAACCTTCCCATTCTATTCATTCTTCACTTCAACTTTCCTATAAAAATATCAAATCCACCCTGATAATTTGAACAAAAGACATTGATTCATGTAGTTCTCAAGAGCCAATTCAGTAAATTGGATCTTTTTGAACAAATGTTACATTCACGAATCAAAAACACTGAATATTTGTTCTTGTGAATATTCGAAAAATTATGGACAATTCTGCCAACAAGCGCGAAAAAAACCTACTAACTAAGAAATCACGCTTCAAATCAGAATGGGTACTATCATTAGGTAACAGTTTGATTCACCATTATTTCAAGTTTATGTCCCTCTAGTTTCATGCAAATTGAATTTTGTCAACACCAAGAAAACGATTATTCAAATTAAGAGTTCGGCTGTGTAGTGAAATCCAAAATACTTTCGGCGTTCCAAGTGTCTCATTTGAATTCAGGCGTATTTTCTTCTACTTGACAATTATTCCGCATATAAATGGATTTGGAGGAGTTATGCCTTTGCCACTTGTAAATGTCTGGACCTTTCAATTAAGTTCAAAAAGTTTTGGTTGAAAACTATGCCGAACTAATGCTCTAACCTATTAATGTTCGCGAACAACTTTTGACGGCACTAGCTGGCAGAAATGCAGATTAGATACGTTTTGTTGTTCTGGTCGGGTTTGTGGAATGCCATTGTCCTGGCTAAAACAATTAAAGTTTGATACTCACGTAATATCTTTGTCCATAAGTGAAATAAATAATAATCGAGCGGTAAGGTAAGTGAACCGTGATGGATTGTACAAATGCGCTGTTTTGTTCTTCCATTTCCAGAAAAGGGACATAATGAATCATTTAAAATTTTTCATGAGATTAAGGTTGAAGATTAGACTTTGACCAGACGTTTATATCCAGGAGTCTCCGAGATAGTATATACGGAATTCCTGAACTGCTTATGGCATTCTTGACAGGAGGTATACTCTTAACACGACTCTTTATAGACTACATGCTGAAATCTGAATGGATATAGGTATATCACAAATAACAGAAGACATACTCTGTTATCAGGGAATATATTTTATACTGTTTTGAGATAATATCTACTACTTTAAATGTCTGTGAAGGTTTAGAGCAAATTGGACAGGTCACTCTCTATTTTTACCCATGATACCAGAGCAAAGAGATAAAAAACCTCAGGACAAAAATTCTGTCTACCTGCATGAGTGGTCGAACAAGGAACTGATATTTATATTGAAGGCCTTCCTTTTCATAGTACATAGAAAAATTCTTTTTTCGTCTTCAAAAGATCTCGCAAATTCTTCAGTGAACGAAAATTAAACGAAAAAAAGCAGTAGGAGTCAAAAGAAACGTTATTTATGATTATTAAATAATTTCGAATCTACTCATCCATCTTAGGAAAAATGAATCCCAAAACTATCTTGAAACTTATAAATATCACCTGTTATCCAAAAGTTGCAGTAGCAGAAGATACTAGAGCCTAAGCTTCTATACGAAGAGTGGTTACATCAGTAGCTTATGGAAAATGAGAAGACATAATGAACACTGCCCAAATGATCATGCAATATACAGGGTGCTGGAAGTGGAGAGAAACTTGCTGATTTTAAAAATTCAATCAACAGAAACTTATGCGAATATTGATTTAATTCTTAAAACGCAAGTGTCTCTGTGTCACCCTGTACTTCAATGCAAACACCTCTTCAGCTAGATATTTGAACCAAAGACCAAATCACTGGACACTCGGTAATCTTCAAGAATTTCGACTTTGAATGACAGCATAGTAAAACAAAAGAACAGTACACATATTGGAAGATCTTCTAGAGATGAATTGCAAACCTTACTGAATAAAAATATGATCCCATTTTTGAGCGCTCGTTCTACTTAAACGAGTGCTATATCGTTTTGCCCAAATGTCTGTAATTTTCGAATTTTGAGCCGAAAATGGTTTCAAAGTATAGGGTTAGACTCCCTGCTGACGGATTCGTAGTCAAATTCAATTCTGTCTGTGGGGTCATCCAGCCCGCCGTTAGCACAATAACTTTCGAAGGGATTGTCCTAGAGACTTGAAATTTTCAGGATGAGTTCGGGCCCCAAATGGCTCGGTTAAGTTCGTGAACCTGTCAAATCGTACAGGGTGTTCCATAAAATATGGCCATTAAAAATTTTTGTTCCTCAATATCTCAGAAAAAACGAAACCAATCGAAATGAAATGCTACGGCCAAATGCACGATGCTCATAACAATATGCTTCATGAAAAATTTTGTGGCCATAGTGTGAAAAGAACCCTAGAAAATTCAATTGAAAATTTGCTAGAAGAATCTTTATATTTCCATAACAGAATATCCGATTCGAGTGAAATTTATTTTGAGAATGGAAACTACTAAGTATACTGAATGTTCACGCAAAATTTCAAGGGGATCGCATCATCAGAACCATAGAAATTCATTTTTGTAATTATTTCTTTCTTACAAATTTCATTGTTTGAATAATTTTTATAATATAATTCCGATTGTGCTGAGATTCTGCATTTATACAGGGTGTTTCCTAAACATGGGGCAAAAATTCAGGCAAAAGTTAAGGTTGTTCCTTGGACTATTTTAAGCATGTTTTGTCCTTTGATGATTTTTGAAAAACCTCTTTGTTTCGAAGATACAGGGCGAACAACATTTTTCATATTTTTAAAATTAATAATAGTTTAAATAAAAATGCGTACCGCACTGTGTTTACTAAGTAGGTACAATTTATTTTTAAATTTGTTTAACAACATTCCAATTACTAAAAACGGCCAGTTTTTTGACTCAAAATTGATAAGTTCAGATGGTAAAGGAATACAGATTAAACACGGTTTTCATTTGAATTCGTTTTGTGATGTATTAGCAATAAACATTTTATCTTTGACTATTATGAATCGCTATACACTGGCTAGAGGTGGTCTTTTCAACAGTTTTTGTAGGTTAAGTTAAATTTTCATGTAATTTTTCATAATAAAATGTTATTATCTAAAATTGTGTTCCCCCTGTATCTTCGAAACAAAGAGGTTTTTCAAAAATCATCAAAGGACAAAATATTCTTAGAATAGTCCAAGGAACAATCCCCTGAATTTTTGCCGCATGTTTAGGAAACACCCTGTATATATTCGGTATCAATCCCAAATTCCATATAAAAATTTTGACGTGATAGTCTCATTACTCCACCAGAGAACGAGCGCTCTAAAGCTCCTGCTCAGGGCTTTTCTTAATTTTATTTTATTTTCCACTGTCAAACCATGGAGAACTTTCATTGGAAATTCTCGTCCAAGAGAAAAATTCACCTGTTTTGACACAGATTTAAAACTTCTTCAGGATATTCGCAAGAGACACGTTTATTTCTCATAATTACGATACATGTAAATAATTGTAGCAATTAACAGCAATACAAGAAATTGAAACAAGTTACATTCTTGTTACAATATCAATAATAATTCCTGACATAATCACGTAAATGAGAGTGCCTTCTGCAAATTGCCAATTTCGGTTCTTTCTAAACTTTCGATTTTATGCCTCAGCCTTTGGGCCCGTCACTAAGTGCGAAGCGATGTTACCCTCCACTCTTCTGGGACCTCTGGGCTTTTATTATGGAAGTCAAAGATGGCCCTAGTTTCGGATAAAGAAGACAGGTAGTTTAAGAGGGGTTTTTGCTGTTTACTTCGTCCAACAACACAACATTTTAAAATTTTTAATGCGTAGCATGTTACAAAGTGAACTCAAATACATTCTTCATAAGAAAATTTCGAGATTTCTATCTTGGAATATTTTCTTAGGAAGTTGTCGGTATTTTATTTATTCTGTGAAATGTGAATCATTCGAAAATCTGATGGATATTAAATTATGAAAGGTATGTACCTGAATTTTTTCACAAGTATTCAGTTCCAGGAATTTAGGGTGAATAATTTCGTTAAAATTCGTTTTCAGTAAGGAGGTGAATTTTGTTTTGTATAATTTTTTATTATTTTCAAAATTATTTTTACTTATTATTTCCGTCGATAGTGAATGCAAAGCAAGATTATTGTTAACGGAATTTTCAATGTATGTTTATTGTTGCCTATGAATTCTGTTATATTTAACCACTTATCTTTTAAAAAAATTAAGTTAATCGTAAGAATATATAACAAAAAGGATAATACTTTCGAGGGATTATCAAAACAGGCACTATTGAATAATTTTCTAGGATTTCTTTTTCAATAACATCTCCTCAATGAATATAATTCAAATCATTATTAGAGTATACATTTTATGATGATTTATTGAATTTATTTATTTTTTTTCGCTATATTCGCATTGATATTTCGATATTTGTCTTTTAAGAATCTTAGTTAGGGGGTGACAAATAATATGGTTTAGTCTACAAATTATTACAGTTTCAAATGAAGATGAATGGAATGTTGTTTCGGACATATTAAAGAACCAATAAATTCCAATCGAATATAGGTACCTTGAACCAGTTAATGATAGTTATATTATGAGGAAAATATCTTATTCGCGTATTGTCGAAATTAAATTATCGATATAATAGGACAAATTGAATTGATACTACGTGATTGTACTTGAAAGTATCTGATTGCTTTTGATGAGTGTTAAATTACTCATCTTGTATTTCTGTCGGTGATTTCGTAAACGCAATAAATTTCCTAGTCAAATGATCTCTCTGAGAGCTCAAGAACTTGAAATGACAATACGAAACATACTCAATGTTTCAATTTTTCTGATACCAAGAAATTTCAGTCATATTCGATCGATTACCACATTGTTTTGTAAACATTTTCAGATCTGAAAATCTCATTAAGATTTAATTTAGATCTCAGACGTCATATAAGAGCACTTGAAAACTTTTTGAGGGTTTTATCAAAGAAAGAGTCAACATTCCTTCAGTTGAACAAGCATCGTTGTTATGCCCATGGTCCGAGAGCAAACTAGCCGCTTTGAGCTTAAAATTTTCTTATCTGTGTAATCTACATCAGAATTTATTGCATTTCCGGTCAGCTCAACAGATAAACACGAATCTTTTGAGGATATTAGTTCTTCACAATTGATTACATTGAAAATGAAGTAAGTAGAGAATATTCTCTATTGAAAACTTTCAAATCACATATCAGAACTTACTCACCTGAAAATGATTAATATTGATTAAAATACAATTAATAGTTGAACAATGGAAGTTGATAGATCTGTTAATTTATATAGCAGCTCATGAACCAAATTAATTAGATTGATTTGTGGACAGTGTTATAAAACGTTCAATTACTGATTTTGCTGAAGCTACTTTGAGGTATTGCCTTTCCTAATGTTTACTTCCACTGGTTCTTCAGTTGAATTTTTGGTTTTTATTTATTTTATCAGGTTTAATTCTTTCTTGGGTCATAAATGTTATTCTCACCACTTACCTACTCAGTATTTCTTCATTTCCTTTAGATATTACTTTAACATAATAGTAATAGTCTAGTGATCATTCTTGTGGTTTAAACAGGTGTCATTTCGATTTGTAGTTTTATGTTATTCCACATTATTCTTCTGGCTTTTTCTTACAGTATTCTTTTTTGAATATATGCAATTTTTATCCTTACAGTTCAAGCAAATTAAAAGAAAATTTGCACCCTTCTAGAAAAAAAAGGGCAGAGATAAAAACATTATTTTCTCGAAGGAAATGGTTATTCTAATAAAGTACCAGAAAAGGCCAAAATAATAAGAAAAATAACATAGAATCTCAACAATAGATATCAATAAGCAGAGTGCATTTGAGAAAGTATTCGAATAGTTCTCAACGTGACTTTCTTTCATAATTTTCCAATAGAAACAATAGGTTAAATTTTACCTTATTATTACTGTACTAACATATTATCTCACCATGCCACTTACGGCGTAAATATCCAACTTCCAATTAATTCCTTCGATTAAAACAGCTGTTCACAACTAATTCTTGCATTTTAATAATCCGAGAAAGTGTTTCTTCAGCTGTAATAGATTGTTGAAGTAGCTCTATCCCTATCGTAAGTTAAACTGAAACCAATATGCTCGTTTTGACGCAGATAAACACTATTTATCAGCAGGAGACCCAGCATTGGATGTAATAACATCATTAGATGTAATGAAAATTGTATTAAAGTCACAGTGGCCACTAATATCTTTCTAATAGACACTCAGATATCTTCCGAGTCGATATCATGTAGCAGTTGAAAAACGAACTGATAATTTTTCTTCTTTTCAGTTGCTTGGCGGCCCAATTTGCTAATCAGGAACTTCTTTCTCTCACGTTCAGTGTGCCAAGAAAATGATTCAGATTGTACCTCAATTTTGAAGACGCGATAGTCGAATAATGAAATATTGATATACTCATTAAGCAAATATGTGATGAATCTTATTCGTTGAAAGTAAATATTACACTGTAAGTGAGTTAGAAGTTTTGGTATCGAAGGAAGAGTTCTTCAATGATGTCCCAGCATTATGCATCGTTTCTTTGTTTCATTATTGGCACATTTGGCAATTCCGCAGCTCTGTACATTTTGAATACGACATCTAAGGCAAGGAATCGGAAGCAAGTGCTTATGTTAAGTTGCCTGGCTGTTAATGATCTTGTAGCAATGGTTGGAATGTTTACTATGGTACTTGTTAACGAATATGCAATGGTGGAGAAAGAATATATATGCAAGGGTTTCGTTCTGCTCAGAGCCTTCGGCGTTGGGTCAGGATGTATAGCTCTTATCATGGCTGTGGAAAGGTGGCTTGCTCTCACAAAACCTTTTCTTTATCAACAGGTGAGAAAACAATTAAATTATTCAAAACTTCAATGACAAAGGAAACTGATTCGACAGCCATGTCCCGTACATTTCTGATTGTACGGGAGCACATCGAAAAAATGCACGGTTGTGATTTGTATTATTTTTTTTTCAGATTGTAACTTATGAAAGGTTGTTCAAATGCTTGATTGGTTTCTGGATTATATCTGCAGCGTGGACTTTTCTTCCTTTAGTTGGTTTTGGGTCGTACATCAAAGATGGAAAATGTTCAAGGTACAGAGATGCAACCACAGTACGTGACAAAGTATACGCTTATCTATTTTTTGCTTTTGGTAAGTTATCTTGATTATTTTCTGGAAATCACTTGAACCAGAGTTGCAAGATTGAGATTCTGTTTGTATTATTTGTTTATTCAGAAAAGTTCACCAAATTGAGGGTTGTTAAGATAATTTTATGGAAAGATTTTTTGTTGGAAGTGATGATTTTGAAAGGATCAAAGAACCTTTAAGGATTGGAAAGGAAATTCGAAGAAGATATTGTGAACTATTGGTTTTAATCTTGAGCTATTGATTTTTATACTTTTTTTCTGTATTTTCAGGTACAGCTCTTTTGTTGGGAATTTCTCTGTTGAACATGGTTCTTGTATGGACACTCTCCAGGTTGAAATCTTCAAGACGTGTTCTGATAAGAAGAGTGAGCAAATCTATGTTAACCAATAATGGAGTTACTTATACTCATAGAACTCCTGAAGAAATTGCTTTCTCCAAACTGATGTCAATACTAGGAATAACATTCGTCGTTTGCTGGGCACCACAAATGGTGAGTTTTTTGTTTAGTTCTTTGAATAGTATCAGCTTCACATAAACATCTTAAAAGGGACCATTCTGTAACTAAGTAGACAGGAATATCTTCCTTCTTTCCACAGAATCTACACTCCTCAGTCCTCAGTTCTTGAGTCAATTCTCATCATATGCTTTCCAAGGCGACAATGTCTTTTCAGAAAACCGTAACGTTTTCATTGTGTGATAGAAATATTTAAATAATTCTTTATACCTCCCTTGAACATTGTAGATTTCAAAATGTCTCAAAACATCCAAGTTTTCCAAGAAGAGTTGTAATTTCGAGTAGCCCGCTTTTCGGTAGATGTGACGTTTGAAGCTGTTATTTTTTTCCAATAAGAAGTGTTATTTTGAATAGCCCGCTATTTCGGTAAATTTCATATTTGAAGCTGTCATTTTCTGACATTTGACAAGTAGAAACTACGCCATTAATAAAAATGGAACTATACACGCTTTAAGCACGTATTGAAATTATTAAAATTCACTATAAAATGGTGAAAATTTGGCAGAGACGGTTCGTAAAACTCGAACATTTTCGTGTCGTCGTGAAGCACCTTGTCTGACCCCAATAAAGAAATTGGTGGAAAAATTCGAGCTGTTGGAAAAAGCCTCTCTATTCTCAACGTGTGACTGTTTGGTGCGGTTTATGGTCCGGCGGAGTCATTGGACCTTATTTTTCGAAAATGAGGCTGGAGCAACAGTTACGGTGAATGAATTGAGCTATCGAGAGATGATTAATGATTTTTTATGGCCGCAATTACTTTGAACAAGACGGAGCTAAGTACCACACAAGCAACGAAACCTTGATCTTTTGCGGGAAAAGTTTCCGCACCTTGTTATCTCTCGAAGAGGTGATCACAAGTGGCTACCGACATCTTGTGATTTAACACCTTGCCACTTCTTCCTTTGGGGCCACGTGAAAGAGAAGGAATACGCCAATAGCCCAGCGTCGATTCAGGACCTCAAAGATAAAATTCGTGAGGATATCGAGGACATAGGCCACTTTCAGGTTTGGTTATAGAAAATTTCATTAAAAGGATGTGGTCCTATAAGCGTGGTCGTGGTGGTCATTTGCCTGATGTTATTATCCACTATTAACGGCATAGCTTCTTTCTTATAATGAAATAAACATCCGATCATTTATATTGAAAAATGGCATTTTTCTTGAATATCAAAATAACAACCTCTTATTGGAAACCCCTTTACAGTTTGAGTAAAATGAGAAGAAATTCGTTTGGAAATTTTTATGCCTGACCGTTCTGAAACATTCAATTGCAAATCATAATACGAAAACTCTCCACCAAAACTAATTTTTGAGTAGGAAAGAATTTGTCATATCTTTTCCTACAAATTACATCCGATCATTTATATTGAAAAATAGCATTTTTCAATTAATATCAAAATAACACCTCTTATTGGAACACCCTATAAAGTTCGAGTGAAATGAGAAGATATTCGTTTGAAAATTTTTTTATGCTTGACCGTTCTGAAACATTCAATTGCAAATCATAATACGAAAATTCTCAACCAAAACTAATTTTCGAGTAGGAAAGAATTTGTCATATCTTTTCCTACAAATTACGTTTCCAATTTTTGTAAGTATGTGATTTTCCAGGGTAGAAACAATGGAGCATGTCTTAATGAGTTGACATAAATAAGCCTAATGAGATGGATAGCTCATTGAAAAAACTAATAATATCGAGTGTGATCTAACCTTTTTCGTTCATCAAAATGATTGTCAAGATTAAACCGACATCAAGGATTATTAGCGGATGCAAAAATGATATCCACACCGCCGAATTATTATTATAACAGGCAATTTAACAGAATATTGAACCGTCATCAATCAATGACAGCTGCAGCCTCCGAAAATCGAAGTGTTAATAACATGTTCCCAGAATCATGGACAGAAATGTTTTTTCTCTACTTTCAACATCGGTTTCATTACCGACATCACATGCAAGTTGTCGATAACAGTTGCTTTTGCAGTTTCAAAGGAACGCTCAAATCATGTTAACTTGGCGCAAAAAAGAATGGATATTAAATTTGAAGCCTCCATGTGCGAAAAATTGTCGGGTGTGCTTGGTTGTTGTGAATCCCTGGAAATCAGTCGAGGCCTCGGGCTAAGTGATGCACTAAACGAATGATCTGTCGAGCACTCTCGCTTTTAAACGAAATTTTTCACTTTGATCGTGTACGTGGTGGAAGAACAGCGAATCGCTTTCCTTATACAGGGTCTTTTGGATGTTCTTCTGAAGGAACACGGACGAAACGAATAATCTCATAAAAATTTGATTACAATTTATAAATGATTTTCCAATAAGAGGTGTTATTTTGAATAGACCGCTATTTCGGTAGATGTCACGTTTTGAAGCTGTTATTTTTTGACATTTGACAAGTAAAAACTACGCCATTAATAGAAATGAAACGATACACGCTTCAAAAATGCATTGAAATTATTAAAATTCACTATAAAAATGGTGAAAATTTTGCAGAGACGGTTCGTAAACCTCGAACATTTTTGGTTTGTCGTGAAGCACTTTGTCGGACCGCAATAAAGAAATTGGTGGAAAAATTCGAGCTGTTGGGACAAGTTAGTGATGTCAAGAATAAAAACCGCGCACGTCGCTCAAGAACAGCCGAGAATATTTCTGCTGCAGCCGAAAGTGTTGAAGAAGACCCAGTTTTGTCCATTTCTTGTCGTTCTTTGAAATTAGGCATTCCACAAACGTCATCACACCGTATCTTGCATAAAGATTTGAGTCTTAAGGCTTATAAGTTCAGTTAACACAAAACTCAAGCCGAACTCAACAACGTCGTGTCTTTGCTGAAGTTTCCGGACCGTGTTGTCTCTCAAAGAGGTGATCACAATTGGCCATCGAGATCTTGTGATTTAACACTTTGTGACTTCTTCCTTTGGGGCCACGTGAAAGAAGGTCTACGCCAATAGGCCAGCGTCGATTCAAGACCTCAAAGATGGAATTCGTGAGGCTATCGAGTACATAGGGCAGTCACTTTGCGATTTGGTTATGGAAAATTTCATTAAAAGGATATGGTCCTGTAGCTTGGTCGTGGTGGTCAGTTGCCTGATGTTATTTTCCATTATTAACGGCATAGCTTCTTCTTCATAATGGAATAAACATCCGATCATTTATATTGAAAAACCCTTCATTATCAGGGCTATTTCCATCATATTTACTTCTCATTTTCAACGTTTCGGTCAGCATTCGCTAGCAGTCTTCAGGGAAACACTTCATCAGACTCTGAACAATCAAGAAGCTGCTTTCATCACTCTCGGAAATGTTTCGTCATTTTCGACAGTTCTCAAAATTGGTGACTTCAATCTTTTTCAAATTCATCCAGTTGTCAAAAATTCATTTGATTTTTCAAGGCTTGAAATTATTATTGGAGTTCAGATATTTTTGATATCAACAGACGGTTGACAGATGAGGTTTTTGGTTATTGACTTGGGTCTCTCAAATCTTCTACGTCTCAGGTTTTCTTTTTTCGATAATATGGAAGCTCCTTCATTGAAAGCTTTAACACATCAGTATCTCCAAGTTGAGCTTCTTCTTTTTAAGCTGTGATTGGAACATTCAAGGGACGTTAAGTGTTAAGTGCTTTATCAGACTTACAAAGTACTTCATATGTGCAGTTTTTGTTAGTTGATTTTCTTTATTAGGTTTTACTTTGTCAAAACGAACGAGAGGGTAAAAATAAATCATAGTCATTAATTGATTTCTGAAACCTATTAAAAATGATAACAACAAAACGTTCCCATAAATGTAGGTCCGGAAATGCTTTCCATGATAAAGAGTGTTGACGTTTTGTTCGTAGTTTAGGAGGAGCTATCTCGAAATAACATTTGAATCACTTTTGCCTTTAAGGAAATCCAACAAAGACATCCTTACCTTACTGATCAGAAACACAGTTCGACATTCCCAACTGTAAAAACATTCAGACAAACTATCTAAACTTCTCTGGCAGCTAAAAGAACACCCAGTACATAGTCATGTAACTGCAAGCATTTAAACAACAATCGGCAGACTTCGTATAACATTTCCATACGTCAAATTGAAATCGTCAGATTAACACGATACGCACGAGAACTTTTCAGATTTATTGCGAGTCGACTTTCTCCCATCTTAACTTTTCTCCCGTACATACGTCCAGAGTGAGCATGAATCATAAAAATGTTCTGGAAATGATAAACTACCAACGAAAGTAATCCAAGGGATGTGCGCCTATATTCAGCTGAAGTTGCAGGTAGATAAAAGCTGAATTGGCCTACCTGTACGTCTGGCAGAATTTCCAGGGATATTCGAACCATTTGTCTGAATTCATCAAATGATCTGTATATTATATACCTATTCTTTTGAAATCAAAAGCTAACATAGGTAATACAATACATAAAAAAAGAAAAAATAATCTCAACTGAGGTAAGTGCAAAACGGGTTACCATAGTATTTTTCGTATATACTAGAGCTCAGAGAAAAACTCCAGTAGAAAAAACCCTGTCTCGCCGTTCCAATAAAAATAACACTTAAAACTATTTGAATATTGAAAAATTTCTTCTTTATTCAGTCCAACCGATAACCCTCTCCAAGATGCCTTCGAAATTTTGAATCTGAAGAGAAAAAATCGAGGTAGAAAAAAGGTACAGTAAAATGAAATGATTGAAACTCTATTAAATCGATTTGAAATTTACAACCCAATTCAAAAACGACTCTGTAACTTCATGTATAGCCCTTTAGCCATCCTGAAATTTAAATATTGGACAATTATCTATTTCTTGTATTATAATGAAAAGGAAAATGATTGGAAAGTAGAAATTTCTTATATCGATTGAAATATATTCTGGGAGGATTCTGCATTTCTTAAAAACTTTATAGGTTTTCACTTCCAGTCTCTGAAACAGAAATAATTAAAACATATTCAATTAAGATGAAGTGCTCCTGCGAGAATCTTCGCACTTATTGTCAGGAGCAAATTGGTCTTGGAGAAATTGTTGCCTAACAGTAAAACTGAAAAAGAAAATGAATTAAAAGGATAATGTAACGTTTCGGTGTTTATATCAGACACCTTCTTCAGACAAACTCGTAAAATCTCCAGAATTGTGTGAATTATCATTTTCAATCTGAATAATGTCAATCAGATTATTCAAATTCAGATGAAAAATCACACAATTCTGAAGATTTTACGAGTTTGTCTGAAGAAGGTATCTGATATAGACACCGAAACGTCACATTATCCTTTTAATTTATTTCCTTTTTCAGTTTTACTCTTAGGCAACAATTTTTCCAAGACCAATTGCTCCTGACAAATAGGTGCAAAATTCTGGCAGGAGCACTTCATCTTAATTGAAAAGGCGTCAAAAGTTTTACTTGAAAGCTGACTGAAATAAAAAGGGCGCCACTAGGATATTTTTAAATAACAATTATTTTGAATTCTGACAAAAATCTGTCGAACATTTTTTCTTGTGGGGCGCCAATTTTATCTAAAAGAATAACATCTTAACGTAGTATCTCTACTACAACAAAATGAGTTAAATTAACGACAAATTGAGGTGAAGATGTATTATTTTTCGACATACAAAACGGTGCACCACACGAATAAAAAGCAGAGGAGATTTCTTCTCACAAATTGAACGAAGAATTGAAAAATAATCATAACTTTGAAATATCTCAGTGGCGTACCATTTTTTTAGTCAGTTTTTAAGTAAAACTTCATCACTCTTTGTCTTAGAAACAATGTATTTTCGGATCTTCATTTATGGAATTTTTTTTCATTAAACCTGAATCTGAAATCTCTTTGGCATCCATTCAGTAACGCCCTGTATATTAAGTGGTCCTAGTGAAGTTAAAATATGAAAATTCATGGCACAAGTTGAGGTTAATTAATTTTAGAATATCTAGTCATATTTGAAGATAAATATGATGAAATCATTCACACGATTATAAGGCACAATAAAAAATCATCACAACAATATTTCTGTGTCTTACAATCATTATTCAGAATTATCAGACTCCCTAAAAAACATATAAGTGCTCAAGTATCCCGAACATTAATATTCGGATTCTGAAATACTTCTGATTGCGACTGAAATCACTACATGTCATGATATTATGCTATAATCGCTATGGCGTTCTGAATTTAACCATATTTACTCAGATGATATTTGATTGCGAGATCCGTAATCATCCATCACACTAATACAGGCATTAAATTTGACGGAAATTACAGGCCGTTTCAAAATTCTGATAATTTAACTATTTCGGAACTGAAAATAGAGAAAATGAGAAAAAAATTGGGAACCCCTGCTAAAATGCATATTGTCTTTCGCAAAGAAACAGTAATGCAAATTTAAAGATGTAACCAGTTGATCTTATCTGAATGAATGATCATTATATCTAGTCTTGAATGACAATCAAATATTGCATTAATTGGAGTTTATCCGAAATTAGAAATGTACCTACGCAGAGATTGGTATGAAATACACTTGACAAAAAAAATTGGGGGTCACATCAAATGTTCATTAAGATTTGTGTAATATATTAATTGCACTTTATGCTTTCAAATTTGACCTCCTATCATAGAATCACATAATATTATTTGATTTAAAACATCCTTTCGTTTTTTTAAGGTTAAACGCGTAGCTTTGAAAATGAAATATCGTTTATACATTTAATGAACTGTAACAGCAAGTTAATACGCCATGAAAATTTATGAAAAAGGTCCTTACCCAACATTGACCAATATGGAAATTCTACAGCAAATTTGCGGGATCTACTTTCTGGAGGGTCACTTCAGAGAGGTACATTGAGATATTTGTAATAGTTATTCCGCTGAGATGTGCATCTACGAAATATCTCGTACATACAAAATTGTAGCATGTGTATTTCATAGTATAAATAAAAAAATTAGGAAAAACATAAACATAGAACACAGTTGAAAGAGCGAAATTGGAGAATCAATTTCCTTAGGGCTCACTTCAGGCACGAGTTTCATCAAGACTTTTGTAGAATTTTGATTGGACTACATGCTCTCAAATTTTGACCACTTATAACTGAATCACCTCGTATATTTAACGTTATAACATCCCTTCCTTTTGAAATTGATGATTGTTTATACATGTAACGAAGCGTGAGAGCACCAGGGAGTATCAAAATATACCGCTTCACCATAAAAATTAATGAAGGAGATTCTTACCTCTATTTAAATTTTCTGTTTCAGATCTGCATTCCTCTGGTCCAGTTTTACAAGAACGACGATTTCCAACGGTTGTACCGATTAGCTGATTTTTTGATGGCTATTTACTTTACTTTAGACCCTTATATTTACGTAGTCTACCGTTACATGCAGAAAAGCGACGTTAGTTTTTGTCCCTGTGGAAAAGGCCCAAAAACCCTAATCACCTACGCTCCCTCTACTAATGAGATGTCAAGTGACGCTCCTACGGTGGTGGTACATCAGCCCAACCCCTGTACACAAGCTTGAATATTAGAAATAAATTCAGCGTGTCAAAAAATAACGTAACTCAATTATTCTTCTACGAGGAAATATTCGCACCTGTCCATTTTTAATTTTAAAAGCAATTTATCCTTTGATTTTTTGAAGTTTATATATTTCACCCCCTACGTCTCGTAGCTCTCTACTTTATTTTTCCTAACGGAAACGTGATTGAGAGTAGGTATTGCACTAATTGATTTTGAGGGAAATCCACGAATTCATGGATTTATAATTTCGAAGACAGATATGATTGTTGGAATTTGAAATCTCTCACCCCCTACGCCCCACATCCCTCAACTTTTTTCAAATAGGAATATATTGTTCATTAAATGAAAGGGAATTTGATAGCCTTTCATTTCACTTGATATGTCACAATCCATACAGCATTATTTGAAAAAAGGGCTGCGTAGGGGATGAGAGATTTCAAATTCAAATAAGCATTTGCTTTTGAAATAACATTTCTTTTAGTAAAAATTAGTAAAATTCTTTTTTTAGTCACGCGAATAGGAAATTAATCTACCTTTCATTTGATGTTTTGCAACCCATATATTTCTATTTGAAAAATAAAGTAGAAGGGTGCGGGGTGAAAAATATGGAACTCAAAAAAGCAAGGGCTTTTGAATTCAAAATAGACAGGTGCGGGGATTCTCCCCAACAATTTTTCGTACGAAAATATTGACGAACTACGTTACTTGTTTGGCACGCTGTATTGATTTTGGCATTTATCAATACTGTTTTGATATTCAAAATGAGTATATGAATATTATCACTATTTTGATTCTCGAATATCACAAGATATTTTTTAGAATATTGATTTTCGAAGTCTATTATTATAGGGGTTGATCATAGAGTATTTCTGATAATGTACTTAATTTAGATTAAATGAACGTTGAATATTATGAAATTTTCTAAGTTGAAACTAGATAAAATTAAACCTTTCAAACAGCTACCAAAATATATTAAGTAATGTAACGATGATTGATGATATCTGAGATTATATCTATCAATTCATCAAGGATAATTCGTTTCAGATAATTTGGGTCATGTAGATTTAATTTTCCCATCAAAATATGTCGAAAAATACCTCTTGACAATTTTTTCTGCTGTCATTCCATTTTTATTTGCATATTTTTGTGACCCAAATATTGTGGCATTGATGATTTCATATACATATAAGATGAGGTATATGTATTTGATACCGTGAAATATCAATCAGTAGTTTTTTGCTTTCATTGATCTCATTATCATGGTTAATTTAGATGACAAGCTTTGGTGTGGGGTTGTCAATTTTGTGAAATGATAGAAATTTTCCAATATACAAATATTAAAATTGGGTTGCTTCATAAATAATCAAGAAAGGTACATTTTTTATATTTAATATAAGTGTATGAGGATTTCTCAAATTTTTTAGGGAAGAACCATGATATTAGTAATAAAAATTAATTTACGAATTTTGAATAAAAAATAATGCGTAATTGTGATGAATAATTTTGAATAGAGTATTTTTACCAAATAACCTTATTTGATCATTTATTTTTACTTTTATATTGATTTTTACATGATGTGATTTTTTGTCCCAAATCTTACTATTATTTTCTTGTATATAGATACGAAATTATAAATTTAGTATAAGTATGTCTGATATAACCTATTTAGCTATTTTAAAGTTATTGTATCAATTTTTTGTGGAATATTATAGAAAATAAACGGTAACAGTTATTGAGTAATTTACGTTTTTTCATCAGAACAAGTGTAGTTCTGATTAATGGGTTGTCAAGTGGAAAATGAAAATCCAATTGATTTGAGCTTCCGATGGATTAATTCCATTGATAAAATCAACTGATTTATTGCCGCTCTCGTCGTCCGCTGCAAATTCATTTTTCCAGGCTCGGACCTAAAAATGTTAATCTCCGGCTTTGAAGAGTGATTTAAATCATCTTCTGACGTTTTGAACAATATAAGGACGAACACAGTAAGGATTATTTGAAACGTCCTGTTCATAACGTGCAATTCTTGATAACCGAACATTCATTGATATATTATTTGGGCTGTTTCCATCATAATTACCCTGTTCAACGTTTCGGCCAGTATTCACCAGCTGTCGTCAGGAAAACACTTTAAACACTTAACTGTCAGATAATCAACTTCCGTCACTCTTTGAAAATTTTTGTAATTAATTGAAATTCAGGAATGATTATGAAAAACTTGTGATCATAATAAAGAGATGCCATTGTAACCAATGCTGAAAATCTCTTTAGAAGCCTGGGCCATTAAATTTGCAAAGAAGCCTAGATGAACAAACATCGGAATTCGAACCTTCAATTTGCAATAATAATGAAAAACTTGTAACCATAATCAAAGGAAAGCATTGATTTCATCTACACCTGAAATTATAAATAATGAAATTGCCTTCATTAAAGAGTTTCTTCTAGATAATCAATACCCATCAAATTCATAGAAAGAACAATTACAAATTTAAAATGAAGAATATCTAATCAGAATTCTAATGATGATCAGGTACAAACAGAAAACCGTCAAGAACAACTAAATTTGTTGAACGTCATTCCTCATATTCCTGGAAAAAATAAGAAGAATCGGTTCCAAATTCAACATAAGAACTGTTTTCAAAACACAAATGATTTGAGATCCATTCTAACCAGAACGAAACCAATGAATGAGACACAGAAATCATAAAAATGTGTTTACAATATTCCCTGAATATGTGAAAAATCTTATACAGGAGAGACATCAAGACCTTTAGATATAAGAAAACGCGAACATAAGAACAACATCAAAAATAGAGACATTACAAGATCACAAATCGCCGATCATGTATGTTCAAATAGAGGAGATCATATGATAAACTGGAACAACACAAAGATCCTAATGACAGATCCTGACAATTATAAAAGGAAAATTAAGGAATCCACATTAATTTTGTTAGATGGAGTAACTAATTTGGTTTATGATTCTGTTTGAATAGATCGTATTCGAATTAATTCATTGAAGAAAGAAATGACATCAAGAAATTTCAAAATTAAATAAATCACCATCTACATGTGTTGACAACTTGCAATGTCCAATTAGACTGCAAACGAAGAAAAACACAATTTCAAAATTTCACAAGTTTATCTGAAGAAGTCCGATATAGACACCGAACGTTACATTATCCTTTTCATTTTTATTTCCTTTTTTAGTTTTACTGTTAGGCAACAATTCTTTCAGAACCAATTTGCTCCTGACAAATAGGTGCAAGGATTTACGCAGGAGCATTTCATCTTAATTATTTTTTTTAATTACAGTGGAACTTCCCTATAACGAACGTCTGTATAACGAATTTCCATGTATAACGAATTGCTTGCAGACATTGCACCTTGAATCCAAATTCCATGTTGAAAACACCCTCTATAGCGAAGTAAATTCTCCCTATAACGAATTATTCAAAGAACATCACTCTTTGAATGAGTATTGTGGTAATAAGGGTCGGTTTTTTCCGAAATTTTTCCGACGTACGTAATAAATCCCGACCTTAAACTAAATCATTAGGGCGGGCAGAGAGATCCTTCTGAAACAGTTTTAAAAACACCCCTGGCTGTTAGGTTTCAATCTAATCATTACGCTAGTCTAGTCGCTAGTGTGAAAAGTTGTGCGAAAATGTCCAAAAGTAAGTGCATAAGTTTGAATGATAAAGTTTAATTAATCAAGAAGTCGACCGCGATATTACCGACTAATTTTCTGTATAACGAAATTTTTTTATAGCGATTTTTTTGCGCGATTTAGCGCTTTGGTTATAGGTGTATTTCTATTTCAGAGACTGGCAGTGGAAACCTAAAAAGTTTTCTAGAAATGCAGAATCCTCCCAGATTATATTACAATCGATTTCTGAAAAAAAATTATCTCTTCAGAAGTCTGGGTCATACGAAGGGCAAGATCCGCTTGCAACCGCTGCCATTCCAAGTGGTCATCAAGTAGGTATTTCCGAAAAAGATCGCTGGTCATTCTACCCGATATAATACACGAACAATTTCCCCACTTCATCGAAATTAATTACAATACTTTCAAGTCTTTTAGCCGATGGCCCTGTGCAGCCATTTCACAAGAGAGTAATGTTACCGTTACTTGTAAACACCAGGTCACTTCAGCCAGTGCTTGTCTCTGCCCTAAGAAGTAGTCAGTTCTAGTCAAGTGCTTCATAGTGTCTGCACGTGCGCGGCTTGGTAGTTCTTCTTTGCGCGCCGAATTACGAATTTTTATTTTGTGACTTAAGTTTATTGTGATACGATGAAGTGCTTCGAATTTCTTTTAGTAATATTCCTTTTTGGTAAGTCTCAATGAAGCCTAGCTTGTTGTAAAACAATGTCTGGTAATGAGGTGAATGGAAATCGTTAACTAAGTACCACTTAAGTTATTTCCGTACCTAATTTGAATCTAGACCATTTGTTGAACGATACGTGTGGATTTTACAAAGTTCGAAATGAAATTGACTGTTTGTTGAAGATTGATTCACTGAATAAACTCTGGTTCCGTGTCAGATAAGTCAATTGCAAGAATCAACAATGCTTAAGTGAATAGGTTCAAAATTGGGGCACTTATCTGAATTGGTTTCTCTTTTGACCGCTGATTCCTCGCAACAATTCAAAACACCAGATTCAAGTTCATTAACACACCTGGTGAGTCTTGAAGAAGTAATGAATGAAATTGTTGATATCGTGACGAGAATCTGAGATAAGTGGCGGCATTTGAGAAGATCATTGACGAAAAAATTATGATTATACTTTCTTTACATCACTTTCCCATCGAAGTGTTTTTTGTCTTGAAAATTTTGCAACGCTATTTCGTCGCAGATTTCCAAAGTGTGAAAACGACTAGATTCTAGAATACTAGAAAAGTGTGCCAGTAGGGTAAACCTATGTATTTTGTTCGTCAAAATTTTTTATGTATGTAATGGGGTCACCTGACTTAGTCCTCGAGACTATAATTTGAATTTATTGCTTTTCGGTGATGTTCAGAGCTAAAAGTTGCCATTAGGTTTTCCGCGAAAACCGAGTTTTCCGACCTGCAATTTTTCATCTTATCTGATTTTCTGAAAACAAGGCAGGTTTGGCGAATTCCAGTCTTTTCGCGAGTTTTTCCCCGTTCTTGTAAGCACTACTCAGGAAATGGAAAAGTTAGTAGAGAGGCTGTTCTATTCTGGAGCATTTCTCTCGGGTTTTTGTACAGAAATATTGCAGAAAGGTTTCGCTATCGCGATTCATTGTGAAACTAATTCTGGCTCTTCGGAAATGAAGAGCGAAAAAGTATCAAATTTATCCAATTAGCCTTGGAAAACTTTCGTGAAATATGTGGATATTTGGAAACATCGCAAACCAGTTTGCTTATTGATAGACCCATACACGAATTCCTGCAGATCGTGAATTATTGCTTTTGGGTTGGTCAGTGCAATGCAGCAAAATTCAAGCAGTATTCGAAATAAGCATCGCCTGAAAAATTTGAACCTTATGAATAATTACCTTTTCGAGGCTTGGTAACGTTGTTATTACCGAAATACTTTCATTCTGACTTTAAGCTCATTTAGACCGGATGTAATTTTCTATTTATTATTATTTATATATAATATATTTATTTGAAATAAAGGTACCATCAAAATAATGCGAGTATTATAGTCTTCAATAAATAGTGCATTATCAAATTCAATCGTCAAACTATCGTTTTGGCTTTTTTACTCTACATTCCAATTAGATGGCCTATTGAATTATTACCTGAAGTTAAACCTCGACTTCTATAAGAATTCTAGAATAATAATATAAGTAGGTTATTTTGCCTTCAAATAGTACTGATATGATAGTAGCAAATATGGGTCATTCCTGAAATGCAAGATTTCTCAAAATTCACATATGTGCTTTGTTAAAATCAATATTGTTTTTACCAAAGCCAAGGTTGTGGTGATTGTTGAATGTTCTGATCAATCGTTCCTTTTTTTAAGAGTTCGTTCTTTTTAAAGAAGTGCTATATCGTTTTGCCTACATGTCTTTAATTTCCAAATTGAGCCAAAAATGGCCTCAAACGATAGTGTTAGACTCCCTGATGACGAATTCGTGGTCAAATTCAATTCTGTCCGTGGGACCTTCCGTTAGCACAATAACTTTCGAAGGGATTTTCCTAGAGACTTGAAATTTTCAGGCTGAGTTCGTTTCCAAATGGCTCGATTAAGTTCGTTAACCAGCCAAATCGTACAGGGTGTTCCATAAAATATGGCCCATTCAAAAATTTGGTTCCTCAATATCTGAGAAAAACGAAACCAATAGAAATGTAGTGTTAACGGCGTAATGGAAGATGCTCATCAACAAGCTTCATGCAAAATTTTGAGGCCATATTGTTAACAGAACCATAGAAAATTCAATTGGAGTATTGAAAAAAGAATCTTTATTTTTCCGTAACAGGATATCCGATTCAAGTGAATTCTATTTTGTGAATTGAAACTAATATACTGAATGTTCATGCGAAATTCCAAGAAGATCTCAACATCAGAACCATAGAAATTAATTTTTGTAATTATTTATTTTTTACATTTTACATTTTTTGAAAAATTTGCACAATATAATTCCGATTGTGCTGAGATTCTGCATTTATATATTTGGTATCAATCTCAAATCCCATATAAAATTCTGAGTTGATAGTCTTATTGCTCCACCAAAGAACGGGAGCTCAAAAGCCTCTGCTCAGGCCTTTACTCTAATTTTTTTTCTATTCATCAGTCGATGTATATTTATTTTTTTCATTTATGGCAGGTTTCGAATCCAGTGGATGATCATTGAAAATATCGGTACCAATCAACTCAACGATATCATCAACTCAAATATTCAATAGCAAGTATTGAAAATGTAGGCTTAAAGCTGTTTTGAAGCAAGAATTGTTTTTGTTAGGAGAGGGACCATATAACAACATACTCTTATGTCCGCTCTTGTAGGTTATTCTTTACCAGCTGTCAATACCATAATTAAGTATTTAATGGTATAGCATGGTCTGAATATAAGATACTCATTGAAAACCATCGGACTAGTGTTGGGTATCGCTCACACTGCTTAGGGCAGATCCTATTGATGATAGGAAAAGGAAAGAATCACTCTTACTTAATTAACACTCCAGGCAAAAGACTGATTTTACCTTCCAGTGAGAAGGCTTAACAACTCAATCATTGTCAAAAAACGAATTAAGGCTGTTTACTAGGTTTCTCACAGGTCATTGAATCGTGAGATACCACCTACACAAGATCTGTGAGGAAAACTCTGAATATGTGTATGTTATATGGATCAGTACCATAATCTTACAAACATATAATATGCCAATGCAAGTTGTTGGTGCGAACTCAAGTTATTTGATAGATGGTATGAAACTACACGCCAATCTACGTTAGAATTCTAGAAAAATCACTTTGCGAAGGAAGTAAAATTCCTGAAAAAACGTAAAAAAAATGGAAAAATGGAGGGTGGTTTTGTGCCAATAGACCACAATCTAATATTATCTGAACTACTCTTATAAAATTTTGCTTTTTCATTCTGCATGTTATTAAAGAATAATTGAAGCGTTTTTAAAATCAAGTATCCTTTGCGTAATTCAGCTGATTATCACTCAAGTGAAACGAGTTAGCTTTTATACGAAATCTATTCTTTACTCTATTCCTACCCGTAGATTGTTTTCGTTGAAATTCTTCTGGAAAATTGACGCAGATATTCTTGATATCGAAAATCCCCCAATTGGCTCTCCAATCGTTCAATACCAATCTCAAAAAGTTGAGGATATACAGAAAACAGTAGGATTTCTTGAAATGACGTTTTGATTTCCACGTTATTTTAAATAATTCTGATGTTGGGAAATAGTGAATCAAAATACTTGTAGGTGGAAATTTTCCGTGTGGGCAGTTTATTGTTTGATTTCTTGAAATGGCGATGTTACATTGAGTTCTTTTACTGAAATGTTACATAAACCACCTACGAGTTTTGTCGAATTGTACATTCATTCGTCTTTGAGTATTTTCGAAATAATAACTGTATAATTATTATTTCACCGTTTGAATATTGACAATATCCTTCAGGTTTTCCCATGTTTTTGAGACTTTCTATTCTCAAAATTATTCGAGAAATCTTCGTTTGTAATTACACTGGATGTTTCTGAATTGATACGAAGGATTTAAGGAGGTGAGTTCTCAGATTATTTTATGAAAAAGACTTCCAAAAATGTTGGTCCGGAAATGTATCGTTTTCAGAGATACAGGGTGTTGAAGTTTTACTTAAAAATTGATTGAAAAAAGTGATACGCAACTGAAATATATTATAAAATGACAATTATTGTCGAATATTCCTTCAATTGGTAACAAAAAATATCTTATCCTTTTTTTTGGGGTGCGTCGTTTTTATGAAAAAAAATATTTCTTAACGTAGGGTCTCTACTTCATAATATGTAACGAGAAAAACGCCTCAAGATGTTCTAATTTTTTGACATTAAAAAAAAGGCAAATTTTTCTTTTCACAAATAGAACAAAGCATTAAAAAAAATGTCAGTTTGAAATATCTCTGTGACCTACCACTCTTTTCTAGTGAGTTTCTAAGTAAAATTTCAACACCCTGTATCATGGAAGATGACGAATGAGCTCTTTAAATCTCTCGCATCAATTCAGACACCACTGGTTTGAAAAACTTGACGTAAAGATGGACAAATGATTGATAATAAAACTGTTCAATTTTCCGGGAAGGATTTTTTTGATAGAACCGATACAAGAAACTACTTTCGCGAACCTATCGAAGTTAAGCCTGTATATTTGTGGAAATTAATTTGAAAATTATTCATTTCAGAGTTTTCCTCGTGAAAATTCTAATTTTCATTTTCTCCAAATACTTCCCTGATAACGTCCCTGAACACCCCTATGTTCGACTAAAACTATGGCCGACTCCGTGGCAATAAATAAATAAAAGCACGAAATGATCAGAATTCAATGCATTTCATGAATTTCCATTGTAGAGTTTTCCGAACGACCTCTCTTTCATGAGGAAATATTTCCCCTTTTCATCGCATTTCAGGTGTACTCCCACATGAATGAAGATACCTACCCAAAAATCTCTTCCATGTCCCAGAGGAGATTAGCCAGTGAAGCTGACCTCTAATTTTTATTTATGATGTAATATTTCAAAATTCAAACTTTCATATGCAGGTCAAATGATTTAAATGTAGGTCATCGCGTTTGGAATAATATGGATGGTCAAATAGTTTCCTGCGAGAAGCATTTGATATTTTAACTGCGAATAAAAGAATAAATGTGATTCTATTGGCTGTCCCTACGAAAAATATGTTTTTTGAATATCTTCTTATAGAATAGTAGTCGTCATTATTCCCATACCTATGTTTATTGTGAACAGTTGGTGTTATCTTGAAAGTTTTTTCGTAAAAAAACTGTTTCTGTTTTTCGCTATTTTTTCAGAAAAGCGAAATATTTTGCAATAATATACAGGGTATCTGTAAACAGATGCGAGGGACTTTGGGAGATGATTCCTCGATGAAATAAGCAGGGGTAGTTCGTAATTTTTTTTTCGTAATCGACCCCCCTTCCAAGATACAGCCTTTGGAAGGCGATGACCAGTTGACAGTTTTAAATTTTTTTACGGCTTCCTAAAAGCACTGAGTCATAAAACTATACAAAATATGAAGCACTAAGTATATGTTACTCACACAATTTTGTAGATCTCATAACTTTATAATTAGGGGTTAAAAATAACAACCCCTATGATTTTTGATCAAAAACTGTTTTCGTGGAATTGATTTTCGAAAAATAAAATTCTCTCATGGTTTCCCATTCAATTCTGGAGGAAAAAGTTTCCTGCAAATTTTCGATACAGTCGATACTTATCTCGGAAAAAATAAAAACTTACAAGCAGTTATGATCACTGTTCAACCCATTTCATCGGATAAGAGTTCCATAGAATGAATATTCTAAGATATTGTATGTCTATGACAGGAGATAAAGATGTTCTCTAAATCTTTCGGAAAGTTTAATTACTAATTTCGGAAGTAAATTATATCCGTAATATTTATTTTCACAAATAGAACTTTCCTCGATTAATAAGCATAATTGACAAAACCAATTTTGAGCATAAACAATATCTTGGAATATTCATTCTATGGACAATAGGATGAAATGGAATGAACTGTGATCATAACTGCTTGTAAGTTTTTTTTCCGAGAAAAGTATCACTGTGTCGAAATAATTTTTCCGCCAGAATTAAATGGAAACCACAAGAGAATTCTATTTTTCGAAATTCTTCCGTTGTTCAAAAAAAAATCAGAAAATTATTGAAATGACAGGTCATTTCATGACTCATATTCCTGAATATCTTTCTGTTTTCACCAGACAACCATGAACTCATCAAAAATTTATCATTCTTTCGAATGACGAATCGGATTTCGAATTTAAGACATTTATTTATTCCGAAATCTGCGGTATTTCATACCTATTAGTTGAGTAAGCCATCGTAAATTTACGATGGAAAATCCACGATGAAAGTGAATACAGAGGTGATATCCTCATCAAAATTTTAAGAAGCACCTAACACTTCAACACTCTAAAAGTTCTATAAATATCAAGAATAAAACACTGTACAATGTTAGTAAATCTTCGATACTCATTAAATATTCACCTCTGTGAATTAGAGCTTAACACACCTCCAAGTAATTTTCGACCTTGCAACTTTTCGATATAAAAGGAAAGAAGTCTGTCTATGTTCTTGTTTGAGGAATCTTAATCAGCAAAAAAGATATTACGTTGACGCTACAACTTGTTCCAGGATAAAAAAACTATTGAACATTTTTTTGCACTAGATGCCATATAGTCATGGGCCAGCGCCTGTTTTTCATGATGATTACTAACAATCTGAATTTTTGTGAGTAGCTTCATTTTGACGAGACGCCCAACTTTTCCTCTACGAAAATTCTCGATAGTGAGGGCTAATACAGTATGGAGGCGTCAAAAGTGTTAAATGGTTGAATTTCCAAATTTGACTACTAACAGCTCCTTTATAAATTAAATCTTGAAACAATTTTATTACAAATTGAAAATAATAATTGTCTTACAAAAATGATGATTCTATCAAAGTGTTCCCCACTCCCAACACCAATATTTCCTTTATGAATAAGTCACTTGTCCTACAAATTGAGTGGTACATTTTTCCGTCCTTCGCTCGGAAATTGTCAATTGTTAGTAATCTTTTTTAATGGTGGGTTCTGTGGTACAATTTCTGAGGTAGGACTGGAAAAGCGTACCACTCAATTTGTAGGACAATGTGACTTATTCATAAAGAAAATATTTGCTAAGCAACAGTGAAAAAATCAGCCGGTAAGTAATAATTTTTTTAGACCTAGTTGTTGATACATGTTGGGAGTGGGGACACTTTGATAGAATCATCATTTTTGTAGGACAATTATTGTTTCAATTTGTAATAAAAATTGTTTCAAGATTAATTTATAAAGTAGCCGTTAGAAATTTAATTTGAAAATTTAACCATTTAACACTTTTGACGCTGCATACTGTATTAGCCCTCACAATCGGGAATTTTTGCAGAGAAAAAAGTTGGGCGTCTAGTCAAATTGAAGCTATCCACAAATTTTCAGATTGTTAGTAATCGTTATAAAAACAGGCGCGCTGGCCCATGGACTAATAACATAACACAATAAATCTCAGCATGATCGGAATAATATTCTGAAAATTATTCAAAAACTAAACTATGTGAAAACTTGAAAATAAAAAATTTCAATTCAATGGTTCTGATGATGCGATCCTCTTCAAATTTTGCATGAACATTCAGTATATCAATCTCCCTTCACAAATCAACCAAATCGGTTGTCTTGTTTGGAAATATAAAGAATCTTCTTTTCTTATTCCAATCGTATTTTCTATGGTCTGATTTATCATCCGTTTTTTCTTCGAATTGTATCATCCTCATTGAAATCCTTCAACTCCGAAAAACTGAGTATAAGATAGTTCGTTTGAGAAAATCCCATATGATAAAGCCATAATTTTCCTTCAAAGGGAACACAGATTAATGAAATTGTTTCTAATTGGAAGAGGATAAAGCAAGTGAGCTAAGAAAACGGCTTTCTGCAATTTTCCACCAACTGCTTCAAAACCTCCACGCTTTCCGTCGGATTGATCGTGAATTTTCCTAAACTAACTAGTTTGTCAGAACTTCCATTCTCACGGCACCTAAATCTAGATCCAGATAGAATCAATTCGGTGCTAAATCAAATAACACGGTTAGCTTCAATTGACAAATGAAATTCCTACATTCCCTTTGTTACAATTTCCCCTTTCGAAGAATCCGCAAACACCCCAAGGTTTTCAGGGATAATACCCCTCTAAATTGAAGCTACACTCATGGAAAAAATAATCGATCCCCTCAAAAATCGATGAAGTTTGTTTATTCATAACAATGTTATTTCATGTCCGATTTGATTGAAGTTTTTTCCCAATTGTAGGTAAGTCCATACGAAATCAATCCACAGTTTCGAATTCCAACAATTCAGTTTATACAAGGCGAAACAAATCTCTTTTTTTTTTGCTTTAACTTCGAAATTACCTGTGGTGTGCTCCAGTTTTTCCCCCCATGTGTTTCCTCATTTATAATAAAGCACACATATATCGTTAACATTTGGTTTTTTATTTTCAACAATAGCTTATTTTTTGTTATGATACAGGGTTTTTCAGTAAAACATTAATTTTGCTAAGGCTATATACAGTTTTTCAACAATTTAACCTCAAATTCTGACCTAATGAAAATAAACTGAACAGGGCAATTCTTCTTAGCATGCCCTGAAATAAGGTTTTAATCAATAAGAGCATCACTGAGCTGCTGCAAATTTTCAGGAGTTGTTACACGAGATCGAATTTTCCTCCTAAGAGCATCCAACAAACCTGCCTATTGGGTTCAAATCTGGGCCTAGAGCAGGCCAATTGAATTCTTGGATATCAACCTTTGCTAAATCTTCCTGACAATCTTAGCACACTTCGTCGGTCATGATCATAATTAGCAGGAAATCGTCTCCAATAAACGGTGTGCAGTACGGAGAACATGTGGTGCTGAACTTCTCTTGTTTTATGTTTTCACTTAGTTTTCAGTTTATTTTTATTACGTTCGGATTTAAGGTTAAATCTGTGAAAGTACTTTCATAGCCATGGCGAAATTGTGGAGTTAAATGTTGCTCTGACGTCTGACAACCCCGTATCACTTAACAAAAATTGAGCTATTGTTATAAATAATGAACGAAATTGTCAAGAGAAGATGTTCTTGACGATGAAATAAGAAATCTCAAAGTGGAACAACTGAACACACCAGGGGTGGTTCTGAAGTTAGGGTGAAAAACAGATTTTGTTTCGCCCTGTACAACATGAGGTACGCCGAGTTTTCTGTAATTCAAAACTGGTGATCGATTTCGTACGAACCAACCTACAATTATTGTAAAAAAGATTAATTCAAATCGGACTTGAAATAACATTTTTATGAATGAACACTTCATCGATTTTTTGAGCGTCGATTATTTTGCCGATTGTGTATTTTCCCTCAAACTCAATGGATTCAAATTATTGGACTGAGGTACATATTTGTTGTTCTTCTGATTAGTTGTGCTGACCTTGTTTCCTTCTAGTGGACATGGCAAGGTCGCTGTTAATAGTGAAAAGACCGATGGAAAGTACCTGCGGCTACTCTTGGATCTCAACGAGTTGAACATTGGCACAGATTTGAATTTGTTCAATTTGAAGTTGGATCGAAACTGTCCACTTTGATTTCCATGCGAATTTAACTTTCGCTACTGGAATCTAGATTCGATTTCATTGAAATATTTGATGAGGATATAACGATATAATGATCGCTTCATCACTGCTTTCTTGCTCGAAGGATTTTGTTAATCCCCTTTCTTATGTTGGAATAACTTCTTATGGGATTGATCTTTATGCAACACCTTTTGAGCCTTAAACGAAATATTATGTATTAAAATACCAGCATTCCATTTAACAATCCTTTGAATAAATTCTTAGTTACTTCCGAGGATATTACCCACTTCTTATTTTTTTATTTGAATTGCCTTATTGGAAAACCTACATCTCTGAAATTTCAAATGAAAAGTGGTTTCGGACATTTAGGTTGAATTATCTCTGAAGAATTCTTGGTGATTCTGTCTGCTTCAGCTCTTTACTACAAATCAAGCAGGGTTTGCTAGGATAAGTGAAAAAGTATTGGAGATCGTCCCCAAAGGAAACTTTCAGATATTGAGTTTGACGTTACCAAAGTTTTTTATGTCTTAACTTATTGCAATATAGATAATTTTCAACAGCTATAATGATGATATCCATCACGTTCAATAGACATGAAACCAAATATTCTCTACTGGTTTAGAATTCATCACTCGATAATGGACTCTTTTTCTTTGATGTTGTATTGCCTAGACCTAATATTGGGAGGAACATTATGAAGAATTATGTCCCATTAAAAGTTTAATTTCATGTTAAAATTACACACCTGTAATTTTCATACCAATATATTTATGATTGAAAAATTCATGCAACATAGTATAACTCGTAATCATTTCGCACAAATGCAATCACTTGAGCTTGAGATGACAAGTGTAATCACTACTTTTTGAATTTAGATTGATGAATCGTGATTAGTTCAAATTAATCACCTAGCATTCATTAACCAACAGGTGTATAGGATAAAAATCAGCAGAGTCAAAAATCAAAATTGGTGGTATTTAAAATGTTTCATTACATTATATCTCACTAATTGACACCTAGAGAAACAGTTATTTTTGGACGATTAAAACTACATTTCCCAATCCTCTTAATTCGTAAGAATATCGCCGAAAACCTATTGCAAAATTCGAGTATAAATCATATTTATTGTAAGTAGTTGACGTCAAATTTTTCGTTTTCCATCTAACATTGAACTCATACGAATATATCTTATTGTGAAAAACCAAGTTCACATTGACTTTGAGGTGTAAGATGTTCAATTATGTCGAAATTCAGTGTGTTTTACGCTTTCTCTTTTCTTTATGCATGTTGATTTAGTTGAAATATATTGATTTGACCTTTGGAAATGTGATTGCAAATATTCACTCTTCTCCAAATATATTTGTTTGATTCTTGATTTGGACTACTCTATGGGTAAAAAATTAACATATGCTCAAAAATTTCTATTACAACTTATTCGAGAATAAATTACAGAATATAGGTGTCAAGCAAACTTGAGTTATGAGAGTTTTGAAGAAATAAAAAAGAAAACAATGATAATTGATAGTATTTGCTGCAGCATATTTACACGTACTGATGGAAATGTAAAATGAGAATACATTTCATCAAAAACATTGATCCTATCATCCAATAATTTTTCACCAATTTTATATTTTTTTGATCTTTTGTTCGGAAAAATACACGCCTTTATTCAATTTTTTTTGTGCAACGCATTCTTAACTTCATATAAATTAAATATACATAAATATAGCAAATAGAAAATTATTTTTTAATCGCTTGAATGTTTAATTGAATAATCAGTTTCATTTCGAATTTGTATATCCACACACGCCTTGTTCATTCTAAAAGAACGAAGATCTTGTAAATTCTGAAATCATAAGTAATTGATCCACTTGCATTAAAATGTTGCAAGCGACAATCGCAATGTAAGCGATTGCATACTTCCTGGGTTACTTACAGTTCGAAATTGATCTCAAAATTGCTGAATGAAAATTATTTCGATTACAGCATGGGACCATTTTCGAATATAGCAAATGTACATATATTTCCTTTCCATGTAGGTATTCTTGCTTCTGATGTAATGATTAATTTTTATTTCAGGACTGATTATTGTAGATAATTAGGTGGTTATTTGCATGAATGGTTTTTGCTCGATTTTTTAACATTAAACGAGTAGATTGAATAATATTGTTTGAAGAACTAGAGAGTCTTCTGGTTTGTTTCTGATTTGAAAGTTCTATTAGTGTACAAATCAATACATTCTTCTCTCTCCTTCTCTGCTATTGTCAGAAAAAATTTTTCAAGACTGTTTATAATTTAGTTGTTGACGTGAGATTCTTGATGATGGAAATTTTACTGATATATTATTTGGGCTATTTACATCACATTTATTCGTTTCTCAGACTTTTGACTCTTAGAGAAGCAACTTCGTCACTTTTTAAGAATGTTCGCTCATTTTTTGACTGTTCTCAGAGAACATCCGATGATTTCGATCAATTTTGGATTCATTCAGTTGTCTGAATTTATTTTTTTTTAAACTGAATCTTTTTTTGAAGCCCAGATGTTTTTGATTTTACCAGACGGTTGACTGATGGGCTTTTTGGTTATTGAGATGAAATCAGATTCCCTCCATTTTCTACGTCTCAGTTGTTAATTTGATAAAAATATTTAATCAAAAAATATAAAACTAGTCCAACTAGGAGATAGTGATACCTCAAAGCTTGTCCACATGATTGGAATGAAGATTTTATGGGCTGAAGCTTTCGCTTCCATAATATCAAAAGAAGAAAAATTGAGATGTCTGTTGATACCTAACACATCTGGATTCCATTAATAAGGACAGCCTATAAGAGATCGAATGAATGTTTGACAACTGAATAAATCAGGAATAGATCGAAGTTATCGATCGTTTTCTCAGAACCGTTACAAATAAAAATCATTTTCGAATAGTACCTAATGAAAATAGCTTTTTTGATGGTTAGTCTAAAGTATTTTCCTGACGACGGCTGGCGAATTCTAGGCGAAACGTTGAACAGATGAAGTGAATATAAAATGACCAAAAAAGTATATCAATGAATGTAATTCATCTCACGTTCAAGTAAAGAAATTCTAAATAGAGATTCGGAGTGTAATCTTTGTTGAGTTTTAGAAGTAAAGATCTGACCAAATTATCCTATTAGGATTTGTTGAAAGAGAAATGCAAAATACTACCTAAATGGTGCAAGATGTACCAAATGTAATTAAACTATCAATGGCCTCTTTGATTAAAACATGCAATCTCCTGAAATGCATAATTTCTAAAAATTACCATAAACTGCGAGATTTCAGTGCGAAGAACATACCGAAGAGAATAAGTTCAATTTTTCAATGCATTTTTTTCATTTTCGATTGTAGATTAAGTTTCATGAGCTGAGGAATGCAAGTTTTGATCCCAGAGTCCTCAATTTTAACTTTATGTAAATCTAACAATTAGTCTAAAACCAAATATTTTTCTTTGCAGGCGGCACATGGCGGTTGGTTTCGCCGACCTGCACTTTTGAGTCAGATTTTGGATTAACGCTGAACTGTGCTTTTAAGAAATCTGGCCTGTTTCGTATTAGAAATCTGGGTGGTGTGAAAACGTACATAAACTGGGGTAAACTTTTCTCTCTACTTCTCTATCATTCTCATTTCTCATATACCTACATTTCATTAGTCTCACCCTGTATATAAGTAGAATTAAGTTCGTTTTGCATCTCGAACTGTATTAATATGAATCTTTCTTATTGTTATAACAATTTTTTATGCTGTATATTTTAGCGAGTAAGTATAATTTTATGTTTGTGTTTATCGTTAATATATTATGATAACTAACATCGAAAATGTGGCTAATATGTATTAGAAACCGTAAAAGTAATATATCGTTTTGGATGAAAATTCAAGTGACCAATAAAACAATTAACGCCTATTCAAATATAAGAACATTTGGTAAATGGTCTGTTAAAACGCTCTCTTCAATCTTTTGCATCAATTCAAAGCCACCCTTCATATTCTTTGCCACTAAAAGTTATAATTTTAGTCAAAAATACAGTAAATGTTCACCCCAAAATAATCAAGTGATTCCAGCAAATGAAACTAGATTGGCCTGCAAATTATTGAATTACCTCGAAGCGGAGAAAACTATGATTTTCTAATTTTTCATGAACGAATGATATTGATTGTGGTTTATTGTTCTGCTCACGAAAAAATTTTCGAGATGTTGAGGATTTCGTATTTTCAAAATAAATCTCTCAAATTATTCTGACGAATGAAATAATCAAAAATACGATTACATTGCATTGTAATGTGCAGAATTTCGCATTAATCAAAAAAAGAAATGCTCGACGAATTGTCTGAACAATAACGAAAATATCTATTATTGTTTTCAAGTCAAAATATCTGGAACAGTTCCAGTAACATTTATGAAGGAAAAGTTCCGAACAAACAATTGTGGCTTCAGTAGGAAACTACTGCATCTGAAAATATCTACCCGGATGCAGCATTTATCCAATCAAAAAGCTTTCAACACCTTCACATTCAAGTGGTTTGAAAACTTGGAAAACACAAATTCTTCATTTCTCTATTGAACTTGAGAAAACAATTAACCTATAAAACCAGAGAATGCTTCGCCATTATTATATCTACAGATCTAGAGATAATATCGTGGAATATTCCCTAGGAAATTTGTGGCACTGACCCAAACTCCCCAAAACTAACTTAATCTAGGTAAATTGTAGTAAGTTCGGTTAGACTGTTAGAGCATGTTTGCATGTCAAAAAAGTTTTCTTGTTTCTGTAGGCTTAGAATAGCTAGGAAACGAAACCTGCTATAAATAAGAGCCATAGTCGTTAAAAAATTTATATTTCATGCGAGTTTCAATCTGAATGCCTAATTTTTTTCATTATTATTTCACCGATAACCTTTTATTGGCTTTCATTGAGCTCTCAGCATGTGCCAGTAAGATTAAAATGAGTTGTGTTCTATAAAAGTTATGTTTGTGTATCTTAACGTCACCTAAGGCAAAAGGAAAAAAGGTTAATGGAATAAAGAACCAAATTTGAGCCATTTTCAATTTGTCAAAGATATAATATGGTTTTCTTGCACTGGTGTTCGATGAACCTAAATATGAAGTCTTTATAAGCAGCCGAAAAAAATATTTAAATGATGGATCCACTACGTAACACCTATAATGTTTATTTCACTAGCCATCGAATTCGAGGATGGGTAATTTCAATATTTCTTCATTGTTTAATGGAGATTCTTTATGAAAATCGTTAGATATTGTTTTGAGCATGTTGAAATGTGACTTTTAAACATATTCAAGAAAGTTTCGTAATTATTTTTAAATGGCTTCATTACAGGTGTTGATTACTAGCATAATATTGTTCTGTTGAATTTTGAATACTTATGGCTTGCTCAGATGATGTTGTCATGGTTATTTTTTATTTTGGTGAAACAACAAGTGATAAGTGAATTCATAATCGGTTTATAGTTTGTTGCCCTCCTTAGTTAAACTAACTCTCATAATTATTATCCAAACTTCTTTAATACTTGTTCTTGTAATCCCCTCGATATTTGAATAAAGCTTCTCTACAACCAGTAGGGTTTATCAAACCAGACCTGACTCTCCAAGTAAGGATTTTTCAGAACCTAAGATGTTTAAAGAATTGTCTACTGACCTTTTTACTGGAAAATCATATACCATAGATTCAAACAGTAATAATTTCCCGAAATATCAACTTAAACTTCACAATAATCATGAAAACTTGTGACAACTTATGTCTGGGAGGATTCTGCATTTCTAGAAAACTTTTTTCAGATTTTCACTCCCAGTCTCTGAAATACAAACAATTAACAAATTTTAATTGAGATGAAATGCTCCTGCGTAAATCCTTGCACAATTTGTCAGGAGCAAATTGGTTCTGGAAAAATTGTTGCCTAACAGTAAAACTGAAGAAGGAAATAAATGAAAAGGATAACGTGAAGTTTCGGTGTCTATATCAGACTCCTTCTTCAGACAAACATGGGAAATCTTTGGAATTGTGTCTTTTTTCGGTTGTAGTCTAATTACAAATTGTTTCTGTTTCGGAGACTGGTGTGAAAACCTTAATAAGTTTTCTAGAAATAACATAAACTGTTTACTGAAAATCATGACATATCATTGCTACTTTCCGAAACGAAAATAAAATCCAGTTGACGTCCAGGAGACCATTTCTCTCAACATTAAATTATTTTAACGAGCTGATTGTAATTTTTAATGGCTGTCCTATTCGATATATCGAGCTTTTTAAATCACATAGCCACGGAACTTCGATATCCCAACGATAGCTATGATTCATGATATACTGTTTCATTATATCCTTGGCTGTTCATCATTAACATTGATAAGGACATTATTGAAGCTATTATCACCCGTCTATTAACCGTTTGCTGAAAATTCCGAGAGTCTTGCTGAGTGAAATCTCGCAAAGATTTCGACAGTGAAAATTGAAATTGGGTTATTTGGCGACGAAGGCACGTAATATCTTCCTCTCTGTAACATATGAACCCCACTCTGAGAGCGGTGATGAAAATTTACATTTACATACATATTATGCAGGATAAATTTTCAGGGAAAGACGAGAGAATGTTGAGTCTCACCACTTGAGTTGTTCGTTTTCGACTTAACTGAGAGAATAGGGGTAGTGAAAGAGATCAGGTTAATCATATTCGATTCAGTTTCTTGATTGTTAATTTAGTGGAGTTCACGTTCCGTGAGGATTTTGAAGCATTTTGGAATGAAACATTAACACCAATTATTACAGATAAGTGGGCTTACTAACTGATGCCTCTAATCTCTTCTGACTACAATTCTATTTTCTCAATTCGATGCTCATTCCAATTTCTTTCCCTTTTCCATAATGAAAAAGAATTTCTCCCTAGTTCGAAAAATCGAATGTTTTTTTCTATCTTATTTATCTTATCAAATTATACCTAACATTCTTCTTTCAATTTCAATCTAACGAAAAGCCTGTTAAACTATGTGCTATCCTGAAAATTCATTTTTTTGTCTATTTCAAATCGAATGATGCATAGATAAAAATCGTGAAAGAAACTAACAGAGTGTGACATAGTCTGAATATTCTATGTACAGGGTGTCTGTGAACAAATGCGAGGGACTTTGGGAGATGATTCCTCGACGAAAATAATCAGGGGTAGTTCATATAACTTTTTTCGAAATCGACCCCCCTTCCAAGATACAGCCTTTGAAAGGCGATGACGAGTTGACAGTTTTTGATTTCTTTTACGTATTCTTAAGAACACTGAGTCATAAAACTATACATAATATAAAGCACTAAGTAGATGTTACTCACACAAGTTTTTTAGATCTCAAAGCTTTATTATTAGGGGTTAGGGATTGAAAATAACAACCCGCTATGATTTTTGTTCAAGAATTGTTCTCATGGGATAGATTTTCGAAAAATAAAATATTCTTATGGTCTTCCATTCAATTCTGGAGAGAAAAGTCCCCTGCAAAATTTTGATTCAGTCGATAATTTTCTAGGAAAAAATAAAAACTTACATGCAGTTATGATCACTGTTCATTCCATTTCATATTATAAGTGTTACATGACCATATTCTAAGATATTGTATGTTTATGACAGGAGATAAAGATGTTCTATAAATCTTTCTGAAGATTTAATTTCCGGAACAAAATTATCATTTTATTTTTCATATAATAGGCAGTAAAAAAAGACGTGGAATATTTTTTATAATCCTGAAGATATTAATGTCTTCCTTATATCAACTTCTAAGTTAGCGTTTTATGTCTGTAAATCTTGAATTTGGTTCTAAATGACAGCTGGACTCACTAAAGATTATGAAGTCAAAGATAAATTATTGGTCGGCTGAAATTGAATATCGCATTTGTATGTGAAATAACTGAAATTCAAAATAATAAAGGATATGGTATGTAAGTAATTAAATGACGTACATATGAATATTTTGACTATATTTCACACTTAAACAACATCACTTCATACAATTTATCGTGAATAACAAGAACAATCAAAATAAGGAAAAAATAAAAAGAAAACTTTGTTGCGAAATTTTTCCCCATTCTCAAATTTTTCACAGTCTAATTGAAAACTTGATGAATGAAAAATATCACATTTTCCATCATTTTCCTAATAGGTGCCCGCAAAAACAATTCACTCTAAAAAGCATAGGCATCAAGCCTTCAAACTTTCCAATTTCGGGAGGAATTTATAATTCATGAACGTCAATCAACTATCACACCTCAATTTCTTTGTTCACTTTCTGACAGACATTTTTTATATGCCAAAAGTATAATTCAAGGAGTTTCCTCCCGACAGAGGAATATTACTAATGAAATGAGGAAATCGATTTCCTTGGCCTTCTGGATTTTTTGCTGATGCTTGAAGCTCACTCAGAAAATGAGGGTTTTATGGAATTATCTGACTTTTCTCTGTCGGATGGCATTTTACACTCCACAAAAGAATTATGATTGGTATTACTAAGGCTGATAAAACGCAAAATGGATGATGGTTTATTTAGAGCTTTCAAGCTCAATAAGGTATTTTTCTTGCATACAGGGTGATTTTTTTGAGTGTTTCATTAGACGTTTTCGAGGAAGGAATTGTAATACAGATTCAAGATTTTGAATTTTTGTTTTAGAGTACATGAACTTTGATTGTAAAAATTTTCAAGAAGAATCTACTTCCGTTTCACCGGAAACAATGTAACTTCGTTATTTCAAATGCAACACCTGTATATTATACATATTCGAAATCTTCGTTCATTTCTACACTGATTTGATGTATGATGTGTGCAACCACTCAAGCGGTTCTTGAATTAAAGCCTGATTATCAAATTTTTTGAAAAAAAGGTTGTCACAAATTAGTGTCCATATCTTCAAAATCCCTCATTACATAACATTTCTTTTTGCGGAAGTGGAACTAAAAGAAAGTACGCTGATACTGTTTCTTGTATACTTATGAGGAAATATAATACAGGTTGTCTGAAAAAGGGCCCCAAAGTGAGCCTTAATAAAACTATGAAATCTCACTTTTTTCAAATGGCAACCCTATAATTTTGTAATTCCAATCGATTGCTCGTCAAAAACCAGTTATGGTATCCCCAACATTTCATCCTTCTAAAATCAGTATTTTTGCCGTTATTCAATAAAATTCGAATTTCACGATTAAAGACAGGTTTCGAACAGTTTGTGCGCTTGCATTTTTGAAGTAGGCTATGTTAGGAACTGTCATTCTTACTTTTTCTTACAGCTCAAGCACTAAGCAAAACATGCAATAATAATTTCACTGGAATAATATATCAGGGGTATGTTCTTTATTTACGGCAAATGTAACAAATTCCTAGAAAAGGTAATTAGAAATTCAACGAACGAAATTCACATTCACTGACTTTTTTTGTTAAAGGTGGTAAATGTGGATTTCTTTCTTTGAAAGTTCTGACTGCCCTTTCTAATATTTTGTTACATTCACCATAAATGAAGAACATATTCAATACATCACTGTTACTGTAATTCATATTTTGCATTGTGCCCGTTTAATCAAAAAAGTTTGAATGACAGTTCTCTAAAATGCATTATAAATCAACAGACATAGCCTTCTTGAAAACTTCTATCCTAATAAATCTATGGTTAGACTAAGAAACCTTGATTCAATTCTGAAATTCGAATTTTATTCAATAACGGCAAAACTACTGATTTTAGAGGCATGCGAAGTACGGGACACCCTAACTGTTTTTGACGAGCTATCGATTGGAATTACAAAATTATAGGGTTGCCATTTGAAAAAAGTGAGATTTCATAGTTTTATTGAGGCTCACTTTGGGGCCATTTTTCAGACATCCTGTATAATATTCTCTCATAAGTTATACAAGAACAGTATCAGCGTACTTTCTTCGTTCCACTTTCGCAAAAAGAAATTCTTGTAATGAGGGATTTTGAAGATATGGACACTAATTTGTAAAAACCTTTTTTCAAAATATTTGATAATCAGTCTATAATTCAAGAACCACTTGAGTGGTTGCACACATCATACATCAAATCAGTGTAGAATTGAACGAAGAATTCGAATATGTATAAATATACAGGGTGTGGCATTTGAAATAACGAAGTTACATTCGTTTCCGGTGAAACGGAAGTAGATTCCCCGTGAAGATATTTTACAATCAAAGTTTATGTACTCTTGAACAAAAATCCAAAATCTTGAATCTGTATTACAATTCCTTCCTCGAAAACGTCTAATGAAACACTTAAAAAAATCACCCTGTATACTCCGTATTGATGGCAAGACAGCCTATTGTGTGTATGAATAAATATTTTATAAGTTTTCTTCAATAACTTTTCAGGGCGCTTGTGTCGAGATGAAAACAATATTGCAATTTTATTCCAAAGGGTGAGTCATTGAAATTTGAAATTTGTTTTATGCTTTTTCAAATTCAAAAATTCAAATGGCCTGCCCATCACTAGACTTTCCATCAAAAGAAATATTCAAATTAACTGTAATACAGGGTGGAGCAGAGAAACTTTCTGATTTCGAAATACAATTAAACAAAAATTATGCAAACATCGATTTCATTATGTTTTCTTCTCCGAGTACAACATTTATAGTTTTAATGATGATATCATCTTTCAAATGGTTTTCATGATTGTCAATACACTGTTTCAATCGATTTTGGAAGTGTCGGACAACTCCATCCAGCTTTTCGTTGGTTATGTTGGCAAAAGCGAAACGAATGTTGTCCTAAAAGTGGGACAGAGTTCTGTGACGATCGTTATGAAAATGGGAATTCAGATATCCTCATAAAAATCGCAGGGAGTTAAATCAGGCGAATGTGCTGGGCGGCTGAGAACCCCAGATAAGCCTATTAAAGAAAAACTCCTGAATTTTGTAGACATTACGATTAGAATTCACTGAAACTATATCTTCGTTTTGTTTGCAAAGATGTGGTTAATTACACCAACTAGTATAGTGCACATTAAACAGTGACACGTTTTGAATGTAGGGGGCGCTCGTGAAGTCGTCTGGGGCTTTCAGCACACTAGCACACATTTAGCCCCTTGGGACTTTTTATAAAGGGTTTTCCAATAAGAGGAGTTATTTTGAAATTAAAAGAAAAATGCCATTTTTCAATATAAATGATCGGATGTTTATTTCATTATAAAGAAGAAGCTATGCCGCTAATAGTGGAAAATAACATCAGGCAAATGGCCACCACGACCACCCTTACAGGACCATAGCCTTTTTATAAAATTTTCCATAACGAAATCGCGATGTGGCTGCTCTATGTCCTCGATAGACCTCACGAATTCCATCTTTGAGGTCTTGAATCGACGCTGGGCTTCTGACGTAGACCTTTTTTTCACGTGGCTTCAAAGGAAGAAGTCGCAAGGTGTTAAATCACAAGATCTGGGTGGCCAATTGTGATCACCACTTCGAGAGATAACACGGTCCGGAAATTTTTTTCTTGTTGAATGTAAACGTTGTTCATATCAATACTATCCAATTCGGCCATAAATTTTTTCGTGGAATGCCTAATTCCAAAGAACGACGAGGAATGGACGAACCTGAGTTTTCTTCAACAATTGCGGCTACAGCAGCAATATTCTCGGCTGTTCTTGAGCAACGTCCACGGGTTTTATTCTTCACATCACTAGCTTGTCCCAACAGCTCGAAATTTTTCACCAATTTCTTCATTGTGGCCCGAAAAGGTGCTTCACGACGACCCAAAAATGTTCGAGTTTTACGAACCATCTCTGCCAATTTTCACCATTTTTATAGTGAATTTTAATAATTTCAATGCGTTCTTGAAGCGTGTATCGTTCCATTTTTTTAACGGCGTAGTTTCTACTAGTCAATTGTCAAAAAATGACAGCTTCAAACGTGACATCTAACAAAATAGCGGGCTATTCAAAATTAAACCTATTATTGGAAAATCCGATGAAAGCAGTGTATTGACAATATATATCATCTTCAAAACTGTCTAAACATCAACTTCAATTGTTGTATTTAATTAAGGAAAAATAATTGAACCGAAATTTGAATAAGTTTCTCTTCAATTGCCTCTGCCCCATTCTGTTCATTCAATATATGTTTCCAAGTAACAATAACAATAGGGCCTTTCATATAAATTCATTAAAAGCCGAAATTAATTAGAACTCAGGGAAAATTGATTACGCAATTCGTTTTTCGACGAAAAAGATCCTCAGCCTGATTGTATGGATTTAATATTGAAATTGTATGAGTTTTCCTGAGTTGACGCGTGGGCGTGGGCATCAGAGAGAGAATGGTATGGATGAAATTATTCAACAGAGCAGGTATTTTATTGCCGACCGTATATTAAGATCGATAATGACGAACAGGAATGATCACTTTCTGTTCCAGTTCCTGTATGATGATTCGTTGGAATGGATGGGAATGTGAAATTAATTCTCGGACGATTAAATTCTCGGAAAGAAGGTAATGGCAGGTGTGTTATTATCACACTGAAAAGTAACACGCAACCTCTTTATTGTACGAGCTTTTTTGAGGTTCTTGCGATGCAGTTTACACGTACAGGTTCTCGGGCAATATACTTATAATGTCTTCATTTTGTAATTATTGTTTACAAATGGTTCTTTCTTTTCTTGCCATAAACTCCATCATTATGTTATTTATTTCACTTGTTTCGGAACATTGCACAATATTTATTGGAAACTAATCGTGTGTTTTTCATTACAAAGAAACGTTATTACTTTTTCGAAATATCTGTAATTCTGGAAAAACTTTTGTAACAATTTTTCAAATATACTTTCTGGTATATACTACATGTATTTTGGTTAGCAAATTCTTTAATTGCAGATTTAACATGAAACGAAAGGATATTGTCTTCCTAAAAACAGTATATCAATATATTTTTTAGAAAAATTGCTCTATGTCAAGCAAGAAGGAATCCGTATTTTAAAATACAGTGGAACTTCCCTATAACGAAGGTCTGTATAACAAATTTCTCCGTTGAACGAATTTCTTACAAAACATTGCACCTTGAATACAAATTCCATGTTAAAAAAACACCCTCTAAAACGAAGCAAATTCTCTCTATAACGAAATATTCAAAGAACATCACTATTTGAATGAGTATTGGCAAGAAGATATAAGGGTGTTTTTTTTTCCGAAAGTTTTCCGGCGCGTACGTAACAAACGCCGAGCTTAAACTTAATCATTACGGAGGCAGAGAGATCCTTCTGAAACAGTTTTAAATACACCCCTGGCTGTTTGGTTTCAATAAAGCCATTACGCTAGTGTGAAAGTTGTGCGAAAATATCGAAAAAGAAGGGCTTAAGTTAGAATGATAAACTTAAACTTATCAGTGAAGTTGACCGTGACATTGCCGACTATAGAAACACAATTTCTTTATAACGAATTTTTTTGCTCTCGTTATAGGAAATTTCCACTGTAACAGCAGAAAAAAATGTGAATAGGGCAAAAAAAAAACTTTTTTCGGTAGAAATCTTTCTTTAAATAGTGCGCAATCATCTATAGTTTCAAATTGTGGTATTTTACCCTTACCGTCGAATTCAATTTGCAAAAAATATAGATAATGACATATTTTGTACAGACACTTGCAAATCCATCTGGAATTCGTATCGAATATTTGATTTCATTAGTTTTTCGTTGTAATTAGATTATTTGATTGAATCAATTCATTTTTCAATTTATAGGGATAGTTTCTTTCTTTAAAAAACTAGTCGAAAAGGTTATCCTTGACGCAATGAATACCGATGAACTTACTCAAATTTCCAATTTTCAGGATTGGTCTTAGGTGACGAACTCGGGTTCAAGGAATCCATCTCCAATGTTGAAATCAACAATAGAAGAAGATCCGCACAAGCGTCGAAACTCCAGCAGCAAATCCTCAAAGCCGAACTTGATAGTAGAATTGATAAATCGGTAAGTATTTCCTCCTGAGTACGGCATTTTTTCAGACGCCTGGGAAATAGGGGAAAAACCACGAGCAGGATAACCCAATTTCACTTGTTTCTGATGATGGTTACCATGTAACCCTGAAAATAATTCAATATTTGTCAAGAAAGTTTCAAGTTTCACTGAAATTTCAAATGAGTGCTTGATACCCTGACATCCTGAATATCGAACATTCTTGAAGAATTACCCTATCTCACTATTGTTTCTGAATATAAACACAATGTAACCCTGAAAATAATTCAATTTTTGTCAACAAAATTTCAAGTTTCACTGAAATTTCAAATGAGCGTTTGATACCCTCACCCTGAATATCGAACATTCTTGTAAAATTATCCTTTTTCACTATTGTTTGTGATGATGAACACAATGTAAACCTGAAAATAATTGGATTTTTGTTAACAAAGTTTCAAGTTTCACTGAAACTTCAAATGAGTGTTTGATACCCTCACCCTGAATATCGAACATTCTTGTAGAATTACCCTATTTCACTATTGTTTCTGACGATGAACACAATGTAACCCTGAAAATAATTCAATTTTTGTCAACAAAGTTTCAAGTTTCACTAAAATTTCAAATGAGTTTTCAATACCCCCACTCTGAATATCGAACATTCTTGTAGAATAACCCATTTCACTATTGTTTCTCATGATAACACAATGAAAACCTGAAAATAGTTCGATTTTTATCAACGAACTTTCAAGTTTCACTGATATTTCAAAGGAGTTTTCAATACCCTCACCCTGAATATCGAACATTCTTGTAAAATTACCCTATTTCACCATTGTTTCTGATGACGAACACAATGTTACTGTGAAAATAATTCAATTTTTGTCAACAATATTACAAGTTTCGCTAAAACTTCAAATGAGTGTTCAATACCCTCAACTTGATATCGAATATTCTCGTAGAATTACCCTATTTCAGTATTTTTTCTGATGATGAACACCATGTTTTTCTTTGTAACCCTGAAAATAATTCAATTTTCATCAACAAAGTTTCAAGTTTCTCTGAAATTTCGGAAGAGTGTTTGGTACCCTTATCCTGAATATCGAACATTCTTGTAGAATTACCTCACTTCAGTACTGTTTATGATTATGTACACTATGGTTTTCCTGAAATTAATTCGATTTTCGTCAACGAAGTTTCAAGTTTCGCTGAAATTTCAAAGGAGTGTTAATACCATCACCCTGAATTTCGAACATTATTGTAAAATAACTCCATTTCAATTTTGTTTCTGATGATGAATACCATGGTTTTTCTTGTTTCCCTGAAATAATTCGATTTTTGTCAACGAAGTTTCAAGTTTCACTGAAATATCAAATGATGTTCAATACCCTTACCCTGAGTATCGAATATTCTTTTATAATAACCCTATTTCAGTACTGTTTCTGATCAAAGATATGACGCTATCGGCTATACCCTATAAAACAAGCCCACAAGAAGAAAAACCAATATTTTTTGCGATATCTTTCTCCAAGGAAGGTATATGAAAATAATGGAAAATTTCTGCACGAACGGTGTTTTTGGGTCGAAGGAATGAATACCCAAGATTGACAGCTACATTATACCATAATTTCGTAAATTATCTAGCAGGCTGCGGTAAATGACAGTTATTGAGTTGGTCCTTATTTTTTGAGGAAAAATTAGGGGTGACATTGATGAGGCTGAAATTTATAGATAGAAAAGTTCGTCCCCTTTTCTTGAGATATTGGTTCATTTTGGAAGCGCGCTGAAAGGTTTAAAAATTCCCGATATTCTCTGAATATTCAGTGGTATATTGAATAAAATTCAAAACAGCTTGGTCATTTCTTCTATTTCATTTCAATATCGAAAGGAATAACTGATTTTTGATGTTTTTGAATGAAAACACAGCAGATGCATAATTGCAAAAAAATTGGAATGTTCATTTTGGATATTCACAAACATAATCTTAGATAAGCAGATGAGTTAACTCTATTGGTACATATATGACGTTGGACCATTACTGAATTAATGAAATACCTACCAAATTACTTTGATCGATTAATGGCGTACCTGCATTTGAGTTATATGTAATGCAGATTTCCTAGGAAGATCCCATATCAAAGGTAGCTCTCTGAGAGCATAAACGGATGTAATATTGTATGCTATATGGTAGATATAAGTGCTTCAAGAGCTAATTCAGGTGTCTCATCGATGGGGATCTATTTATTATTGTGAAATAATGCTTCAAACTGCGTCTTCTAAGAATAAATGCAACACATAATAAGCATTCATTTTCAAGAACAACTTTTTATTGGTTATAAACGATTTGAACGCGTTCGTGTACGAAGTCATTTTTATGAATGTCATAAATTACACTTCTAAAATGTCAATTCGAAACACCCTTTATGTTTATCTGAGTTTCCGTGAAAATTGTGGTTTCAAGCAGGTGAATGTACCCTGTCCCACAAGATATATTTTCTGGATTCCATTTCTTTACGGATTATTTACAAAGGTAAACATCGATTCGATGAATCTTGAGATGCAGAAATAGCAACAGATAGGAAAATTCATCCAAAGGCTTCTATCCTAAGGGAAAAAGCAAACATTGACTAAACTTCAAGTCATAAGACACTTGGTCGAAAATCTCGTTCTGGGTCACATTGACGTCATACCTTGTATTGATTTCTTTATTGGAAAAATAACATATTTCAAATTTGTTTGTGCAATTTTTCCATTTCCTGCATTGGCTGGCTTCGCTTATTATTGAAATAGATATCGATAGAACCACCCTGTGATGGAATGGATAGCTATTACGTTCACGTTATTCCGAGATTGATAAAATTTAATGTTGGCTATTGACCAAGCTCATGGGTGACACTATAATCATAAATTCGTCTAAACTGAACTCGTTTTTCGAGTTTTCTAGTTCAGCTGATACACTAGGGATAGAATAGAGTTTATATTCTGAATTTATGACGATTAATCTAATTCAGAAACTTACGATTCGTATAAGTTGAAAGCAGATATGGAAATATGAAGTTCAATGTTTTATCATACTGAGTTATTTGGTTTTAGGATAGATGGGGTCTAACTTTCACATATTCTGCAGATGTGGTAGAATTTGAATTTTATGATTTCCAATTTCAGCTGATGCATTCGTTTTACCTATATCCATATTAAAGCAGTATGTCAAAAGAAACAGATCTCCTCTAGGTCTACTCAGGTAGATAACATCTTATTTCGGAAATTAGCATGCGAAAGTGATATGGTTAACAAGCTTTGTTTCGCTGAATGAAAGATTTGACCTTAGAGCAGGCCACTCTAGAAATTTGAAAAAAGAAGATTTCGATCCCAGTATAAGTAGTGGGTCCATTTCGACAGAACTTTTGTTCTTCCTTCTTATTTGTATGATAAATATCAAAAAGGTATAAAGTGTTCTAATATAGATACAATTACACTGCGCAAGTGAAGGAAATAAAAAAAGCCAATGAACTTGCAAAAAGTGAAACTACTTTACCTGAGCCTTTTGTGGGCTTGGAAAATATAAGGTTACGATCCACCAATTTGAGCTATATAAAAGAAAAAACCTTCTAGAGAAACAATCCTGGACTTATGCAGGCCAAAAAATTCGTGATGATTTCACCTACCTATAGTAGAAAGCTCCTGAAGCTCTCAAGAGCTGAACTTCGGGTGATGATACAACTGCTGACAGAGCACTGTTGGTACAAACATCATTTGTAGCCTTTGGACCAGGAACAGAAACAGCTGTAGACATGGAAATAGTGTCCAGTGTTGGCTAGCCTGAGAATAATTCATTTGAAGTGAATTTTTACCATTTGAATGGAATTTTCTGTCTCAAACGAATAATGATCATTGGTCAAGCTTTACAAAACAGAAATGTCAACACAGTTCGACTTTCTCAGCTGTCAAACCATCGAAACTTTCCATGTAGGTCCCTTACCTACGAGTCATAATTGAAATTGTCTTGAGATAGTGTTAGGTCACTCAAATTGAGTGAGAATGACAAGATGCCAAGTGGGTTGCTACCTCAGAGTAACAAATGAACATAGAGATGCCCTAACGCGTGAATAGTACTGCACTGTAATCAACCAAGCATTAGAGTGAGATGGAAAGCATTTCACTGCCACACTGGGGTGAAGTGAAAAATAGGTTAGATTTCCATTTCTCCAATTCCTGAATAATATACAACATTTTCGAAACTTTGTCATAGCTCTCATAACCGCAATACTCTTAAGTCACAATAAACTGCCACCAAATCAGTAAAATAATTCAGTTCATGAACATCAAATCGAAATGAAAATGTAAACACATCGCATAAAGAAACTAAACACTAACAGACGATGTTGCCAAACTGACAGAATTGTCTGTAACAGACGCAAGCCGTTAGTATCAGAGTAGGGGAGCGGTAGACCAATTATCCCAATACGGTATAAACATACGGCACGAGTTCGCAACGCCGGAATGTTGTTCGCGTGCATAAACAGATTCTACTTGGCTGCATAACAAATGCGCGAAGGCATCTCTAGGTTTACTTTTTACTCTGAGGTTGCTACAGTCGAAATCTATCTAAACAGATCAATTTGTACTAAGTACACATCTGCATTCTAATACAAAATAAGTGAAGTTCGTTTACCGAATAAACAAATTACAGGGCAACACGACACGTATCGGTCGGTGAGGAAAAAACTCCAGACTTCTCTGATCAATCACCCCGTTGAAACATTCAATTTGACGTGATATGCGCGTCAGTAAACAAGGGTGGAAAGCAGATAAATTCATCACAAACACGACGACGCGAAAATATTTGGGGGTTTAAAGCGAAGGAGGTTGCCGATTTGGGATTTTTTCTAACCACTCCCTGAACGTTGACATGCATGTAGCTTGTGCACGCGATAAAAGAATGATGGGAGAGGAAATGGGGCGTAAAAATTCCCCCACAACTCGACGCCAATGTTAATTTCCAATATTCGGCCTTGCCAAATATTTCAAGATTGATTTCTACTTACCCTTAAGCCGAATATTGAGAATTCTTTATTCATGGAGTGTTTTGAATGACGTCTCCAGGAAGAGAATCAAGATTTCTACAGCTTTATGAAAAAAAAGTTAATGGCATATCACAAAAAAACCATGCGAATGAAGAATCTGACAGCAGCTGGTTATTTACAGGGAAATTCGAAATTCGAGGCCAAAAATTAAGCGACACACACACAGACTGATTTCTTCTTCTTTAAAAAACTCATAAATTTTCTGTATGACAACAATTTAATTTCATAAATAACAGTGCGCCCTCGAGTCAGTGGCGTTTGTGCTTCCTTTCTAGCTACTGTGTAAGCTTCTTCATTTCCTCAGATTTCTGTGGAACCCAGACTAAAAAGATCTTGCTGTTTTTCCTACATCATTGAGTTTTTTTGCACTCCCAAATTAGCTTTGAGTCTAAAACATTGGAGTTCAATGCTTTAATAGCAACTCAAGTATCAGAATGGGGTAATGTTTGCTAGTATTTCGTATTTCTGCCACTCGATAAATAGTAAAATAATCTTGGACATATTGTTATTTATCTGGATATTTCACCGTTAATTTCATTCGATAACAGTGAGCCTTCAAATGTTACTTATTCTTACAGAAAGCCAAATGCTTTTCCGACCTAGCAGTTTCCATATTAAGAAGGAACTTTTGGTGATTATCTATTCTTCCAAAGTACTCGATTTTCAGTTTCTTCCTTTCCCAAACACTCTTTCTTATAGGTGCATTTGCCTATACCACGAAAGGGTTCTGAGTCAGTGAGGTTTGTGCTTCCTTTCTGGCTAGTTTGTAAGCTTCTTCATTTCCTCTGATTTCTGTGGAACCCAGACTAAAAAGATCTTTCTGTTTTTTTCTGCGTCATTGAGTTTTGTTCGCACTCCCAAATTAGTTTTGAGTAGAAGACATTGGAGTTCAGCTCAAGTATCAGGATGGGGTAATGTTTGCTAGCATTTCTGCCACTCGATAAATAGTAAAATAATCTTGGAAAAATTGTTATTTTTTTTATTTCACGGTTAATTCATTCGATATGTTTTCAGGGAGGTGCCATCCCAACAGGAGTTCCTATAGCCGTAATGCAAGGTTTGTCTCAACCAAAGAAGAAAAACACTTCAACAATGCTAGTCGTTCCTCCCTTCAAACCAATTCCTGCAGAATCAGCGTCTAAGAAAGTCGTTCCTGCTGGTATTTTAGGTATAGCTGTTCCTTCAACCATGTTCAAGAAAGGTATGGATGACTCGTCCAAAATAAAAGTGATAGCAGCTCCCAGCCAGTCCGAAAAGCTCAGCAGTTCTGACTTTTCTTTGAGAACAGCACCAGCTCCTGTTCCAAGTCAAGCTTCACCCTTATTGGCCAACAGGTTTGCCCCAAATAACTTTACAGAAGACGACTTGGACCTTGCTATCTTGAGGAAGCAGCAGCAGATCAAGAAGACCACGACAACAACTCAGAAACCCTTGGATACGTCTTACAACAAAATAGCCAGCAGTATTGGTAAAGTGATGAATGCTCCTAAAGAATATTATCCTGTAGGTTATGACAAAAACTTTGATGACAACTTCGCCTCAAGGGTTGAGCTTCCTGAAACTTCTTTCTACTGTGGAAATCAGAAGCATTTCCCAGGATTATACGCTGATGAAGACTTGGGATGCATGGTGAGTGATCAACAGATAAAATTTCACCCTGAACACTTATTTTCACATTACTTGTTATCGAGTATTCAGCAGTCTTCTTTATCAATGAAAAATTGCAAAAAACCTTTGGATTCAAACTCGGACAAACATCTTACTTTTTTTAGCACATAACATCATGTGCATTAGTCGAAGGAACTAATCACAATCTTATCGAAGGTCACCTTGATTGACAGCAGTAATAATTAGAAGCTAGCTGCAGTATCCATTAAAAATTTAGGACAAATAAAGAATTGCATCAACAGTGTAAATTGGCCCACAAAAAGTGAAGCTACATTTCTCAAGATTCATTGAGATAAAAGTCAAATTTGACGTGAAAATGCCGCTAGCCGAATTATTACATAATAGTAAAATCAACTCTTCTTAAATGGCAAATCATCAGACATGCAGAAAAAACGTGGCAGATCAATTATAAGTAACATCGAAAATATTCGCCTCGTGTCTGAAAAAAGTAAATGTTTCGATAGGTAATTGGAAGACGGTGAGCAGAATCAAGGTCTTATTGTTATTGAAACAAACCATTACAATTCAATGAGAATTAGAAAGTATGGAGTAGTTTTTTTCTGTTGTTCAGAAGAATAAAACAATTATTCAATACGCCATCGATCAATATTCGTTATTAGGATGAACCGTTTTATTTTATCACCAGCAAAATAATGAAATTTTGATGGGTCTGCAATAGAGAACACATCAGTTAATATTAACTTATGCAATATCAATAAAACAATACGACACAAAACTGTCATTAACCATTCGTTCATATTGTTTATGGATTACACTTTTACAAATAGGTGTTCGGATGTGCTAACCATTTCTATTTGGATTGGGCAATGACAAGACCTATTATAACACCTATCTATATGTTTGTGAATATTCTGAAAGTTCAAATAAAATCTCGTAGATGAAATTTTTTATATATTTTATTCCAGCAATTTTCAGAAAAAATCATTGCAAAAGTAACGGACTCTGAGAAAATTTTAGCGATTATTCGTTTTTCTTTCGAGAAAAGAGTTTTTGAAATCGCCGAAATGAGCTATGATAATGATGAATTAAATGATAAATTTTCCCTTGAGGTATCGAAATGAATCTCGCTGTAAAGATACGAAGAATTTTAATGTATCCTCTCAATAAATTCGCTGCTTTGTTTAACGATGCCTGATAAGAATTGATTCGACGAATAAAATAGAAAGTTTTATATTATATTTGTATCCTCTTTACATACTTTAATACTGTGACCTCTACCTACATTCATACACTTCATGGTTCCTGATACATTTGGAAACACTTACGACTGCCTGCCATTTTTTTCAAGAATAACTTGTACCTAATTGCAAATAATGGCGCACTTATCATAACAATAATACCCTATTTATATTACACAAGTAAATACTGATTAAACTGTAATTATGTATTTGAGGTTCATTACAATGTTTTTTCGATTACTTGTATTTGTTTTAATCTAACAAGCATTTGATGAATTGAATCTTGTTCTTTTTTTTGGTATGATTTCAATGCTGTTTAGGGAGTCAAATAAAATCCAAAATTTTCGGCGTACGAAAAGTATGTATGTAAAGTCAATAAAGTTTCGCTGTTTTGTCAAGGAATTACATCAAGTAATGAAGTTTTTGCGTGGGCAGCAGTCTGGTATTTCAATTCAGAAAGATGATATCTCTCGAATTATATGCTGGAATTAAAGCTACTGGAGAAGAACCCAAAGAGAAGACAAAAATAATTTGAATGTTTTTAGGAATATTGTTCATTCGTTTGGATTCATTTTTGTATCATTTTCTCAGATTACTTTCAGTTGAATATAATAAATTCGGATTTATTAGCATTTTCTAGCTGTGCACGCCTAACTTTGATTTTAAAATTGGAATTTCCTTTGGAATTGAACTCACGGTTAGAATCAGACAAATTCTTTGTTGGATATTTTCTCTCTGAGATGGTATATTCAATAAAGATTTGAATCGATTATTTCATGAAAACGGTCAAGATAATCATGTTGTCAGAAGAGCCAATTTTACGAATTTATAAAAATGTTCGTATTTTTACATTTTTCAATTGTGGAAAATGCCTGTGAGTCTGAATAATTCTATTGAAATAATCAAAGTTTTCCCTACTACCCTCCAGATGAATATCTTGTAGATCCTGCCATAATTTTCTGTCCCGGAAAATCTGCTTTCATTCGAACGATGAAATAGGGGAAAATGGAATGAATGATAGCTATTTCCACGTCTTAAGTTTTTCCATTTATCTATCGAACAGATCTACTGAGATACCAATTTGAGAATATTGCCGAATAGGGGCAAATCAATGAGCTGGAATGTAACAGTGGAAAAACTTATCTGACCCATTTTTTCTTCGCCGAATATTTATACCTGCCTATAATTTCCTTGTTATTCAAAAGATGATGTGGATTTTCCGTGAAAAGTTTGTCAAGAAACAATATTATTTCTGATTGGCCATAGTTTCATCTCATCTTTTGGGGGAGGAGAAATTCAACGAAAAAACATCCCCAGAACATGGTTGAATAAAAACGGAGGGTTGCCTTTTTATATCGGGAGTGGACACCCCTGACAGCTCTATCGTGAAGTTTGATATTTTTGAAGTAATGTGTACTTAGAACGTTTTGACCTATAAGAGATATTTGTGTTAATTACTGTGATCTTTCGAGACTTTTAACGAGAACAATTCTTTTTAATAGAAAAAACAAGATGTTAATGTAAATCGAAATAATGTCGTTTTTCCATTATCTAACCAAAATGTTTTTGAACAATAGTCAAATTCTAATGAAAAAGATGTAAATTCGTGAATACAATAATATAGCACAATAGAATAATGAATAGAATCGGTGTATTTCGATGAAGAAATTCTATAGGTTTCTGTGTTTATCTTTCTCTTTTTATAAGAATATCGGTTCGTAATGAAATGTACTTTTTGAGAAATTAATACATTTTCTCGGCCTGAAAAAGCTTATTTTTGAACTGTCACCGAAAAATGCAACTTATTTTAGGCGAGAAAGTCTATATCGATTGAAATATATTCTGGGAGGATTCTGCATTTCTAAAAAACTTTATAGTTTTCACTACCAGTAAGAAAAAGAAATTATTTAAAATATTTTAATAAAAAAATTGTTGCCTAACAGTAAAAATGAAAAAGAAATAAATTAAAAGGACAATGTAAACGTTTCGGTCGGTGTCTATATCAGACACCTTCTTCAGACAAACTTGCGAAATTTTCAGAATTGTTTTTAATTTTCTGTTGTCCTTGCTTTTTTCAATAAATCAATCCAATACGATCTATTTGACTAGAACAATTGGCCAAATCATCTACCTTTTCAAGTCCAATTTGCTCCTGACAAATAAGTGCAAAGATTCTCGCAGGAGCACTTCATCTTAATTAAAAATTTTTCAATATGTATTTCTGTGTCAGAGACTGGGAGTAAAAACCTATAGTTTTTAAGGAAAAAGGCTATCACTAGAAATTTTGCATTCAGTACAAGAATCTTCACCATCAAAATTAATTTCACTCTAATCGAATAGTTTGTGGTGGAAACTTCCAAACTTCGTATGAGGCTTCTCATTGGTGTTTTGCATGTGGCCACAGAATTTCATTTCAATCGGTTTTGTTTTGTCTGAATATTGAGGAACAAAAATTTTTAATAGTCATATTTTATGGTACAACCCTGTACGATTTTGCTGCGGCATTTATGAACTGAATCTCCTAGTAGGTAAATATCTAGTTTCTAGGACAATCTTTTCGATATAGCACTTTTTAAGTAGAACAAGCGCCTGAAAATGAAGATCTTAACCAGCAATGAAATTGAGTAGGTATTGGTGAAATACTTTTTTTCAGCTTACTAATTAATAATTATTATAAGCATTAGATTAAAGAGGAATAGAGTTCCAGACACCATAAAATTGGAAAATTCACACGAAACGTAAAAAATTCCCTACCAACAGTTTTCTCGTGAACTATTGGGCGAAAATTCATTAAACTTCTATGCGGAATTCAGTTGACTGTGAACACCGCAGATGGTGAGGAACAGGAAATCGAGCACAACAATTCGAAAAAAAAATGTCCCATTTATGGAGGCCATGCACCTCAAGACCAGTCCCATCCGGGGTATTCGACGATCCTAATTAAGTTATTGGGGAAAACCCTTTCGAAGCGATAAAGCTTACCTTGATTAGGATTTCGCATGATTGTTCTCAAGAGGAAATCGATGACGATACCAAAATGCAGATTCCAGGACATGAGAACGAATAATAATTAATTGAAGGGGTTGATTGTAATTTCCCATCGCCCCCAATTTGTATAAATTTTGTATTGACCATCCAGAAGCTCAGTTTAGTTTTTTCATTATCAAACCCCATGAGTTTGGTTAAGAGATTATTTTTTGTACATGTTGGGACAGAGGAACTTGAGAATTTAGCCATTTAAAATTAAGTTAATTATCGATTTAATCATTTACATAATCAAGTACAACATGCAGAGTTTATTTTCAGATAGTTTTGAAGATGATATCCGGAAAATGGTGTCCATTATTTTCAATACACCGCGTTAATCGATTAGGGAAAGTCGGACAACTCTGTCCAGCATTTCCTTGGATATGTTTGCGATATCCAAATGAATGTTGTTGTTCAAGTGGTCTAGAGTTCTAGACTGATCGTTATAAACATGGGATTTAAAATAACTCCATAAAAATTGCAGGGAGCTAAATCAATTTTTCACAAAACGCTGCACATTATTCAGCTGCTTTCGAATTTGTAGAATATACAGTGTGTTTGGTCATGACTTAGCGACAATTTGAGGGCATCAAATATACCTAATATTATCGATAAAAACATCCACATTGAGAAGTTTACCTCCTTAGTTTTGGAGTGGCCCCCATTTCAAATTTACTTTTTATTTTCGTTGACCCTTCCAAAAAATATCGATTTATTTGTACATAAAGGTCCTACAGATGTGCAAAAAATGTTTTTGAAAGATGACTACAACCTTTCATTGAAGTGAAACAATATCAAAATTTTCAACTTGAAAATGCCATAAAAAATTCTTCAAAATTTTATTGAAAAAAGTACTGATTTTCTTAGTAATCCGCAATAGCATTTTTCAATAATTTGACACTTAAGGATATTAGCTAAAAACAACAACTAAATCATTTCTGTAAGTTACATAATTTGAGAGTTATTTCTGTTCGAACATGCACTGCCTGTCTACAGAGCAGAGGCGGCCATTTGAGCAATTTTTATGATTAATTTGTTTGTTTGATCATTAAAATTATCGAAAGTACAAAACTGAGTTTTTATTTATTTTATCAATTTTCATAAGGTTATGTTCGAACAGCATTACTTTCTTATAATGTAACTTACAGAAATTTTGTTGATATCGTTTGTAGCTAATATCCTTGCGTGTTAGCTCATCAAAAAAATTATACTTCAATGTGCTAGTTCTTGTACTATTGCGGATTTACTGAGAAAATCAGTACATTTTTTACTAACAAAAAAAACTGTATAGCATTTCTAAGTTGAATGTTTTCATATAGTTCCACTTCAATACAAAGTGATTTAAAAAAAAAAATTTTACATCTGTAGGACCTTTATGTCCAAAGAAATCGATATTATTTGGAAGGTTAACTAAAATAAAAAAGGAAATTTAAAATGGGGGCCACTACAAAACTGAGGGGGTGAACTCCCTAATGTGGGTGTTTTTGTCGATAAAATTAGGTATATTTGATTATTTTAAACTATCGCTAAGTCAAGACCAAACACACTGTATACTTCAACTTTCTGGCTGTGAAAACATCAACCAAAAGTTATATTTAAGTTGTATTGAGAAGACAACTATGAAAAAGCTACGAAAACGAGATTGAAATTGACTCTGAATATACAAATTACCTACTGAAAACATTATTGTACGCCCAAAATCTTCCTCGATAAACTTGAAAGATTGAGAACATCGTAAATAATGGTCGTCTTCTTTTTCCAGGTCTTTCACGTGTGTGCCTTGACAGATGATGGATTGATAATGAAAAGTTTCCTCTGCCCTGAATCAACTCTGTTCGATCAAACCATCCTGAAATGCAACTGGTGGTTCTATGTGGACTGCAAAGTATCGAAGAAACTATACGACTCCAATTTTCCAATCTCCAAGAGTTATCAGCTGATGAAGGCTTTAACCTTTTTCTCGACGTATAAAAAGGAGACTCCTTCATCAACAACAACAACGGAAAAATCAGATGAAACCGACTGATCTTTGAATTTCAGAAATTCATTATTTATGTTGAGTTTAATCATCTTTAGAGCTATTTATAGAAACCAGTGGAAGTGATTTCAGGCTACATTGAAGGAAGAGGCTTCTTTTACAGCACTTAAGACTCATCTGAATGAACCATTTTGAAAAAATCCTGATGAAAAATAAAAGCATTTCAAAATTTGATTGATATAACTAAGCGCGTGTGCCATAAACACAAGAACTCAAGTACGCCAGGACAATGAAAGCTGTGAACTTTTGTTTAGCAAGATCAAATTCTTTTCTTTATAATTAAACAAAATAAGTTTTTGTTTTCTATATACCTTGTTTTGACTGTCTCTTACCTCATGGAAAATTTCGTACTTTTTGTTTTATTTCACAAACATCAAATATCATTGTAAAAACGCTGAACTGGCATACATTAATATGTCTTATGTTGTCAATTCATAAAAACAATAACTGCTATTTGGCTTACTTTTTATTGAGTTACTATTTGAAATTGTTCGTTTTGATGAGTTTTCAACTTGATATGTATTCGTGAATCTTTAAACTTTCAATTATAAAAGGTTTTTCAATAAGAGCGCGTCGATTTTGAAAAGGAAAAACAAGCTATAAAGTAATGAGATAATTTTGTGACTTTATAAAATCATAAAATTATAATATATATTTTTATTGCCAAAATGGACCCACTTGCTCTTATCGAAAAACTCCCTACATATCAAGAAATCCTGAAAATGCAAGCTTCTTCTTTCTGTTTGTATTATTTTATTTATTTTAACTTTATGAATAATATGATTCAATATTGCTCAACTATAACTTGATATAAGTTTTTGCTCATGTTTGGGCCACAAGCTTTAAGCCTGTTCACATTTATTATAGCTCTAAAACTGTTCTTGTGATTATTAATACTACTTGTATTTATTTGTGTATGATATCTAAGTTTGTATTTATATGTATTATATATTTTATACTCGAAATTTTCGATGTTCATTTAATCTTGAGGAGTTTATTTCAGATTATTATTAGTTTGTAGTACTCAATCATAACCCATTCTCGTTAAATTCTTCAAAAAAAATTTGGACACCATTGAAAAATACTAAATAATTTTATGTGGTGGGGTAATTTTGATCTATTATTTTCGGAATAATGTAACGATATAAACATTATTAATTCCAACATCCGATTTCATTGGTTTCATAGACACTTTCGTTGATGAAAGAGTAGTATGAGACAGATTGTAAAAATTTGATGGTATATTTTTATCTTTTTCTTATTTACTAATTTTTCAAAAACACATATTCAAATTTCGCACATTCTTCCGTTTAGATAGAATGGTGTTCCGAATAACCTGATTGGTTTCTCGATTTTTAATATCAAAAAATGTATTATACAGCAGTGGTAGGTTTTTTATAAACATAAGAGGTGTGAGTCGATTGTAACAATTTTGGTCTCGCCCCTAAATGTCAAATTTGTGGTGACGTACCTATATTCCAAAATTGTTACAAGATTTAGATAATCTTTCTACCAAATATAAACTGGAATCAGGGCGGATATAGCTTTTTTTCATGGGGGGGTAGTAATGATTCAAGATCGATAAATCAGGTTCAAAACTTGAAAAAAATGTAATCAAAACATTTAGGAGGAATAATATAATAAGAAAAATAGTAGTAAAGTAATATTAGTATAAAAAATCGAACAAATGTTTGCGTTGCGTAACTTTTCTTTAGGTTTCGATATTCATGGGGGGGTAATTACCCCCATTACCCTCCCCGTAAATCCGCCCTTGACTGGAATACGTGAAGTCAACATTTCAGGAAATAAGTAGTTGTTTGTTATGTTGCATTGAACTTATGCTCAATTTATTATAGAATTTAATAAATGTATTTTCATAAATCGTTGCAAAATCTCTTCCGATTCTCGAACCAATTAATTTAAGGGTTGAATAAAGAAGAAATACCCTGCAATTGAAGCCAAGTTTTCTAACTGACAATGAGTTTTCTCTGTTGACACATGCGCTTTGTGGGGTGATTCACATTTTATGAACAAATAGGAAAAAAAATTAAAATCTGGCTGCAAAGTTTTTCAAGTACTACGAGAAAAAAACAAAGAAATAAAACAAAAAGTAATCCAACAATAACAAAGCGCGTTTCCTACTCGGATAAATGAGTCGCAGTGTGAATGATCGCTTTTTTTTTGTGGTGGCAATAAATTCTCTTCTACCCTATAACCAACGTCTGTATAACGAATTTCGTAAAAGACATTGCACCTTGAATCCAAATTCCATGTTAAAACACCCTCTAAAACGAAGGAAATTTTTTCTATAACGAAATATTCAAAAAACATCATTCTTTGAATGAGTATTGGTAAGAAGGTATAAGGGTGGGTTTTTTCCGAATTTTTCCGGACGTACATTATAAATGTCGATCTTGAACTAAATCATTACGGAGGGCAGAGAGATCCTTCTGAAACAGTTTTAAATACACCCCTGGCTGTTTGGTTTCAATCTAACCATTACGTTAGTGTGAAAGTTGTGAGGAAATGTCTAAAAGCAAATGCTTAAGTTTGTAAACTTAAATTTATCAGTGAAGTCGACCGCGACATTACCGACCATATAAACAAATTTTATGTATAACGAAATTTTTTATAACGATTTTTTTTTGCTGATTTAGCGCTTTCGTTATAGGGAATTTCCACTCTATTTGGCAAAAAGTGATCATATTGAATGACTACAGAATTCATTTGTTGTTGAACATCTTTTAATTAAAACAAAAACCTTCAATTCGGTTTTGAATTAACTATTTTTTATTGAACGATGATAGGGATAACAACTTCCACACTAAAATCCATCAAAAATTCCATTTTGTCCCTGTTCATCGGTAATAGCTTTCATTTTGGATTATGGGGCTGAAGTAAATGGAACTCTGAAAAATGGGGAAATATAGGGGTTATCCGGGGATGATACAACAAGGTTTTTATCAGCGTCGATTCCCACTGAAAATTATGACTCTGGATAAAGATAAAAAAGTATTCTTTATGAAATTATTATTTTCTGCAATGAAAGTACCTTTTCGGGTATTGCACACATGACAATTTTTGCTCGGAATACAACTTACTATCTTTCACTTGTATTTTGCAGAAATGGTCGAGATAACAAAATTTGTATCAATATACTCGAAAGAAGAACAGGTTGTTTTTCTCGAAAAAAAATCATATATAGTTGAAGGATTCCACTGCAATAAAATTCTAATACTGAACGTTGTCTTCTATTTACCATTCGGAACAAAGGAAGAATTGAAGTCAATCTTTCATATCTCCCAAGAAATTTTCCAATGTTTCATTCGGGCCAGAGTCGCAGTGCTGTCCTCAAACTTGATGAGTTTTCTTCGCCACTGAAATTGAGCTTCATTCGTTTTCGATAGCCACTTAAATTGGGGATTTCAGAATCTGAACAAGAATTCATTGGAACATTCAGATTGGTTGGGTTTGGTTTCGAATATAATCTGTAAGAATGAATCGTTCAATAACTATTTAAATGTAGAACGTTGCTGGTTTCTGATCGAGAATTTTATTTCATTTTTTTGTTTAATCAACAATGAATGATATTGAAACAATTTCTATTCCTTAGAAACGAGAGAACTTGATTGTTTCACATATCTGAAATGTTGAAAGTTTCAACATTTTAATTTTTTTGAGATTATACACAGTGCGAATCAGATTTAAACAATATAAAGGTTTTCCAATGAGAGGTGTTATTTTGATATTTAAAGAAAAATGCCATTTTTCAATATAAATGATCGGATGTTTATTTCTTTACAAGAAGAAGCTATGCCGTTAAAAGTGGAAAATAACATCAGGCAAATGACCACCACGACCACGCTTACATGACCATATACTTTTAATGGAGTTTTCCATAATCAAATCGCGAAGTAGCTGCCCTATGTCCGCGATAGCCTCACAAATTCCATCTTTGAGGCCTCGAATCGACGCTGGGCTATTGGCTTAAACCTTCTCTTTCACGTGGGTGGCCCCAAAGGAAGAAGTCGCAAGGTGTTAAATCGCAAGATCTCGGTGGCCGATTGTGATCACCTCTTCGAGAGATAACACGATCGGACCTAATCAACAAAGAAACGGCCCAAAATCTTTATGCAAAATACGGTGAAATGACGCTTGTGGAATGCCTAACTCCAAAAATCGATGAGGAATAGAGAAATCTGTGTTTTCTTCAACACTTTCAGCTTCTGCAGCAACATTCTTGACTGTTCTTGAGCGACGTGCACGGGTTTTTATTCTTCACATCACTAACTGGTCCAATGGCTCGAATCTTTCCACCAATTTCTTCATTGCGTTCCGACAAGGTGCTTCACGACGACTCAAAAATGCTCGAGTTTTACGAACCGTCTCTGCCAAATTTTCACAATTTTTATAGTGAATTTTAATAACTTCAATTCGTTCTTGAAGCGTGTATTGTTCCATTTTTATTAATGGTAGTTTCTACTTGTCAAATGTCAAAAAATTACAGTATCAAACGTGACGTCTACCGAAATAGCGAGCTATTCAAAATAACACCTTTTATTGGAAAACCCTTTATTAGCATAAGACAATATCTGTCTGCAAAAACGAGGTTTGGCTTTAGAGATTCACAGTTTAGGTCCATATACCCCAAAGCAAGTGCCTCTTTATGATTTCAATCCATCGATAAACCATATGGATTGAATTTTATTCACGTGATTTACACTTTACTGCACTATTCACGATTTACATTTTATAACACGAGGAAGGTCAGCTATGAAAAAATTTCTATCCGTTTAACGCCAGTTTATTCCCGCAGCTTTTATGTAAAAGAGGTCCATCCTTCGCGTCCCGGTTCCTGTCGATATCCTTCTAAATATAAACCCTTCGCCCTACGAATATGTTTGTACGTCGAAGAACGTCTATTGGCTTGAATGATACTTGTATACCATGAAAATTTAAGTAACGCTCATAACGTGAAGTGTTTATCTCTAGAGAATCCCTTTGTTTATCCATGATGTTGCGAGCTGAAGAGCCAAATTCATTATACATGCACGAGGTGCATGTTGGAAGTAGTCAATTATCGCTGTACAACACTCGTCTCTGAAAACTATGCTGCTGACACGCTGTCAACTTTAAACTTTATTCGGCAGCCAACAGGCTGTGAACAGGAATTTAAGGATGACAGCGTGATTGATTTTTTGTTGATGGTTTTAGTATCATAATAATAGATTTTAAACAGAGGCAGAATGGCGGATTCTTGATGGAATATTTCCTGTATTATTAAAACGAGTGGTGTTCAGCTTCATGACAATTTCTTGTGTATTAAATGTACAAGTGTTTTTCACAGTATCGGCTGATAAAATGTGAAAGGCTTCCCTTATATTTTACGTACAAAACAGGAGCACAGAAATAAAAAAAGGTTGATTCATATCGAAGGAATTTTTTTCAGTGACACAATTTTTTTTCTTCCATCTGATTCGGCTGAAAACTCTGAAGTGCATCTGGAAAATATATAAGCAAGCTCTCTAAATGATGATTTTTTAGAACCTCAGACGCTAAAAGAACTGTCTATAACCCCTTTATATTATTTTGAGATATGGTTCCACAAAATTTCTTATATCGAAAAATATAGCTTGTGCATTTCACAGTATTAGCACAGAAAAATGTAAACGGTGCACCATAGTTTTCTGCGTATAATGGCGGAGAGAGAAAACGTCAGTTAAGTATCCCTGTATAAGTGTAGGGATTGTACGCTTGGATTTGCTTGAAGAAGCTGAAATATTTTCTTTTCAATTAAACAAATCTCCTTCTAATTTCATCTGGTTTCTCATCTTGAAATGACGTCTGAAGAACGAAATAACAGAAGCAGTAAAACGTCATATAAAATATCAGTTTGTCTCAAATTATAGTAACATTCATACTTTTCATGAAACTGTGTGACAAAAAGATGAGCGAAGACATAGTTTGGTTAGTTTAGTTTAAAATGGGTTACAGTTCACTGCAACTTCAAGGTCTATTTGCTCTTTTACAGATCTGTTCTGGCCACATCCTTCACATCTCGCCTTCCAGTTCCAGAGATCTAATGAAATCTAATATCTGTGAAGGCTTCAACGAGGCTAGTTCCTCACTCTTACGACATTCTCGCCCAAGGCATTTTCTCCTAGGCTCGCAATGCCAAGGCATTCCGTGACTAGGTGAATGGGGGTTTCTTCCTCCTCCCCACAAAACCTACACTTGTCAGTGTCCGATAATACCATCTTCAACAGGTGCTTCCTGAGGCGACAGTGTCCTGTGAGAAAGCCGGTGAGGAGGTGTAATTGCTTCTTACCAAGATCCAAATATCTCTAGGATCCAGCTGTCTCAAAGTTCCAAAGAAACTTAGTGGAATGATCCATCCCTGGGAGATTCCGCCAGAGTTTTTTCTTCTCGGCTTTCTCCTTCTCCAGAAACTCCTTCTTACAGGTACATTTACCTATACCACAGAAGGGTTCTGGGCCAATGAGTGACATTCGTGCGCCCTCTTTGGCAAGTGTATTTGCCTCTTCGTTTCCTTTGATTCTCGAGTGGCCGGAACTCAGATTAAAAGACATTATTTTTCTTGCCTACCTCATTGAGTTTTTTCCGGCACTCCCAGATCATTTTTGAGTCGATAACATAGTTCGGTGCTTTAATAGCAGCGAAGACATAAAAGGAACTTGCAAAATAGATAACATAAATAAACGGTTAAACTTGTCCAGATATACCATTGGAAGAAAGTGGTGAATTTTCAATGTAGAACAGGCAAAATGCCTATTTAGAAGTTAAAAGCAGAAAAAGTATCATCCAATCCAATAAACATTATTCAAGGTACAAACATATTCGTAGGGCGTAGGGTTATATTTAGAAGGACAATAGCAGGAAGTGAGATGCAAGGAAGGAACTTCTTTTACATAAAACCTACGAGTCCTACGACCCGGTGTTAAACTGAGAGAAATTATTTCTGATTGATCGAGGCAAGAAGCGTATCGAAACAAAGATTCAGATCGTTACCGTAAGAATCGACCGACTTACAGGAATCGATTCGATCTATTCTGTGGCCAGGCACTTCCTGATTGGAAAAAATCGACGAATTTCGTTATCTACAGTTTCTCTCTAATTTTTCGAATGATTTTTTTCTTCGCGGTAGTTGGTCCCACCTCACAGTGGAAATATTATATAAAACTTTGATTGAGTTTAATAGATGTATATTTCGGCGTTATATCCGTTTGTGAAAGGACCCTCTGTGTTGATTTGATATTGTTCTAAGGAATCTGTGAGGTGAAGTGATCGATTTCGGTATTTTTGGTGAACGGTAGTGATCAGTTTTGAGGATTCGAAATGAAGTTCACTGTCTTGATCGTATTCTTGTGCTGTGAGTTCCATTCTTTGGTGTATGAAAATAAAACAAAAACTCTCATCAATAAAATTCATTGAAATTGATTCAATAAATATTGTGATAATTTCTGCTTTCTGGAATATTCAAAAATAAATGAAGGAGGCTAGATATAGATGTGTTCAAGACGGTTTTTGCAAATCTCGTGAGAACATCAGAATGCTCAGAAAAGACCGTGATAATTTTCCCGAAAAAATACATATATTACTTCAAACCTTCTATTCAAAATAACTGAATATCTCCATTCATGAAATAATACTTTCATCAAAGTTTCAGTATCAAAAACATATATTTCAGATATATTCTCCTGATACAGTTATACGAGGGCAAATCAAATATAAACGAGACTTTTCGCTTTTCAGGCACAATAGTGGAGGGAGAATTTTCCTGATTTTTTTGTGGTTGGGTGGGTTTATCAGGAGTAGGGAAGTACGTGGGCTTGAATCATCGACCCTGTCGGTGTCCACTATGACGATGTTTGATCAAGAGGTACCTCCGTCAATTTCGCAACGTGTTGTATTCAAGTTTCTTAGCAGAAGGATTAAAACTGGCCAAAATCTTGAGGAGATTGACTGTCAATGTTCGGATAAGAGACACTGTCGCAAGTCAGAGTGTTTGCATGGCATAAACAGTTCGTGGAGGGTCGTGATTGTGTTGAAAATGAGAGCCATGACCGCAGCGAACAACATCAGCAGTGTTCGACAGCTTATTAAAGACGACCAACGTCGTACCACTTCTGAAATTGCAAGTTTGGTCAGGATAAGTTATGGGAGCACCTACTCCATACTCACAGAAGACCAAGGGTACCGTAAGGGTTGCGCCAGGTGGTTTCCTCGCCTTCTCACAGCTGACCAGAAGTTGCATCGTTTTCAGGTGTGTGTGCGTCTTCTTGCACGATTTCAGGACAATGAGACCCATTTCTCACTCACATTATCACCTGTGATGAAACATTGGTGCACCACTACACCCTAGGGTCTAAACAAGCAAGTAGGAGTGGAGAAAACAACACTTTGCGCAATTGACGGAGGTACCTCTTGCTCAAATATCGTCGCAGTGGACACCGAGAGGGTCGATGAGGCAAGCCCACGTGCTTTCCCTACTCATGACAAACCTACCCAACAACAAAAAAATCAGGAACGTTCACCCTCCACTATTGTGCCTGAAAAGGGCAAAGTCCCGTTTATATTTGATTCGCCTTTGTAATAAGAAGTGAATACTTTCATTGTTATTAATTAAGATTCAATAGAATGATAATTGTTGTCTTCAAATGAAAAAAAATCTGGATAATTTAATTGGACCAGGTATATCTGAATTTTGAGCGCTCGTTCTCGTCAAAAGTTTTGCCCAAATGTCTGTAATTTTTGAATTTGATTCAAGTGAAATTTATACTGTGAATCAAGACTGACATACTGAATGTTCATGCAAAATTTCAAGAGGTTCGCATCATCAGAATCTTAGAATTAAATTTTTCTAATAATTTATTTTCCACATGTTTTCATTTTTTGAATAATTTACAAAATATAATTCCGATTGTGGTGATATTCTGAATTCATATATTTGGTACCAATCTCAAATACCATATAAAATTTCGAGGTGATAGTCTCATTGCCCCACCAAAGAACGAGCTCTCAAAAGCTCCTACTCAGGGCTTTTCTATATTTTATTGTATATAAGTCAAATTATATGATTTGTACTGAACGACGTTCATTGAATTCTTTTCACTCATTCTATATAATATTCTAGAATGAAGAATTTTCTCTCAGTCCTGCTGAGTAGGAAAATGGAATTGAAGCCAAAACAAAAAATATCATTCTTCAAAAAATTTAATAGAATATATGTATTTTTTTCTTTACATGAGGGCACATGTGATATTTTAACTACTCTGGCTTTATTATTGCTGGTTTTATATTCTTTTTCAATAACATTCTACTTGCTGTTGAATTATTACCATTTGAGGTCTTGTTACCCCAATTATTTTAATCAATTTATTACACATATAATTGTCTCATAAAACAAATGCATAGGCCATAGATCAAGATGTGTTGCAAACGGCCATCACATAAAATACTCTAGCAGTTAATTATCTAAAAACATGGGTCAGTTGTGCAAAAGTTATTGAAAATACAATAAACGGAACCTTCGTATTCATTCGTGTTAGTTACAATTAAGTAGCATGTAAAATATGTTCAAGTAAAAAAGATTTCAGATTTAGAACCATAGAGAGACCAAAAGTACTTCCATTTTCTGTTCCAGCTCATCATCTGATGGCACAAGACTACGACTTCGATATAAACGCAGGTTACGAAGGTTCTTACGGTTCTTTGTCCGATGGAAGTCAGAACTCAGCTCCTCAAACTCCAAAAAAGCAAGGTTTCAGTGCGGGAAGTGGACTCAGAAGCATAGCAGAGGGATCTTTCAATTCTGCATCAGATGCGCTGAATAACCAAGATGCTGCTGGTCACCAAGCAGCTTTTGTAGCTAAGAATACTTTAGCTCAAGCTGCCGCTGGAGTAAGTATACGCATTCCGTGACTAGGTGAATGGGGGTTTCTTTCTCCCCCCTATAAAATCTACACTCGTCAGTGTCCGATAATCCCATCCTCACAGGTTCTTCCTCAGGCGACAGTGTCCTGTAAAAAAGACAGTGAGGAGGTGTAATAGCTTCTTACCAGATATCTTTTGAATCCCACTGTCTCAAAGTTCCGAAGGAACTTGGTGGAATGATCCATCCCTGGGAAATTCCGCCAGAGTTTTTCCCTCTCGGCTTTCTACTTCTCCAGAACACCTTCTTAAAGGAACATTTACCCATACCCCAGAAGGGTTCTGGCCCAATAAGTGACATTCGTGCGGACTCTTTGGCAAGTGTATTGCCCTTTTGTTTCCTTTGATTCCCGAGTGGCCGGGAACACAAATTGAAAAGACCTTATTTTTTTGGCTATCTTATTGAGTTTTTTTCGGAACTCCCAGATCATCTTTCAGTCGATGACGTAGGAGTTCAGTGCTTTAATAGCACCTTGACTATCTGAGTGTATGGCTTTATCGTACTTGTGATAGTTTCTTCTAGATTTATATCTAGACATCTTTCAATAGCTAAGATTTTCAGTAACTAGAGGTTGCTGTTGAAATGCAGGAAATGCATTAAATCAAAAAAATCAAACTTGTCAGTAAGTTTTAGGTTCTTGGAAAGCACATTCTGCATTTTTGCATAACAACTTTCAGCTCTACGTACCTTCTATTTTTGAGCGCTGTTTCTATTGAAACGAGTGCTATATCGTTATGCCCAAATGACTGTAATTTCCGTATTTTGAGCCGAAAATGGTCTCGAACGATAAGGTTCGATTCACTGATGACGAATTCGTGGCCAAACTTAATTATGTCCCTGGAGTCGTCCGTTGGTGGTTAATAGTTAGTTGCTAGTTTGAAGAGGGGTTACAGTTCACTGCGACCTCAAGCTCTGTTGTGCCCCCTTACAGAGCTTTTCTGACCACATTTTTCACAGCTCCCCTTCTACTTCCAGAGATCTGATGAAATCAAGTATCTGTGAAGGCTTGAAAGAGGCTAGTTCCTCACTCTTACAAGTTTCTCGCCCAAGGCATTCTCTCCTTAGGCTCTAATACCGAAGCATTCTGTGACTAGGTGAATGGGAGTTTCTTCTCCTCCTCCCCAGAGAACCTACACTCGTCAGTGTCCGACAATCCCATTCTCAACAGGTGTTTCTAAGGCGACAGTGTCCTGTAAGAAAGCCAGTAAGGAGGTGTAATTATTTCTTACCAAGATACAGATATCTTTTGGATCTTGCTGTTTCAAAGTTCCGAAGGAACTTAGTGGAATGATCCATCCTTGGGAGATTCCGCCAGAGTTTTTCCCCCTCGGCTTTCGCTTTCTCCAGAAACTCCTTCTTATAGGTACATTTACCTATACCACAGAAGGGTTCTGGGCCAATGAGAGACATAAGTGCGCCCTCTTTGGCAAGTGTATTTGCCTCTTCGTTTCCTTTGATTCTGTTGGTAAACACGGTAACTTTCTTGAGGTTTGTCCTAGAGATTTGAAATTTTCAGTTCGTTAACCAGAAAAATCGTACAGGGAGTTCCAAAAAACATGGCCATTCGAAATTTTTGTTCCTCAGTATCTCAGAAATTTGGGGTCATATGAAAGACCTATAAGAAGCCTCAAACAAAATTTTGTAGTCATAGAAAGAGAAAATCCTCTCACTTCGCCAACAAGATGGTATCCAATTCGACATGTTCGTGAAAAATTTCATCAGGATCCTATAATCAGAATCCTTTCGGATAATATATAAAACATTAAACAGGCAAAACAAAATTACTGAACTATCGAATAGTTCTGTTCATATTATCAGACTTGTGCTAACGAACATGTATGGCATGTATTTCTGACTCAATATTCATAAAACAGAGACATTCAGGCAGATATATGACAAGAACCTGTGGCATATGCCCTCTAGTCTCTCCACAATCTGTGGTACATTCCTCCCTGTTTGTATCTTTCCAACGTAGCCGCAACAATTTGAACTAATTAACTATATTAAAGTTTTATTATACGAAAACAATGCCCGTAAATGGAAATATGGTTTGTCATAAACCGCTCTATGGATTTCTCTACGTATAATACACACTAAATTACCCTCATTCCGATATTATGCCAGTAGATGCGCAAATCCTGATGCTCGGATTACATAATATTCTGTTTGGATATTTGAACATGATTCCTAATCGTTCAACCCGTCAAGTTTTGAGTGAAAACCGTGCAGAATGTTATAGCAATTTATTGGTTAACGTAACATGTTCCAACACGTTGCTTTTGTCAGAAGGTATAGTTATCATTTGTCCTCAGGATAATTCTAGATCACTAATCTGAGGTGGCATCGGTTCAAGGATTATATTGAATTTCAAACGTTACCTTGCTATACAGTGTTTTCAGATTAATGCATAATCCTCTCTTTGCTCAAGTATCTAACTGCAGGATTTGTAATGTCGACTTCAATAGTTTCAGTTGGATGTTTTCACTATAGAGATGTAGAAATTCGATCCACTCAAACAATCGATGAAGTTTGTCAATTCATAAATGTGTTATTTCATATCCGATTCAAATGATTTTTTTCTCAATTGTAGGTATGTTCATTCTTAATCAACAACAAGTTTTGAAATTCAAGAAGACTCGGCGTACGTCTTTTTATACAGGGTGAAACAAAATATATTTTTTCACCATAACTTAAGAACCACCCCTGGGTGTTCCAGTTGTTCCACCGTGTGATTTCTCATTTCATCATCAAGACACATCTTCTCTTGACAATTAAATTCTTTATTCATAACAATAGCTCAGTTTTTGTTGCAGATACAGTACATATACAACAGTACTTCAACGAATTCAACCTGAAATATTGACCTTATGAGAACAAAGTCAAAAACATAACGTGTTTTCCGCCCAGACGCAGATAACAGGTGCAATTCGTCTTGGCATGTCCTCATTAAGGTTTTGAATCAATTAGAGCATCACTGAGCTGCTCCAAATCTTCAGAAGTTGGTACGCGAGATCAAATTTTCCTCCCAAGAACATCCAAACATGCCTAATTGGATTCTAATCTGGTCTTGGATCAGGCCAGTTGAATTCTTGTATAATCTACCTCTGCTAAATACTCCTTGGCAATCCTACCCACATGCGGTTGATGAGTCAGGCATTATAAAGCATTAGAACGAAATCGTCTTCAATAAACGGTGCACACTGAACAACATGTCACGCTGAAACTTCTATTGTTTTACGTTTTTACTCAGTTTTCAGTTTATTTTCATAAAGTTCGAATTGAAGGTTAAATCTTTGAAAGTACTTCCACAGCCAAAGCGAAATTTTGGAGTTTAATGTTGCTCTGAAAACCTTGTATCTTTAACAAAAATTGAGCTATAGTTATGAATGAAGGATTATGTGTCTTGATGATGAAATAAGAAATCACACGGTAAAATAACTGCAACACATCAGGGGTGGTTCTGAAGTTAAGGTGGAAAAACAGATTTTATTTCACCCTATATAAAATGATGTACGCCGAGTTTTCTTGAAAAAAAATTCAATTGAATTGGACTTGAAATAACACTTAATCGATTTTTTGAGTGGACCGATTATTTTTCGGTGAGTATTTCTTTTTGCGGTGTTTCATCGCAAGCGATATATTGATATTACAATCTGTGTTGCTTTTCTGTATTCAATAACCTTACTTTGCCTTACCTAAACTGACCAAACCTGACCTATCCATCTTTAGTTTCAGTTTGATGCTGTTCTTATAGAGATAAGGAAAACCAATTCAGATTAGGAATTTCTTTCGATAAGATATCCTATCTTCTCTGATGTTTTTCATAGGTAGCTATTTATACCCATAAGGCCAATACAACAAAATGACTTGCTCAAGCCGATGAACTTGTAGAAAGTCCATCAAAGTTAACACCTGCTGGTCCTGAGCCTTTCTGTGGGCTCAGAAAAGACCTACATGAGGGCAGAGGTCTACCAATGGTAGTTGTATAACAGGATAACCCTCTGGGAAAACACTTCTGAACACTCTCAAACAAAAAAAAAATACGGAATGATCTCGCCAACTCATTCCCAAAATCTCCTGAAACTGTCACGAGCTGAGCTTTGGGTGATGGTGGGACTGCTCAGGGGACACTGTGGGCACAAATACCATTTGTACCCTCATGGAAAAGTCAGGAGATGAGAATTGCAGGCTATGTGAATCAGAAACAGAAAGAGCTGGAGACATGGCTGGCCTATGAATGAGTTATTCGAGTAAACCAGTCCTGGACACCTAAAAGATAACATTCAAGGCCCTCAAGAAAGATATCAGTGTTATAAACGCCATTGAAAACTCCCTTAGGTTTCCATGAATGAGTAGGGTAAAGAACAAAAGATCTAAATGGTAGCAGTTCAGGCTAATCTAGACAAACGACCCCAATTTCAATGATGATAATAATAATATCTGTTTATTTCGCAGGCATCCGCGACAGCCCAAGCAGCTCTAGCTGGCAAACAAATCCTTCTACAGGGATTAGAACAACAACTTCGCGATTCCCAACAAGCTTTAATGGGGGAACAACAACAGCTAATGCAAGCCCAAAGAGCAGCCGATACAACAATGCAAGCAGCACAAGAAGCCAGAGCTCATGTACAAGTCCTTCAAAATACCCTGAACGCAGCCCAAGCTGCATCTGAGCACATGACTCAAGCAGCATCCGAAGCAGCTGGCGAACTAGCAGCTCAACAGGCTATGGTTGGCTCAGCTATCGATCGAGTAACCGCGCTTAAGAAACAACTTGACAATGTAAGGATAGATTTTGAAGCGACCAGAGCTGCTGCGCAAAAAGCACAGTTTGCAGCGCAAACAGCAGCTGCTAATGCTGCAGCAGCAGCGGCTGCAGCTGCTGCTGGTCTTTCCAAGACTGCCCAAGGAGCAAAGCCAAGCAATTCACCACCCCCTCCACCTCCTCAACCCCATGCAGGGAGTAATGGCAACGACAATGGTGCCGGGAAGAAATCAACTGGTGGTTCAGGTGCAGCTGGAGGCAAGAAGGGTGGTGGGGAGACCGTCGCCAAGTTTTTTCTCACTGGTGAAGGAAACTTGGCAATCACTGATGGGGACTATCCAAGCGGCTTTTACTACAGCCAAAGATGAGCCCAGATGTGGTTGATAATAACTCCTATTATAAAGAAGCAATGCCATATTTTTCACTGGTTAACATCGCAAGTCACCATTTTTGGTTCATTAGTTTTGTATCGATAACTTTGTGACATCAATATATATTTTTGTACTTTCTGTGTTTTTGATCTAGTCCTTCTATACATAGCGTCATTGACGGTGTTTCATCTATTGTATGATAACGACGAAAACAATCGATTTTGTAGATGAATGTGCCATTGAATATAACACGTTTCTTCAATATCCTTATATTGGCAGCTATTTCATGCAGCTTCACTTCACGACTTTCTGAGGTAAATTCTGGGAAGTTATATAAGCTATATAAAGTTTGATTTTCCTGTGGTGACGCACATAAACCATGCTTTCGCATTCAAGGAGTTTTTTCCAGAGGACGAGCAATGTTTTATCAAAACAAACAGTTTTTTTTGCATTGTTTTGAATTTCTCGAGAATTAAATGTTTACAACGATCGTCCCAAAACTCTTGCCCACTTGAAGAACAATATTTGTTTTGCTATCGCCAAAATAGCCAACGGAATGCTGGAGAAAGTTATCCGACATTTATGAAATCTATTAACGCAGTGTATTGACAATAATGGACAACATTTTCCAGATATCATCTTTGAAACTGTCTAAACATAAACTTCAAACGTTGCACTTGATGATTGAAAAATAAATAATAAGAAGAGGTTTAACATCGCCATAAATATCAAAATAAAGAAAGCAAATAAGAATCCTGTGCTGATGAGTCCTTATAAGGACGAAATAGCCATTCATAGGTGCTCTGTTTGACACCACTTCCTTGTATTTTGTCTTAAACGAGTACGAGATTAGCTCCGAAGTATCAGTTTAATATTGGTTGATTTCAATCGATTAATATTATTCTCTGCTTTCACTTTTTTGATATTCATGGCGATGTTACGCGTTAAACCTCTTCTTATTGTTTACTACGGTGTCAACTGACGTTACCCTGAGCGCACCGCGTCGTGGACTGAAGACGTAAAATTTGCGAAATGCAAGAACGCTTCGGTCAATGCGACAAATGGTAAACATCTCGCTACTTCGTTCAAGGTTCATGCTATGGAAGAAGGTTTTCGTATGGAACTAGAGATGGCGTCTTCGGTATATTTATACCTTGAAGAAGATACCTAGTATCATTCAGAGCTATCCTGTGCTGATGAGTCTTAATAAGCACGAAATGGCCATCCATAGGTGCTTTGTTTGATACCACTTCCTTGCATTTTGTCTTGAACGAGGACGAGATTAGCTCCGAAGTATGAGTTTAATATTTGTTGATTTCAATCGATTGCTTCCAATATTTTGAAAAATAAATATATCGATTTGTTCATAAGTTTTTATTCAATCGAATTTCTAAAGCAGCAAATTCCTCTGCCCCGACACTGTATCAAAAACAAAGCAACTAACGCAAAGAAAAAACCGAAACAGCATTCAAAATTGAAATACATACCGATGACTACTGACCCTAATTAACATCAACAAAACCCCCTCTTTAAATAAATAATTGTTCATTCATTTTCGAGGTAATGTTTTCTGAATGCGAATCATCAATATTGAGCAGTTTGCCGGGCCACTCTGGTAGCTTATTAAATATTCAGCACTTATCAATGCAAAATATCCGCACAATGGGTACTGATAATCCCCAAAAGAGAGTTGGATCTCCATTGACTTTCACGTTATCATTCAGTTCAACAGTTTTACTAATAACATAATTCCGCACAATTTATGATGTGAATGTTATTCTTGTAAACAATTGTTCCATATCAAGATACCCCATTGTTTTTTGTAAAGTATATATTTGGAGATAGAAGAGAATTATAGAGTACATATCGACGGTTGGTTCCCATGACTGCCTTGATACTTAATTCTTGTATTCAAACGGTTGATAGCAGAAATTCAATTGAGTTTGCGAATGTACTTGATTGAGGTCATTATCATCGCTGTCAAAGTACCCATTCGAATACTAGGAAACAGTTCTCAAGATCAAGATTGTCAAATATAAAATTGACATGTTACACTCGTCATTTCCTAATGTTTCGGATATTCTCATGGGTTCCTGAATCCTTGTGGATGTTACTATGTGTACACGAATGTCTTTGGTTGGATTCAACTGAATTGAAGTTTCATTGCAAAACATTAGAGGATCTAAATTGAAGGGGTTTCCAATAAGAGGTGTTATTTTGATGTTCGAAGAAAAATGAAAATTTTCAATATAAATGATCGGATGTTTATTGCATTATAAAGAAGAAGCTATGCCGTCAATAGTGGAAAATAACATCAGGCAAATGACCACCTTGACCACGCTTACAGGACCATAATCTTTCAATGAAATTTTCCATAACCAATTCACAAAGTAGCTGCCCTATGTCCTCGTGACAGCCTCACGAATTTCTTCTTTGAGGTCTTGAATCGATGCTGGGCTGGTGCGTAGACCTCTTTCACGTGGCCCCAAAGGAAGAAGTCGCAAGGTGATAAATCACAAGATCTCGATGACCAATTGTGATCACTTTATAAGCCTTAGGACCCAAATCTTTATGCAAAATACGGTGTAATGACGTTTGTGGAATGAAGAAGAACGACGAGGAATGGACAAACCTAGGTTTTCTTCAACACTTTCGGCTACAGCAGCAATATTCTCTGCTGCTCTTGAGCGACGTGAACGGGTTTTATTCTTCACATCACTAACTTGTCCCAACAGCTCGAAATTTTCCACCAATTTCTTTATTGCGGTCCGACAAGTGCTTCACGACGACCCGAAAATGTTCGAGTTTCACGAACCGTCTTTTCCAAATTTTCACTATTTTTATAATGAATTTTAATAATTTCAATGCGTTCTTGAAGCGTGTATCTTTCCATTTTTAATAATGCCGTAGTTTCTGCTTGTCAAATGTCAAATAACGACAACTTCAAACGTGACATCTACCGAAATAGCGGGCTATTCAAAATAACACCTCTTATTGAAAAACCCTTTATATAGAAATTGAAGAAAGAAAAATTTGTTTGATTATAATCATAAATATTTCCCCTTTGTCGTTTACAGAAAGCTTCAATTCCTCCATACTGCAGCACCAATTTAGATCATTAATTCGATATAGTGTACCGCTCTTGTCGAAAACGAGCAAGGTGTACATAAACATCAATTTTCGTAGTTAATTATTCAAGCACCTTTACTGAGAATTATCTTTTGCTCTAATATTGATAACGGTTTGTCACTTCCTTTCATATCACGAGATTGACTTAATATTCTTGGTAAGGTGGAAAAAAACACTTTTCCAGATAAAATACATTAGTATAGTATTTTATTCACCTTACAATGAACTGCCCAGATATTAGGACCTTCAATACTAGATTGATATTCTTGGCACTTCCGGAACCACAATGGGCAGATATTTGTTAATTTTCCTTATTACGTTTGGAAAACACTCGATGGACTTAGATTCTTTGAAAGTGCCTATGTATTTCAGAATTATTGAGATGAATTATTTGGAGTTCTCTAAAGAGAGACTCGAAAAAAATATTATTTAAAAAAAAACATAAATGATATCAATAGGCGAACTGTGTGACTCTTTGAACTCACAATTGATTCTGAAAAAACAAGAACGTTGTACATTTACGTCCCTTCATTTCTCAACAAATTATATTATTTAGAAATTACAAATCCTCATAATTATTCATTGGTTCTTGTCATCTTATGATTGATTTTCAGAATATTAAGAATATTAATTTGTTTTTTATATAACACGTAGTTTAGTATGGAGGAATGTTCTGGACATAAAAAAATCGTAAAAAGAAGAATGGTTTTAAGTTAAAGAATCTCGAATAATTCTTCTATTATTTTTCTTCAATCATCTTTTATTGCTCTTTTGTATCTACGATGAAGCCATAATGTTTTCATTGGTTTTTCCGCACTGTACTTATTGTACTTGATTTTTAAGTCGATATTTTGAATGGTACAATTGCAAATGCACATATCATTTGTACCAATCGAGAAGAATAATACGTATCGAATACCTAATGTCACGTTTTTTAGAAACGTTTATAATCATTTGTGGTAACCCTTCAAGAGCGTGCATTCATGCTATTTTATAGAAATATTAATGAGCCTAAAACAGGAGATTGTTGTGACATTTTCTAGTGATTTGTTCGTATTGCAATCGGGTCAACTGTGTTAGTTTTTCTTGAAGTTTTTCAGTTAATTTCTTCATTCTGAACACTCTCGGCTTTTCGATGGTATGTATTTTAAGCGAATTACCCAATGAAGAAGTTGAAAAGGCTTATAAGCTTTTCAATATGATATGGAGAAATAAATTCAGAATCCAAACTGGTGATTTATTGATATATTATTGGGGATATTTCCATCATATTTACCTTTTCTGTTTAACGTTTCTGCAAGTTTTCCCCAGCAGTTATCAGGAAAACACTTCAGACTCACAGAAAGGCAACTTTCGTAACTACTTGAAAATGTTTGTCATTTTTGACAGTTGCCTACTTCAAATTTCTACGTCTCAGTTCTTTTATTTTGATATAATGGAAGCTTCATCCAATGAAATCCTGTGGTATCCATTCAAAGTGTTGGACAAACTTTGATTTATAAGTATTTTAAAGTTGGGCTAGTTTCTTATATTTTTTGATTCGAACATTTGAGAGATATTTAGTTTTTTCGATAAAATAGCTCGTGTGCGGTATAGCAAATAAACGTCCTTTAAATGTTCGGATAAAAAAAGGAAAAAACTAGTTCAACTTGGAGATGCTGATAAGTCAAAGCTTGTCCTGAGTGCTTCGAATGAAGATCATTGTAATTTATTCGGTGAAGCTCTTAAAATATCAAAAAAAAACTCTTTATTTAATAAAGGAATAAAAAATGTTGAATAGAAAAAACTAGCTGCTCAATATGATTATTGGAAATTGATTTATTCTCCTAGCGAATAATTTTTGATTTAATCACCAATTATTGTATCTTTCAATTGAGGAATATTCAATTTCAACGTCTTCTCTTGTGTAAATTTCCTCAATATTCACTACCTAGCAGAACTGTCGAAAATAGTTTGTTAAAGTATCACGAAAGGTGAAAACTATCACCTGAATACTTTGAAAAAAGATCTGAAGTTCATAAAAAAAATTTTGCTTTTCTGGTAATTGAAATTAAGGATGATTATTGTGAATAAAACCTTACTGACGAAAGCATAGATTGAAAGATTCGACTACGGATGCCTCATAGGTGAAACAAAGTCATAAATATATCGAATATTGCTGTGAAATCTCGAATAAATACATCAAAACTGTCCTATTTATAATTGCTAAGTCACGGATGCAGGTTTTTACTGAGACAATTGATATTCCTTTGGGGAATTATAGTGCAATTATAAATAGCAATTCATTGCGGTTTGAAGAGTATAGCACCAATTGGTTAGATACCACTATGTAAAACAAAAATAGAATTTTAAGAATTCACCCGCATGTTTTGTACTATAAAACTGGTTTCCTTTAAAAAGTCATATTATTTCGTTATATAATATTTAAGTAATCAATTATTGCAATGCGATGCGATAGATCTGTCTAGAAGGGAATCATTACTTGAAATTAGTCTATTAGTGTTATTATAGTCTGACTGAGTAATAAAAGTAATCGGTACTTCAAGAAAAACATGTAAAATTCATAATCCGTGATATAAACAGGAGCACCTGGTGATGAACAATATTTCAACGATAACGAATCATACGAACTGGAACAACACAAAGATCCTAATGACGGAACCTGATAATTATAAAAGGAAAATTAAGGAATCCACATGTATTTTGTTAGATGAAGTAGATAATTTGGCCAATTGTTCTGTTGGAATAGATAGTGTTTGGATTGATTTATTGAAGAAAGAAATTACATCAGTAAATTTCAAAATTAAATGAATCAACATCTCTATGTGTTGACAACTTTCAATGTCAGTTAGACTGCAAATGAAAAAACACCGAATCCCGAAGATTTCTCAAGTTTGTCTGAAGAAGGTGTCTGATATAGACACCAAAACGTTACATAATCCTTTTCATTTATTTGTTTTTTTAGTTTTATTGTTAGGCAACAATATTTTCAAAACCAATTTGCTCCTGACAAATAAGTGCAAAGATTTTCGCATGAGCACTTCATCCTTATTGAAAATGTTTTAATTATTTCTGTTTCAGAGACTGGAAGTGAAAACTATAAAGTTTTCAGAGATAACAAATCACTCTCACGTGACACGTCCCACAAAGGGGTTAAGCTTACAACTTGAAAATTTCAATGTTCAAGTAAATCTTTCCGGAAGTTATCGTATTTTTGACAGGCCTATCGATCAAATATGATAAAATTCAGAAATATTTTTGGATCTAGAAATCTGATTGAGTAAAAATTCGTGAAAGTCCAAAGAAAAAACTTTCCGTCAGTTATCTATATCTCAGTTTTTCTTTTTTTGATATTATGGAAGCTTTACCCTGTGGTCTTCATTCAGAACATTTTGGTTTTTCTAATACGAGTATAGGCTCTACTGCACATATATGCATTGTTTGGTTAGTTTTACTTCAGTTATAATAGCCTTTATTGTATCTTGAGTCTTGAATGCTGTCCTCACATGGTATTTATTTCCAATTCTTCTAATCTTTTCAGATAAGACTTTAATGTATGGTATTACATTGGTTATAATTTTTGCAGGTTCGGTTTGAACCATTATGAGGTGAACTATTGTATCAAATTGCTTTGGCATTTTCCATAAATTTCTTGGAAAACCCATTTTGTTTAAGAATTCCAGATGAATTCTCAATTTCAATAATTTATCTCCTTGGAGATAACATATTCTGGGATAAATAATTCTCAAAATATTCAGATCCGGTATTTACTCAATTCTTTTCTTAATTCGGCATTTCACATACTCCGAAACTATAAATAGAAAACTACAAGAAGGAGAACCCTGTACATTTGATATTCTGATATCCCATAAACGAGCAGATAGAATTATCTTCAGTTGTTCAGTTACATTGATTATTATCCATTGTTTCCGTCACATAAAATGCATTAGTTGTGGCTTGGAAAATTATCTTGATTTTCCCTAAAGCGTTATTCCCCTAACAAATTAGCAGTCTCATCGTCAGTTGATGTATCTGATTGATAAGCAAGAGAACTGTATTAATGAATATCAGTAATGCACAATATCTATTCAACTCGAATAAATTTTCTGTAGCTACGTGCTTCCGACCTGATAAGGTTTAGTGCAAAAAAAAGGCAAAGATCTGATCTCACCAACTATACATGCAGGAATTTTGGTTAGCCCTCAGCCTCTCACTGTTTCAGATGTAACTTAATCTTTGTACGTGATTCAATTATGAGTTTTGATGGGATCGATAAAAATTCATAGAACACGGTATGGGCTTAGGGTTATTGAGGATTATGCTTGAAATTCGTATAATTATTCATTGATTTGATTGATAAAGTTGTCTCAGATGTCGATTGAAATATATTCTGGGAGGATTCTGCATTTCTGAAAAACTTTATAGGTTTTCACTCCCAGTCTCAGAAACAGAAATAATCAAAAAAATTTTAATTGAGATGAAGTGCTCCTGCGAGAATCTTTGCACTCATTTGTCAGGACCAAATTGTTGCCTAACAGTAAAACTGAAAAAAGAAATAAATGAAAAGGACAATATAACGTTTCGGTGTCTATATCAGACACCTTATTCAGACAAACTTGTATAATCTTCAGAATTGTGTGTTTTTTAATTTGCAGTCTAATTCATTAATTGATTTTTTTATTATTATTTCTGCTTCAGAGACTGGGAGTGAAAACCTATAAAGTTTTTTAGAAAAGTTGTCTCAGTTTTGGAGACAGTGGTGGAAATAGAAAGTTACGAATATAAAAAGTTCGAGGTGCAACGAATGACCTCTAGCACCTAATATTAGAAAGAAAGGACTGAATGCTTATTCTGACTCATTTCCTAAACTCAAGTTTCTCTTCAAGTTTTATCTTTGATATAAGAAAAACTAGGTACATTTTTCGAGAATGTCAAACTTTGTGGTCATTTATGTTCAGTGAGTTTGGCAATGGGTATTTTCAGTGTGTAAAAATGTTGGGGTTTTTCACGTGACAGTGTTAAGAGTGGTAACCATAAATGGAGCATTTTCATACTTATTAATAGTGAATATATCTTCAAACTTGAAAGAAATATCAATTTCAGAATTATCAACTGCAATTGCAAATCTAGAATCATTCATTATGTTAAAAACCACAGTGAAATTCGGGAGAAGTCGAATATTCAATTAGAGTATGGGGCTAAAACGAAAAAATCTAACAGAAAGTAGAAAAAATGTGAAGAAACTTTATTATTTCATCCCAAACCTACGAACCGCTACTGACAAAGCACGTGGTATGGAGTAAATTAATAATTATCCAGAATGGAACTCTATTCGTATTTTAATTGGGAAGAATACTCCAAATGAGAAGGTATTGTCCCAAAATATTCACCAGTGATAGCTTAAATCAAATCAGATTTTAATCAATTCAACCCCCGTAGAGTATGTCTCAAATATCTACAATAGTATAAGAATAATTTCATATTTCAAACTAATCTAGTGTGGAAGGGGGTGTGATAATAATAGAATAAGTGGAATAACAAATTTTTTAAAATCAGGAGAAAATAAAAAAATTGAAAAGAAATTTAAGCATTTCAAAACAGAAATCCCACACTCACGAGCCGCTACTGACAAAGCACGTGGTGCCGAATATCAGTGAATTGACATGAATGAAACGCTGTACGTTTCCGATTTTCATCGATAAGAAAATTCCAATTGAGAAATATCTGTCCGAAAACATTCAATACCGATTATGAGATTTAGTATTTTTTTCACATTAAAATCAACTCAACCCCTAAGAGGATGTACCCTGAATACAACAATAGTAAACGAATAACTTCAGGTTCCAAACAATGCAAAGTGGAGGGGGGAGCGGTTCTAAATGTTCTGACTTCTGTTGACCAAATGACTAATTGAGGAAAGATGGTGATACTGAAACTGTTATCTGAAAAGAGAAAGACAATTTCATTTTCTATAATTTCAGGCAAAATGAGTCCAGGTACTCTGAAGTATCCTAGCGTCGGGAATATTATATACAGAGTACCTACAGCGATACGAATCATTTACCTTTAGCTATTTCAGAGGATAGTGCGTTCAGTATCAACTCACTTTTAACACAATCACTACCTACCGCTGCATTACTGTCACTTGTTTTATTGAAAATATTAGTGCAAACTGGCTCATCATCAACCAAAATACCCTTCGTAAGTACAGACAACCTTTTGTACTTTCCAATTAATGTAGTTTGTACCAGAACTTATTCAGGGGCTTGTTATGCTAATTCCCCAGTGTACCGGCTTTTGCATGGATATATTTCATACCCACAATCACCGAGGCATTTTCAATCATATATGTAAATCGAATATGTATATTTTTTCAACAAATCAACTAGATCGCTTAATGGAAAATTTCAGAACAGGTTTTTGACTTGTACATCCGCGATCCTCAACGGTTAAACGGAGTATAAACATTATTTGAATCGAAAGAAAGTATAACTTATTAGAATTCAACAGTTAAGACGGAGCGGAACATCACATCGACAATTTTATGATTCATTTTTTATACCCGGGTAATAACTGTGAAATTTCTCTGCGTGCGAATGCCTTCATCAACTTTACGTTCTACTCGCATTTCATTCTCGATTGAAAATTGATTTGAAACGACCAATACCGGAATTATTCTTGAAGTACTTCGAAATAGTAATCGTTACTTACCCTGTGATTAATCAAAAATATTTCATCAATCACTCATTCACTTTTAAATCGAAAACACGAAATTATTTATACTGTGAATATTTCTGGAAGTTTCTTCAATAACGTTTTATTTAATAATTGGCTACAACTATTGCTTTATTTGTTGTTGAAAACATTATTTTTTTTTGTTATCTGCAGCTCTCAGTAAAATATAATTTGTCCAGTGACATTGTTTAGATTATACCTACTTTTCGGAAAGTTTTTAAGTCGTAACTTAAATTGAATTATGAGTTCATATAGCACCACCCATTACTCAATAATTAGCTACAATTATCTATTATTTATTACTGAAAACATCGTTTGTTTTCCACATTTGCGAATTAACTGAAGCTTTTAGTAAAATATTATTTTGTCCAGTGACAGTGTTTAGATTATACCTACCTTTCGAAAAGTGCTGTAGAATTTTGACATGAACTCGAAGAAAAAGCGGTAGTTTACACATCTCAATTTAATAAGGAAAAAACAACCCTTGTCACTTATCTCAGTCGGGAATATAAAATTTTTATTGCCGTTGACGTATTGCCCACTAAATAAATAAAAATATAATTTTCCATCTATACATATATGAAGCCTGCTCCATTTTCACCAAGGGTTCAATTTTCACTTATATGAAACGAGCTAGCAGAGCCATAATTCTTCGTTTTGAATTACTCCTCGCGAGTATAATAATATTTTTATGAGTTCCCGTATTTTTCATATTGCTAACTGAGTGCATTCGTGTATAATACCAAAGAATAATATGGAAGACGTTTTTCGAAGCATACGATTTGTCTATCTGCGATTTAAGTGAAAAAATTTTAGGTTAGGTATTTGTTATTATCATTTGTTGTCCAGTTTTAAAAATTTAGATCGATGAAAATAGTATCATTTCGTGTAAAAGTGCTTGTTTAGTTTATTGAAGATTAATGTTTAGATATGAATATATTCGAATTGTTGAAAACAATACAACCAGAATTTCCTTTTGAACACATTCTAATAAAAAAAGTCTACTACAAGACCTACAATTCATGGGTAAGTACTATGATATTTCAGTGAAGCAAATGATGTAAAATTGATTTTGTCTATGAAATTTCCACAATTTGAGAGCATTGTTCTGGCAAAACGTCGAACCAAAGAGCTAAATAAAATCTAAATTTCTCATGTAGCTGAAAATACACCCGTTCTGATGTTTTCTAGGATATATTTTGAAGAATTTCTTGAGTGTTTATGGGGAATGAGTTAAGTTTGGACGTGTATAATATGCCTAAGCGAATAAACTACTGCTTGACCGGATATGTCTCTATATTTCGACGTTTTCCTCATGTCCATTTTCTTATTTTTAGTTGAGTAATTTTTGTTTTCCTCATTTTTATCACGGCATGACTCATAGTTATGGTTAAGATGTGAAAAACCGTAGAAATATTGATATGATTGCAGTGAAAAGCATTGGATGAAACCTGTATTTCATTTTTCGGATTTTATGTGTTACACTTTCCACGGCTGGTAAACATTCGATTTATGAAAGCTTTCAATATGAATTTATATCTAGCCTGATATGTGCTGTTTTGTCTATTGGGTAATATTGTTTTTCCTACTAGTAGCATTTATAAACTATTCATTATTTCACTGTCATTCCGGTACGCAAAATGAACACACAGGTTGGATTAAAATTATTACTGGTGATTTTCAAACGGAAAACACGAAATTTCACACGAATTTTTATAATTTCCGGCCTCGTTTTTATTCTAACAGAAAGTTGTAGGTCGTTATCTATTTTATCCTCTTCCGCCCTTTCAGTTTTTATGTTGTTATCGATTCACACACACAGGGTGTTTGAAAATTATGTCTGATTATGTTTTTTGAACTGAGATGTTTTGATATATTATTTGGGCTCTTGTTTGTCATTTTTGGTAGTTTTCAGAACACAATGAATCTCTTCGATCTATTTTTGATTATTTAAGTTGTCAGAAATATTATTCTTTTGGCTGTATCTTGTTATTGGAGCCTAGATGTTTTTGACCAGAGCTATTTTCTTCAATTTTCTACTTCTCAGTTTTACTTCTTCAGTTTTTATGGAAGCTTCACCACATAAAATCTGGTGGTCTTCATTTGAAGCATGTTGAACAAGCTGATCAATTTCAGTTTTCTTGTTTCTATAATTCACACATTTTTTTCTGTTTGAAATTGAATGCAGACAACTAGGGTTGAAAAAACGATTTCGAACTACTATTCTTTTTCGAATGTTTGTAACATTTTCGTCAAATTCTTCAAGATCTCTACAATACCTAGAAGAAGTTATCGCTGATATCAATTTATGGAACTCATTTTTTTCTTTATATTTTGATTCGTGTGAAAATGTCACAGCAAAGGTCCATCTGTCAACCTCACAGATTCCTAGCGTAAATATTTCATTTCCGCAGAGCACATATTGAATGGAACATATGAAAGACCTGCTCTGGGGTACCTGTCTGTTTGGGTGGTTCTAATCTTTGGAATTTTCAAAATGGGTATTATATTGCAAATGCCTGAAATTCCTCAGCAGCATGTCCACTTTGTTGTGCCGACAAGGCCTGCTATTCAGTGGAACATTTCGTAGAAACGCAGGCCCTGGGTGAGGTAATCCAATCTGTTTGAAATGAGCCTACTAAATAATTGGATAATTTACGAGGCACCCTGTAAAGTCTTCATCGAACGAAATTTTTATTGAGCATCAACAACACAGATATAAATGATGTGATAATAAAAAAATCGAGAGAAACTATAACACGAAAAATATTCGCTCCAGATATTATTCGAATTATTCTGTTCCTCATCTTATACATTCGGAGCTATCAAAATCTCCTTTATTTTCTAGAAAAAAGTTATCTGAAAAAGGAGGTATCATACCTTGAAAATTGGTTGAATATATCATTATCTTAACACTGGTTATTTCCATGTTTATGTAAATTCTGAATTCCAGTGAAAACTTTCGAAGTGTCAATAAAGACATTGACGTCAAAAAAATGATTCGCCAAAAAGATAACGGCAGAATTATTCTTTGTTGTTATCTAGTTTACTTTGTATTAAGAGATTGACGGTGTTTCTATCAATTTTCAATGATAAAAGCCGAGAAGTCATCACTCCGCAAAAAAATTAAAATAAAATCAACATTGCTGAATTTTGACAACTTATCTTGTTGACATTGGTATCTACTGGCAAAAAATCTATTCGGATATGAATAATTAACAAATCTTTTGTTACTTCTCCATGAGAATATTCCAGAGTCGACACTCATTTCAAAAAATATATATTCCGTGATTTTTTTTCTTCAACGGAAAATATACGTTCATCTTGAGAATAGGAATCAGGCTTACTACCAGATGTATTTTTTCGAATTTTTGTCTATTTTGTGCAGGCTTCATAATAGTTACTGTTTTCCAGAAACGACTAGAGTAGGAAATGAAGAATACGTTCTGATATGCAGTTGAATGATACAAAAAACGGACATATTATAAATGAAATATAATATTTTGTTGAATCAAGTAATGGTGATTGATGCCTTGCGTAAATTGTTACCTTGAGACTAAGATGAAATGAAGTCTAAAGTCTAGTTTTTTCTCATCAATTAATGTTTGTAACTAATAATTTTTCAACAGTATCACCCGGAAAGACTTCATTATATTTGAGAGTAATTGAATCTGGAGATGTTGTACATTTTTCAATTTTAAATATAATTTTATTGTCCACTGTTTGGAACGTGATAATGACAAGATTTCTTGGTATTTTCAAGTGACACATACAATTTAATGATGTCGGTTCTCTGAATTGTCTTGTGCTATTATTTTCTAGATTAAAACCTCTAGAATCTTCGGAAATGCGTGATATTTTATGTAATTTCCAAAATTGGCCCTACGCCAGCTTCAAAGGTGGATTAGTTATTTCAGAATTTTGAATTGCGAGGTGAGCATTTTTCAAATAGTATATACCCACAAAAAATTTAGTAAATTGTTGTAAAAACATACCAAAGGCATGAATTTCGAAATTGTAATAAGTATCTTCACCTGATTTTATTTTGTGAGAAAATAATTAATATACACGAGAAAGATTAAAAGAAGCAATCAATTATGTGGAGAATTGATACATTTTTATGCGACAATAATAAAATTTTATGGGAAACTTTTCTATCCTATAAAATTTTATTTCATTATCAGAAAATAAATCCAGCTCGTTTTAAATTTCATTATCAATTAATGCATACCAGTGTCAAATTGACCAATAAATTGAGCGACAATCCCCCTAAATATCGTGGAAAAGAGAATGGAAACTGTCCCCACCCTTTCATTGTTACTAAAGGATCGAAAATGTAGTAGGGGATGTTCAACCACCCAAGTTTGCCGGAGTGTGTACATTATCAGGAAGTTCAAACTGAAATTCAATTCCGGTCCACTCATTTGATCGGTTTACAAGGTATATTGATGACTTCGGCAAAATCAAAGAGAGGATTTATAGTTACGATAATACTTGGCTTCAAATCTGCTTGAGGCGGTTTTGAAATGAACATATCCTTTCCTATTACACTAGATAATTCACAAAATAGAGGTAGGAATACATATTACGAAAATATTGAAATTTATTTCGATAATTATGAATATATTTCGGTATTACTCTCCATACCTGTTTTATTGTGTTGTGTAAATAAATAAAGAACAAAAATTCAAAAGGGTTAATGTGGTAAATTATTCATATTTGGGGCCCGTACTGCTGTGGTCCCAGATTACTGAAAAATAAATAAAATGATAAATAATATGTAACGAGCTACAGGAAGCCGCTGCTTTCAGCTTAGTGCTTTTTTCAATACTTTTTGCAGCGTTTGTTCATTTGTTGGTACAAACAAACATTATGCATTATTATTATTAAATATCAAATACGTCAAAATATTCTTTTCATTCCATTCATTCGATGTTTTCCGTATGCCAACAGTACACAAATAGAATTGATATATTTTTCATTTAGTGCATAAATCAATCAAACGGATGGTTCAGGGCAGGCTATAGGGATGCAACACAATAATAAACGCCAGCACCCCAATATTGCCATTATTTATGTTGATCCATATTTCGAGCAGCCTACATGTTGATTATATCCAATGACGTTCAAATTCAAATTTGTATTACAGGGTGGAAGGAGGAACTTGATGATTTATAAATATAACCACAAAAACTTGCGAATATCCATACAATTTTTTTTCTATCGTCAAGTAAAGGGTTTTCCAATAAGAGGTGTTATTTTGATATTCAAAGAAAGATGCCATGTGTCAATATAAATGATCGGATATTTATTTCATTATTAAGAAGAAGTTATGTTGTTAATAGTGGATAATATAATCAGGCAAATGACCACCACGACCACGTTTACAGAACCATATCCTTTTAATGAAATTTTCCATTACCAAATCGCAAAGTGACTGCCCTATGTCCTCGATAGCCTCACGAATTCCATCTTTGAATTCTTGAATCGACGCTGGGCTATTGTCGTAGACCTTCTCTTTCCCGTGGCCCCAAAGGAAGAAGTCGGTAGGTGTTAAATCACAAGATCTCGGTGGCCAAAACCTGGGTTTTTCACCACTTTCGGCTACAGAAGCAATATTCCCGGCTGTTCTTGAGCGACGTGCACGGATTTTATTTTTCACATCACTAACTTGTCCCAACAGCTCGAATTTTTCCACCCATTTCTTTATTGCGGTCCGACAAGGTGCTTCACGACGACCCAAAAATGTTCGAGTTTTACGAACCGTCGCTGCCAAATTTTCACCATAATTATAGGGAATTTTAATAATTTCAATGCGTTTTTGAAGCGTGTATCGTTCCATTTTTATTAATGGCGTAGTTTCTACTTGTCAACTGTCAAAAATGACAGCTTCAGACGTGACAACTACCGAAATGGCAGGCTATTCAAAATAACCCCTTATTGGAAAACCCTTTATAACATATAGTTGAAGTTTTTTTTATTTAGACAGTTTTAAAGATTTTGGAAAATGGTGTTCATTATTGTTAATACACAGCGTTAATCGATTTCGGAAATGTAGGACAACACTGTCCAGTATTTCGTTGGTTATGTTGGCGACAGCCAAACAAATGTTGTTCATAAACTTCAAATGTGGATGATGGAAAAATGTTTAAATCCGTATTTGCCTGAGTTTTCATTTGATTATATTTATAAATCAGCAAGTTCTTCTGCCATACCCTGTATTTTAGTCCGGATTCCCTCAATTCCATGCAATCCATTTCAACATTTTCGAAAACGCCATCCTTTACGACATATTCCTAGCAGAGTGCAATTCGTCAACTAAGCTCCTGAAGACATCAATCTTCATCTGCTGAAATTGAGGAATAAAAGTCTAATTTTGTTCAAATAGAAAGTTATTGATTGGGGTGATGTAACAAGAACGGTCGTGATATTAATTTGATGGATTATAATGCTCTGAGGAAAATGAATTAACAACGAGATTGGCGAGATGTCCCGATGTGATGTCTGAAGACTTATAGTGCGCTTGTATCACATTTGCTGAAATGTTTTCGGTCTGGAAAAATAACACGATATTCTGGGAAAAATCATTTTATAGTTTCCTTATAGTCTCATATAATCAGTTACGTTGGTTCAATACAGGTGGGTCAGGGATTTAGAAATTAAATTCATCGAAAACTAGATCGAGATCTGCATACATTTTTGTTTGATTGAATTTCTTAATCAGCAAATTTTTCTGCCACATACCCTGTTTTTTGATAGAAACTGTTTATTGAAGAAAAATTTCTTATGAGGCGTGCATTTTTCCTTATCGAAAAGATAATAGTCGATGGGATCTTAATCTGGAAAATCGGATAGACGAGGAAGCGATTAAAGACTATTTCATGCAATCTGAATATGGTAGCTAACAGTTTGTGACACGAAAGTATGCTTCTACCAACAAATGAAACAAAAAAGAAATAAAAAATGTCTTTCATCTTAAATCCACGCTTTCTTTCATTGCATATATTCGATTTGTATGAATATTCCTCATTTTCACATTTGAGCCGCGATAATATTATTTGCTATATTGATTGGAACCCCGAATCATTTAAATTGAATTCCAGTTGGCCAACAATTGAATACTCACTGTAACATGTCATTTTTGATAAATGGCACGGTTTATAAAGTTCATGCATCAATCGTGGGATGTAGAACATATTGTTAATTATATGCAATATCAAATTAATCAACAAAATATAATTTTTTCCGACTGAGATATACGATCGGACTGGAATTGAGTATTTGTATAACATAATTGATTCATTTCACACTACTATGATATAAACCCCCATCGGTAATTCATTGAATAGGTATTTCAATGTTTTTTGAGCATAGGAAAAAATCGTGCTATCATTTTGCCCAAATGTTCTTAGGTTTCGAATTTTGGGCCGAGAGTGGTCTCGAATGACACTGTTCTCAGTGTTTTTCAGAGTTTCTGTATTTTGTTTTTATTGATTTCAGAAAGCTCTTCAATTGATAATATTCCCAGAAAGTTCGATTCTGAAAATCAAATACTTCAGGAACCCCCCACATTTATTCTACCCATATTCTACGTCCATTGTTGTAGGATGATTTTTTTGTTGACAAACGATCAATAGCATCTCAATAGGAAACGATTAAAGTGTATGTGATTGAGAATTTGAGATAATAGGGTTATCAGTAATATAGTAGGTAACAAATCGTGACACCTTCAGATTTGAATATAACAATGACAATTGAATAGCAGTGTTGATATTGGCGAGTCGTAGAACTGAATGTGGAATTACCGTCTTGTGTTTTTAGTGGAAATATATCGGGGGTGAGTTCTTAATTCAAAAACTTCACTTCAATAGTTGTCGGATCAAATCTTATTTCCAGAAATGAAACAATTTATTCAACTGAGATTTTTTTGAGATTCCGATGAGCTATATGATACAAAAGTGTCAACAATAACTTGTTTTTTGTTTTATTTTTAAAAATTTTATTCAATAATTAGAATCATATTTTGCTTGAACAAAAATTGAGCCTATCTCGTAGCGAAAAACAATACATATTTCACTTAGTCCATCATTTTCTCAAGATATCCAAAATTTTATTCACAGTATTCTGAAAATTTTGTTGAAACGTTTCAATTGTTCCGCCTTCGTCTCTGAGAACGACTGACAGACAATTGAAATGAATAAAAACAAGAGCTGACTCATCAAACTATTATTTAGAATATAAATCATTAGTTCTTTAAATGTCGTATTCACATTTTATGTTTTTTCTCCGGAGTTAAATTTTTTGCACATTTAAGAATAGTTTTGTTATCTAGAAAATTATTTAAAGGCCAGATAAATCTGGATAACGAAAAGAGCAACGTTTTGTCTACTCTATTTGATAATTTGTCACTAGTCAGTAAAAAATATGAAAATATTTTTATAAATCTGTTTTCACAATGGATTTAAACTATAGTTAATTTTTTCCATGGCGTCTCAATTCTTTTTGCATTTAATTAAATTCAGACGAGCTGAATCATTTTATGTTTTTCCGATATACTTTTGAAAATATATTATAACGACTTCGCCTTATTTCACACAATATTTTTCTCAAATCTGGCAAATCAGTGTCTTCTCTGATTATGATGTGAATATTATTTCAATAATAATATTTTTTGATGGAAAATTTATTGAAATGTTCCGAAATTTGTTCCAACAAAATTTCAACCAGAGGAGCAATTATGTGATGAGCTTATTTTGAAAGAATTTCCGGAAAAATTTCATCGTTATCATTGTTTCGTCATTGAATATACCTATGCATGATTATTATCGCGTTCAGTTAGCTTGAAGGTACCTACTGTTTTTCTCGCATGGCTCAAATACGTGATTATTGGGAAAATTTTTAGTATATTCAAAATCATGCAGAATGAAGTGACGAAATTGTACGTGACCTTATTTTCGATAAAAGACTTTAACCATCATGTACACTTATGAATCTGTGCTAATTCAATATGTTGGATATTGTGGTAATTATTATCTTTGAATCTATATTATTGCAGTCAAATAAAGCGAATCTAGGGAAGCAGCACCTATTGCCTTCTCACCTTTGATGAACTAATTGCTTGAGGCAGATTGTTCGGATAAACATGATATTTCAATAGTGGAAATTATATTATTATGTACTAAATATTTTCGGCAAATTTCTTTTGAGTTTTCGAAAACAATTAATTTCGTTTATATAATGACTAGTGCCATTTTCATTTTAAAACTAAATAAGGAAAAATCACCAAGTTTTATACTTAACCATTAACAAATATGAAAATGAATTTTCATATTTTATCTCTTACTATAAAGCAAATGGAAAGTTTTCCAATAAGAGGTGTTATTTTTGAATAGACCGCTATTTCGGTAGATGTCACGTTTGAAGCTGTTTTTTTTGACATTTGACAAGCAGAAACTACGCCATTGATGAAAATGGAACGTTACACGCTTGAAGAACGCATTGAAATTATTGGGGCCACGTGAAAGAGAAGGTCTACGCAAATAGCCAAGCGTTGACTCAAGACCTCAAAGATGGAATTTGTGAGGCTATCGAGGACAAAGGGCAGCCACTTTGCGATTTGGTCATGGAAAATTTCGTTAAAAGGATATGGTCCTGTAAGCGTGGTCGCGGTTATCATTTGCCTGATATTATTTCCCACTATTAACAGCAAAGCTTCTTCTTTATAATGAAATAAACATTCGATCATTTATATTGAAAAATGGCATTTTTATGAATATCAAAATAACACATCTTATTGGAAAACTCTTTAATTACCTTACTCAGAAAATAAACAAATTTCAAACTTCAATGAAGAGTAGAAATTCAAGACCAATCATTGACTTGAATCCAAACATACTGGATGATGAAAATTGATTTTGAAATCTCATATTTCCTCATGCTTTCATTTTTACCTGTGGTGAATGGTTCTCATAGGGTCAATTTCAGAAAAAATTCGCTAAGACATATCATGTCTCATGACATATCACCACTTCAGAGATATCAAGCATTTATGCAGATGATCCAACTCATATTGATTAGTGTCATCGAAGAAAAAATGTATATATAACTTTCGGAGAGAAAATAAAAATATTCAGGTCGAAATTTTCCCAGTTGGATGCACACAGATTTATCTAACCGAACTTTTTTATACCAAAATATATCATTTAACAGGGCCCATATTCGAGTTTCAGAATCGCTAACCCTAATTTTTCTACAGAATAATGTTTCCGTTCGAAATTGGCGGTCATTGAAATAAACGTTATTCTCCGAAAATAACGAGGTATGTGGAAATTTATGATGACAAGTCCATTAGCAAGTTGTATTCAATTCAGATGATATCGATCAGTTTTCCACCGCCCTTTCGTGGTTTCTAAACACACCGCGTTTTCATTTCACCTGTTAATTCGAAGTTAGGTTAAGCCCGCTCGCCACTGAAGCGCATTATGGGGTAAATACCCCAAAAAGATTATTTGAAAATGATCGTGTGTTTAGTTTTCGATGCACTCGCGTTTAAATATTTGACTACGGTTATTCCCTGTTCAATACCACACAAGTTTAATGGATCATGTATTTTACAATGAATTCAATTCTGAAAAGTGACTTCCAGAACGTCATGAATGCCAATATCTGAGAGGCCTTCAAAGAAGCTTAATATGCTTCTTTTTTAATTCTTCTGTCCAAGACATTCTTTGTGCAAACTCTGAACAGCGAAACATTCTGTAACTGAACATTTGACGGTATTTACTTTGTAGTTTCGGGCAGATTCTTTTTTCCATAGGAAAAACCTCAGTAGAAAAAACCCTGTCTCGCCGTTCCAACAAAAATAAAATTTAAAAACGGTTTGAATGTTGAAAGATTTCTTCTTTAATGAGTACAACCGAAAACCTTCTCCAAGATGCCTTCGGAATTCTGAATCTGAAACGAAAAAATCGAAGCAGAAAAAAGAACAGAAATATAAAATGATTGAAACTTTATTAAATCGATTTAAAATTAACAACCCGATTCAAAAACGACTCCGTAAATATGTATAGCTCTTAAGACATTCCGAAATTTAAATATGGGAAAATTATTCAGCAGATGATGCATTCGCAACTAGGACTCTCAACTGAATTCCATTTGAAAAGCATGCTATTACAACGGCCATGACCTGTTCTTATACGATTAAGAACAGTCCAAATTTTCCTTGGAAGATCAAATCCAGGAACTTTATTGGAGGGATCAGTTATTGAATCTTTGTTTTGAATATTACATGTGTTCCACTCGGATTGACAAATTGCTTTATCGCTTTCATTCGAGGTCAGAAAATAATTGGACCAATGAACCACCTATAACTAGAAGCAAATTGAAATGGTAGACTGCAGCAATTTGAAAATATATGGAAAATAAAGTCACAAATTTCTATATCTCTGGGGACAGGAAAAAAAGCTCGAATAACTTCCTTATACATAATAAAAATATTGTATTAGTGATACACATAAAATACAGATTGAATCGCTGTGTTGATATTTCATAGAACAATTTCATCAGCGCAACTATTTCTAGCAATTGGTTACGGGAACATTGGGTAATATCGACTTTGGAAAATAGGGATTTCCTCGAAATCAAGTGAAAGAAAACTTATTATCGTAGTAGTGAAGATAAAATTGTGGGAGAATCGTAAACAGCTATTGTTCTAATCAAAACAGGTATTGTTCTGCAATCAGAATCAAAAATAAACATATATTGTTTATCTTTTCGAAAAATTGGATCAAGGCTTTTTTCGATATTTTTATATTGTTCCAAGAAAACCTCATCTTATTGTGCATCTAAATGATCAAAATAGCACGCAGTAGTATCTGAAGATCAATCACATATCAATTCGACCTAGTAGTCAAATTTGAGATTGTATTGGCAAATTGTCATTGTAAGTCAGTGAGATAATGAGAAATACGCAATTGCTAACATGGTGAAATCAAATCAATGGTTTGGCGAGACGAATTATCTGAAAATAGACTCAGGTGAGACAATCATCAAAAGTTTAGAACTTGCAGGAGAATCTGTAGAAATTATTGAAGATTCAAACTGTAGCAGATACTTTCAAAATCCATAACCAAATTCTCCAATTGAGCTGTTTTGAACCTATTTTATATCGTATAGTAATTAATTATGCTAATGATATCAAAACACGATTTTCACTAATTGATTACGAAGTTTTTTAGGTAACATTAACAATAGAATAATTTGATGCATCCGATAACAGCTATGTATATTCGAATCAGTTTACTGCGAACTGTAACACGTCAGAAAATACTTCTGAATTTAAGGAATTCCAATTTGAAGTATAAATATGAATATTTATGAGATAATCCCTTTAGTACCTACCATATGTCAACAATGCAAATTTCGCGATAATTTTTGAACGAATTTCAAATGAACCAAAAGTTTTGAGTTCTGTTAACCATGAAAGAATCTTAATACTCACAATTTGACCATTTTTGCATATCTAGAATCAATAAAATGATATCAGCCTAACAAATAAGCTACTTTCTCAGAACTAATGAAAAAAAGAGAATAAATCGAATATACAGGTGTCCCAAAACTCGACGTCAACCCGAAACCGAGTGAAAAGACAAGTAATGCTGGTTGTCAGAAAAATATAAAAAAAATCTAAGTTGCATGATTTTGAAATAATGGGCATCTAAAAAAACACGCAAAATTCCACACCTGTGACAGTCTTTTCGCTCCTGTTGCCACAATTATCAACATTTCCCAACTTTTGTTTTTGCTGTGTAACCTTGAATAATGCTTGTCTAAACTGTAATCACAATTTGGATACCAGCTGCTCTAGGTTTCATAAAAATAGGGTTTGCTTCTCAGAAAAAAATTCAAAATAAACAATTGCCTAGTTTCAACTGCCTGTATTGAAAAAAAATGTACTACGCAAGTTTGGCATGTTTTGTCAAAAGTTGGCGCATTTATTTTGGAATCCTTACTAAATGCGCCAACTTTTGACAAAACATACTAAACTTGCATAGTACATTTTTTTTCAATACAGTCAGTTGAAACTAGGCAATTGTTTATTTTGAATTTTTTTTCTGAGGAGTAAGCCCTATTTTTATGAAACCTAGAGCAGCTGGTATCCAAATTTTGATTACAGTTTAGACAAGCATTATTCAAGGTTACACAACAAAAAAAAAGTTGGGAAATGTTGATATTGTGGCAACAGGAGCGAAAAGACTGTCACAGGGTGTGGAATTTTGCGTGTTTTTTTAAATGCCCATTATTTTAAAATCATGCAACTTAGATTTTTTATTTATATTTTTCTGACAACCAGCATTACTTGCCTTTTCAACCGGTTCCGGGTTGACGTCAAGTTTTGGGACACCTTGTATAGACCTTTCATCACCAAATTTGTTTTCAATAAATCAATTCTTGGTCTTGGTGAAGCTACATATCCTCCAGATTATTCTAAACAGCAGGGAAAAAATGCATCCAACATTATTCTGTACCATTCTCCACTTACTGTTACATTTCGAAACTGATGAATCTGGATTTCTCTTACGGTGCTAACAAATCAATATTATCTTGTGTAATTTTTCGTGGTTCTTGTGCTCTTCTATCATGTTAAGATAATAAAATATAAAATTTATTGGCAATACGCCGAATAGTGAATCGATTAACTGAATAATGTGGTCCAAGGATTATTCTTTAATTTCTTACAGTATTCACGATCGAGCACTGATTTTGATAAAACAATTCAACAATTTCTGAACGTTGTTGAAGCGTGTATCTTTCCATGATTAAATGGCATAATAAATGACATAAGAAATGTCAAAAATAATACGCAGTGTTGCCATTATAACCATTTTAAAATGTATCATCCCTCTGGAAAACCTTATATTGGAGGGAGACAGCTGAAAAACTCAATCTCACTCCGGTAAAATCTTATTTTTCAGGACGACCAGGAAGTCCGAGTCCTGCTACAGTTCTAGATAGGATGTGATTTCAGTTACGCCCTTTCGTTAGGTTTTCTGTCGTGGAGCTCTAGATTAGCTCCCATTTTCCGTCCACTATTGGATATTCGAGGTCGTAGATTCAAGCCAGACATTCATATCAGAATTGGCATCAGTTCAGACGAAAAAAAGAGATTCATTCATTTCATTCTCGGAATAATATCTGTCTGCTCTGGTTGTTGCTTCATGTACATTTGATGGATGCAAATAAAGGGATTTAACTTGTACAGGGTGGGACAGAGAAACTTGCTGAGAAAGTAAATTAAACAAAAATTAATTATTTTTCTTTGAGGGCAGACATAAACTTCTAAATGATAAAAATATATTGGAAACTTGAATAACATAACAGTAGGATGAATTTTGTCAATACTTTGTACACATTTCTAAAAAACTTTATAGGTTTTCACTCCCAGTTTCTGAAACAGAAATAATTAAAAAATGTTTAATTAGGATGAGGTGCTCCTGCAAAAATCTTTGCACTTATTTGTCAGGAGCAAATTGGTTCTGAAAATATTGTTGCCTTACAGTGAAACAAAAAAATAAGTGAAAAGGATAATCTAAAGTTTCGGTGTCTATATCAGACAAACTTTCAAAATCTTCAGAATTGTGTGTTTTTTCATTTGCAGTCTAATTGACATTGAAAGTAATCAACACATAGAGATGTTGATTTATTTAATTTTGAAATTTCCTTATGTTATTTCTTCCTTCAATAAATCTATCCAAATACGATCTATTCCAACAGAACAATTGGCCAAATTATCTACTTTATCTAACAAAATACATGTGGATTCCTTAATTTACCTTTTAAAATCAGGTTTCCTCATTAGAATCTTCGTGTTGTTCCAGTTCATTATATTATGATCTTCGCTATTCGAACATACATGATCAGCGATTTGTGATCTTGTAATGTCTCTATTTTTGATGTTGTTTTATGGTCCAGTTTTCTTATCTCTAAAAGTCTTGATGTCTCTCCTGTATAAGATTTTCCACAATTTTTTGATTTTTGTATCTCATTCATTGGTTTCGTTCTGGTTAGAATGGATCTCAAATCATTTTGTGTGTTGAAAACAGTCTTTTTATTTTTTCTGAAATGCCAGGAATATAAGGAATGACGTTGAACAAATTTGGTTGTTCTTGGCGGTTTTCTGTTTGTACCTTATCATCATTAGAATTTTGATTAGATATTTTTTCTTCTAAATTTGAAATTGTTCTTTCTATAAAAATTAGTGGGTATTGATTATCTAGTAGAAACTCTTTAATGAAGGCAATTTCTTTATTTCTAATTTCAGTTGTATATGAAATCAAAAAGGCCCTATCATAGAGGTTTTTTATAATACCTGTTTTTACATTCAATTGATGATTAGAAAGAAAAAATTTTAACTATCCAGAGCATAGTTTGAGGACTTCTGAATACGAGTTAATTCCATGAGAAGTGAAGAGTATCATATGGGAACATCTAGCACATTTTTTATTGAAGAACTATACAAACTAAAAACATCCACAGTGAGAAATTTGTAGAACTGGAGTTTTATAAAATAAACACATAGAAGTGTTCCTAGAAAGTTTTTTTTGTTATTGTCTCCATCATGAAATAAAGTTGATGAAACATGTATTGAACCAAAATTGAAACCCCCTTGAATTATTCACTTATTAACATAATGGACTTGGCTGGACATCATGAATTAATATAAGAAAAGTAATTTAATATGGCTTGACGAATAATTCTCCACAAAGTCGTTGAAGACAATGAAATGACATTTTGAAAAGCATCTTAATCTCCCTTTTGAGTTCTCTCGTCAGAGAATCTCGCTTATCATCAATTAAATTTTGTTTCCTCATATAATCTACGGAATGGACAACTGTTACGCTTGATTTGAACCATGCAGACTGTGAAGAAGTAGCGTAATATCCTTTTTTCTTTTATTTCCAGATATTTACACGATCTGCACGAATGAACTAAGCTTTTCAAACAATGTCGACAGAGTGAAAGTTATTTCCTGTGAACTAATGTCTTAAATTCAACATGAAAACCTAACAGTTCTGTCTTGTTAGGAACCGCGATGATCCACATAGACATAAACTCATTCTTGCACGAAATTCAATACCCACGTAGAATTCCAACATATATACAGGTTGATTAATTGAATATTGTAGACACCTCTCACACCCTGAGATACTGGTGAAATTTTTTATCTTTATGCAAAATTTCATGGAAAATTTCAATATACATACGAAGTATGATGTCCACCCTGCCTCATCAAAAAAAATATATTCGAGTCATAGGCAAAAATAGAAATTTTTTGTAGGGCCACTCCTTCTATGAGGTCAGAAGGAGTCATCATACAGATAAGGAAAGTTCTCCTTCATTCATATTTTTGGGCTGGGCCACACAAGCTTCTGGGGGGGGACAGGCCCCTCTCCGGCCCCCCTTTTTCCACCTATGATAATTCCCCCCGGAATTAAAAGATTTATCATCGTCAATTATTATCCTCAGATTTCTCATCAGAACATGGCTCAATTTTAACCATTTCTGTTGGTAATTTTCGGTAAAACTTCAGAATGAATCGTTGAGTATGATGTCAAAAGAGATAATGGTCGGTGAATTTGAGGTTAGCATTTCTCTAAAGGAGTTTCTTTGACTGATATCCCCAAATCTTGTCCCTTTCAAGTGTAGTTTTACGGTCAGCAACATATTTACCCCAGAACGCACCCCCATAAACCTAGGAAGGAAATAATCCCATAAAGGTGGCAGTTGCTTTGAAGTTGAATCACGTTGGGATTCTCAGTGAATTTATGAATACAAGCATCTGAGACAGATACTCGAAATTATTCGTATATTAATGCCCTACAGGGTGTATTTGATCCGTAAGAATAGAATTTGAAAAACTACCCTTGAAGCAGTGCATTGATCTCAATAAAAATAATTGGAAAATTTTACTCAAAATTCGTCAAATCCCACAGAAAATAAAGAGATCCTAACTCATTATTATTCGATACCTGTAGACAAAAAAATAATTTTTTTTTTAATTTGAACAATTTCCATCATAATGTTGTATTTTGTTCTAATTTTGCCGCACAAGAGTCAGTCATCCTCTAGATTTTTTTCGAAATTTTGTATTTTTCGAGAAATGCTGAAAAATTTTCTTATTTCTGCAGGATTCAATAGGAAACTTCGTTTGAAAACATTCTTTGAATAGTGGTGCATATAATTTTTATTCTAAAACTGATGTAAGTTTTCCTGGAAGTATGTAATGGATTGTAGATAAATATCGGAAAGCGTTATTGTGAATTGTAAATCCATTTCCGGAGATAAACCTACTTGAAATTTTATTATATCAAAATTCCTCAAAATTCCGGACCCATTCAATTGAAATTTGAGGACTTAAATGTAATCCAACTGCTTGAAAAGTTCATGGAAATTTTTTTTTGATCAAATAAACATTAAAAGAATTTCAATATTTACAGAACAATGCTCTCGTTCAGCTTAACTCTATGTTTATACATAGATAAAAGGAAGTAATCTCAAAAAAAGTGTTTGTAAATAGTAGCTATCCAGAAACATTGAGGCTGAAAATATACAAAAGTCTCCTTCTAACTTCAGTTATAATCAATTATATTATAATCATCTAGTTGATAACACCGAAATAAGTTTGCACCGTAGCCAAGCTAAGAATAATATAATTTTCAATTTTGAGATTCAACCTTTTTGGAATTTTCCATAAGGAAAATTTTCTGTTTCGAACACCGCTCTGAAGAACTTACAGTTATTCATTTCTTATCTAGTACGCACTATGCTTCACGCAAATAATTTCACTTCAAAACAGATAAGAAGCACTTGTTTCAAGTGCGTTTCACATTTTTTGATGTTTGTGAGAGTTTGTGTACCTTTCAACAAAATAGTGATTAAGGTATTTTAGGTCAGGTTTCTCAGTAAATTTCTCAATTACATCCATCAATAAATCGAATGCGATTTTAATCTTTTCGATCGAAATTTGAAAATAAAAAAAATTTCCACTGATGAATGAAATGAGTGTTCACTGAATACAGAGCCGGATCATTTAATAGCGCATGCTGCTCTACCATAAACATATTGGAAAATTATGAAAAAGTTGATCTGAATTTGTTAATTTTTTCCTCGTGTAGGACAAGAACATAATTTGATTTGGTTCGAAAAATATTCCGACCAACAGAGTCCTTATTTCGTTTGTACAATTTTTTTCAGGAATTTTTCTCCTCTGAAAGTTGATTATGCTCATGAAATTTGGCGTGAGAGTCTAGTGTTTTAGTAGACTAAGCCTTGTTTGTGCCAGCGCTTTGCATCAATAAAGAATGTACTCGATGGTTTTTCCTGCCAATTAACATAACAGATGGCGGAGCTTTCGTTGCCAATATTGTGTAGGTTCTATTCACGCCATTATAGCTTGTAAAGCCGGTATAAATCTTTGTCTTCACGAATATAAAAAACATTGGAAAATTTTCAGCTCGACCTATATGTCATAGTCATACCACTGAACAAAGTTGCTTTGAAACTGAAGAGGATTTATTCATTTTTCTTCTAACTAACAGTTGTATCTTTATGAGGAGTTTGTTGGTTTGATGTCTATGCTGAAGGGTTTGCCAATAAGAGGTGTAGATGTCACGTTTCAAGCTGTCATTTTTTGACATTTGACAAGTAGAAAATACGTCATTAATAAAATGGAACGATACACGATTCAAGAACGCACTGAAGTTTTTAAAATTCATTATAAAAATGGTGAAAACCTGGCAGAAACGGTTTGTAAAACTCGAACATTTTTGGGCCGTCGTAAACCACCTTGCGGACCGAATGAAGAAATTGGTGGAAAAATTCGAGCTGTTGAGACAAGTTGTGAAGTGAAGATTAACACCCGTGCACGTCGCTCAAGAACAGCCGAAGGTTGAAGAAAACCCAGGTTTGTCCATTCCTCGTCGTTATTTGGAATCAGAGATTCCACAAACGTCATTACACCGTATTTTGCATAAAGATTTGGGTCTTAAGGCTTATAAAGTTCAGTTAAGACAATACGTGCCACACAAGCAACGAAACCATTGATATTTTGCTGGAAAAGTTTCCGGACCGTGTTATCTCTCGAAAAGATGATCACGATTGGCCACCGAGATCATGTGATTTAACACCTTGCGACTTCTTCCTTTGGGGCTACGTGAAAGACAAGGTCTAAGCCAATAACCCAGCGTCGATTCAAGACCTCAAAATGGAATTCGTGGGGCTATCGAGGACATAGGGCAGCCACTTTGCGATTTGGTCATAGAAAATTTCATTAAAAGGTTATGGTCCTGTAAGCGTGGTCGTGGTGGTCATTTGCCTGATGTTATCTTCCACTATTAATGGCATAGCTTCTTCTTCTAATAATAATAATAATAATAATAACAGTTTATTTTACCCAACAGGAAATTTCCCAATAACAGGGTAACATATCAAAAATGAAAAATAACATTATACATTCTATGAAACACAACAAACAGCAAACGTCCCGACTAAAAAAATAAATTAAATTTAAGTTCATCAGCACTTTTGCATATCCTATAGACTGGAGCTTGCTCGAGCATATTATTCTAATGAAATAAACATCCGATCATTCATATTGAAAAATGATATTTTTCTTGGAAATCAAAATAACACCTCTTAATGGAAAACCCTTTACAACACTTTAGAATGTCAATCTGTGTTGAAACATTTTACTTCAGGATCTCTGCTTGTGTGCCTATGAAATAAATCTCGTGCAAAAATGGAATGAGTTTTATTGAAGAAGCTTCTCTACGAAATTATGATCAGAAAGTTAACGTTCATCAAGATAACTGTCTCATATGAAACAAAAAAATGTCTTTGATCCAAATGAAAGAATCTTAAATTTTATCGAAGTAATCGTAGTCCGCCCCTGTAGTTCCACAATAATTCTGGTAGTTCAAGTGCTCGAAATATTTACAGGGAGATTAGCATAAGCGTGCCTATTCAAACTTTCATCATCAGGTGTCTAGCGAAAATAATGTCATTGTAAACGACTGACCGTACTGAACTCTGAAAATATCATATCTCAAAAGTTTTGAATGAGGCGTGTCTATCTGATTTTTCATGACGATTGCTATCGATAGACTTGGGATCAGAAACGTAGTTAGGATTGCCCAATTGAACTTGTTCTTATTGAGATAAATATCAATGAGTTTGCGATTTATGATTTATTATTGCAAATTATTGAGATAAGTGAGTCTCCTGAAATTCTACTTAAAATACTGATTACAAACAAAGGGAAACAACAAGTTGGGCTTCGTTATGAGTTGCTGATGGAACTGAGCCTTTCTGTGAGCCTGGAAAAGACCAATAAGATAACGGTCCAGCAATAGGAGGTGACTAGCAGAATAACCATCTGAAGAAACACTCCTGTACTTACTCAGTTCAGAGAGTCTGGTCCTCCCTGAACAACTCTACATGTCATCTGCTAACCTCTCTAGTGATGTAATGATCCAAAAAGTAAGCACTAAGAAAAACTTCAGGACATTGCTAAGTAAAAGAGATTATTGAAAACGGGAATACACCGACTATAACCTCAAAGAAAATACCGTAAAATGGTATACAGATGGTTTCAAAACCTCTACAGGAGCTGGCGCTGGGATATACGAGCCATGTACCAAGTGTGCACTGTCGATAGGCTCCTGTATTAGCGTCTTTCAAGCGGAAATCTTAGCTATTGAAAGATGTCTGGATATAAATCCGAAAAGAAACTATCAGAAGTGCGATATAGCCAAACATTCAGATGGTCAAGCTGCTATTAAAGCACTGAGCTCCCTCGTCATCGGCTCAAAAATGATCTGGAAGTGCCGAAACAAACTCAATTTGGGAATCAAAGGAAACGAAAAGGCAAATACACTTGCCGAAGAGGGCTTACGAATGTCACTCATTGGCCCAGAACCCTTCTGTGGTATAGGTAAATGAAATAAGAAGGAGTTTCTCGAGAAGGAGAAAGCCGAGAGGGATTTCCCAGGGATGGATCATTCCACTAAGTTCCTCCGGAACTTTGGAACAACAAGATCCAAAAGATATCTGGATCTTAGTAAGAAACAATTACACCTCCTCACTGGCTTCCTCACAAGACACTGTCGCCTCAGGAGGCACCTGTTGAGAATGGGATTATCGGACACTGACGAGTGTAGGTTCTCTTTGAAGCCTCCACAGATATTGGATTTCATCAGATCTCTGAAACTGGAAGACGAGCTGTGAGGGTATGGTCCGAACAGTTCTTTAAGGGATCACAATAGACCTGGAGGTCACAGTGAACTATAACCCTTTTTTAAACTAACTAACTAACTACTCAGGCCACTTAATTCTTGATGATTTTACCTACCTACACCAGAAAGCTTCTGAAGCTGTCACAAGCTGAGCTTCGGGTGATAGGACTGCTGACGGATCACTGTTCGTACAAATATCATTTGTACCCTATGTGAAAGTCAGCAAATGAGATTTGCACGCTCTGTGGATCAAAAGTAGAAACAAACAGTCAAACTTTCTTTGCTTCTTTCAGTGGCAATTCCTGGAAAAATAACCAAGTTATAACGATCCAATTTCTAATAGTAATAATAATAACCCTACGATTTCTTCGTTCTTTCCATATGTCTAAAACAGTGAAAAACACGGTTTCACTGTTGAGGAATAATAACGCCAATACTGTCATGTGAATTTACAGAAATATCGATCTCAATTTCGAGGTCAGGAAATTAACAACAAACTACAATTTGCAGTGGAGCCAACCAACAGTGGAACAGCTTGGATAATGAAAGGGTTTCAGGATCCGAAATCAATTCATCCATAATCTGTTCTCCGGTATCAACCTTTATCCCCTCGAAATATGTTTCAAATAAAACCCATCGTCTATTTCATTGAAGGATCTTCAACCCCGGAAATATAGCTTCCGGAATACAAGTATATCCTTGTCCGATTGGGTACAGTCAGACAAAAGGTAGCTGCTCTAATCACGAAATGATAATAAAATGATGAATACGAGGGTTGCCTTCTATATCAAGTTATTGAAGAAAGAAAACAAATATTAATTATTGAGAATTGCCTATTGTTTTTCAAAATATTTTCCATGAAGATATTCTCCAAATGTCGAGGCAGGTTTTCTGCTCTAATTGATCAATCGCAATCATATTTCGTGAGTATTTCTATACAGTGTGTTTGGTCATGACTTGGCGATAAGTTAAGGGCATTAAATATACCTAATATTATCGACAAAAACACCCAAATTTGGAAGTTAACCCCCTTAGTTTTGGAGTAGCCCCTATTTCAAATTTACTTTTTTATTCTCGTTGACCCTTCCAAATAATATCGATTTCTTTGGACATGAAGGTCCTACAAATGTAAAAAAAATTTTTTTGAAAACAGTATAAAAGCATTCAACATGAAAACGCCATAAAAAATTCTTTAAAAAAGTTTTAGTAAAAATACGTACTGATTTTCTTAGTAAATCCGCAATAGTACAAGAACTAGCACATTGAGGTATAATTTTTTTTCAATGATTTAACAAGCAAGGATATTATACAAAACAACACTCACATCATTTCTGTGAGTTACATAATTTGAGAGTTATTGCTTTTCGAACATGATCACTACGCGAGCAAAAAACACAAAACAGGTCGTCATGAAGGCCACTGCCTGTCTACAGAGCAGAGCATTTTGAGCCATTTTTATGGTTAATTTATTCGTTTGATCATTAAAATTATCAAAAGCACAGTACTGATGTTTTTTTTTATTTCATCAATTTTCATAAGGGTTATGTTCGAACAGCAATTACTTTCTGAATATGTCACTTACAGAAATTATGTTGGTATCGTTTTGTAGCTATATCCTTGCGTGTTAGCTCATTGAGAAACAATTATTCTTCAATTTGCTAGTTCTTGAATTTACTGAGAAAATTAGTACGCTTTTCTACTGAAATTTTTTTAAAGAATTTTTTTAATAACATTTTTGAGTTATATGTTTTCATATTGTTCCACTTCATAGAGGGCGGTAGTATCATCTTTCAAAAAAAATTTTTTTCGTATCTCTAGGACCTTTTTATCCAAAGATATCGCTATTATTAGGAAGGGTCAACTAAAATGAAAAAGTAAATTTGAAAAGGGAGCTTCTCCAAAACTGAGGCGTGAACTCCCCACTATGGGTGTTTTTGTCGATAAAATTAGGTATATTTGATGCCCTTAAATTATCGCTAAGTCGTGACCAAACACACTGTATAACTTCACTATAAAGTTATACTAACAAATCTATCGTGGAAACTATACCAGATTGCAGTCAGAAGGGTTGTATAATTCCAAAATATAAAAGGCAACCTCGTACACCAACAAATTCTCACCACATTCGTTCCCTTATTTAGTGAAAATTAATATATTCATAATTAAATACATGAATTCTACCGAAGCGGCAATCAGAGATGTACGCACATATTTACGAAATTTCCGGACAATAGTGTTGAATATAAATGATCAGCTAATGAGCTAAAACAATTACTTCAGAATATAATGTGCCTTTGCCATTTTCACAGCCTCCCTGTTTCAGAAAGCAATTCCAACTGAAATTCAAGCCATTTGCCCTCCCAAATCGCTGGTCTTATTTATAGGCTGAATTACTGGAAACTCCCTTCCATTTAGACAGCTCAGTTTTCAAGAGACATGTCTCAAAGTTCTACTGAGCCAGTTAGATCAATTAACTTTTATATTTGCCAATTATTTTCGACATCACAGTACCTAGGTTTTGTAGGGACAACTCATTTTATTCGATATGCCACAATCCATAGATTCCTATTTGATGAAAAAGTGTAAGGCGTAGGGGGGTGAGAGATTTCAATATGAAAAACAGCCAGGGATGTATTTAAAACTGTTTCAGAAGGGTCTCTCTGCCTGCCGTGATGATTCAGTTTAAGGTTGGGATTCATTAAGTACGTCCAGAAATTTTTTTTAAAAACCCACCCTTATACCTTCTTACCAATACCCATTCGAAGAGTGATGTCCTTTGAATATTTCGTTATACAGAGAATTTACTTCGTTTTAGAGGGCGTTTTTAACATGGAATTTGGATTCAAAGTGCAATGTCTGGCACGAAATTCGTTATACTTACAGTCGTTATAGGGAAGTTCCACTGTATTCCTATTTTAAATAATAAAGTAGGGGGTGCGAGTCGTACGGGGTGAAAATATCAAATTCGAAAAAGCACAGGATAAATAGCTGCCAAAATTTAAAATTGATCAGAATTATTTGTTATTTTATTTCTTTGTCGTGTTGACGCAAATTTTTTCTCTCCATATTAAATTGGATGTTCGTATTTGTTTGTTCATTCGTGTATTAAAACTAATCCACTCCATTTATGCGCAGAGTATCCCGAAAGATATCCGTTTCCTATTAAAATGCAATTGTCTGCTGATAATTCAACCTGCTACCCGTGAATTTGAATTCACCACCCTCCCCACAAGGGTTGAGGCTTGGCACAGCTTCTTCGGGTTCTTGATTATTCCAGAGGCTTCCTGGAACATGCAAGATGTTATCTCTTGTCCTAGCGTTTCACCTTCATTCTGGAAGCGTGCTACCAAACGATGGATCTTTAATTAAATTATTTGAATACTATGTTAAGGGCAGTTGGCTCATGCTGTATTGTCACCCAACTAAGGGAAGGTATAGACAGAAATCTACTGTGATTTTCTTTGGGTGTGAAGGATCGATTGAAACAAGAACCCTCTATGCTTCTGAGCCGACGCTCCGCTTCAATTTAAAAGAGCAATATAAATATACAAAAATTATTTCTTGAGCCACTATGTACACTGCGCAAAAAAAATAAGGCACATTCTGAAAATCTCAATTTTAATGAGAGTTAACTCTACATTGACTTTATAACTTATTTTTTATGTTCTCTCGGGAAGGTTTTGAACGAAACAAGACACATTAAATGGAAGAAAAATTCAGGATTTCACTGAATCTCATGTGAAAGAAGAGAAATGAACAATTTTCAAAATAGTGGAATGCTGATAAGTGATTTAATACTTGGTACTTCCACCCTTGCGATAATTACAGCTCAGCAACAACTGTTCATACTCAAAATAAGTGATCTTAAAATTTTCTGATCTAATCCTTCGCAGATTTCTCTGAGTTGGATTCCTAAGTCATTAAGAGTAGCTGAATGATTTTCTGAACTTCTCAGCCTTCTATTGAGGTTGCCCCAAACCTGCTCAATCGGATTGAGATCTGGACTTCTTGCTGGCCATTCCATTCGAGAGACGTCAACCTCTTCAAGATATTCCTGAACGATGCGCGCACGTTGGGGTCTGGCATCGTCGACCATAAAAATGGAATTTTCACCAATGTTTGGGGCAAATGGCACTACATGCTCTTCTTCATGTTCCTTATATACCTATCAGCATTCATAGCTCCATTATCAACGACCACTAGGTCTGTGCGAGCAGTCAAAGATATTCCACCCCATACCATAATCGATCCTCCCCCGAAACCAGTAGTATTCAGGAGATTGCACTGAGCATATCTTTCATGTGGACGTCTGTATACAAGGGAACGTCGAACACAATGGTAGAGGCAGAATCTAGACTCATCTGTGAAGAGAACTCTTTCCCAATCAGCCTCTTTCCAATGGATATGCTCTCTCGCAAAATCCAAACGCGCCCTTCGATGGGCTGGGGTAAGAGGTGGGCCTCTTGCCGCGACACGAGGCCTTAAATCATATTCTCTGAAGTGATTTCTTATTGTCTGAGTGCTAATTTGCACCCCATGAGTTTGCTTAAGCTGATGTTGAAGGAGGCGAGCGGTTGCAAACCGTTGTCTCAACGAAGAAACTCTCAAGTAACGTTCTTGAATGGCAGTTGTTACCCGTGGTCTACCTGTCCTGGTCTGGACATTCATACTTGTCACCCTGAATCGCTGAAACATTCTGGACACACTTGTATGGGAAACTCCAAACCTTTTTGCAATTCTTGTGTATGTCCACCCTTCTTCTCGCAAAACTACCGAATGGGCACATTCCTCTTGGGTCAAATTGCGTGTTTCGCGTTGCATAGCGATCGAGTGGAGAAAATCAAACGAACTATTGATCACTATAATTGATCGAGAACAACTGATTTCAGAATGGAGACCAATACATTAAAAATCTGATAATCTCATCTTTTTTTTATTTCTGCTGGGAACAAATATCTGCATTGAAGAAAATCGTTGAAAGTTGATAACATATTATGCATTCATAGTTCTGATAAAAATAATTATCGTTGACAACACCTTCAGTTCTAGAATAAATTTGATATTTGCAAAATGTGCGTTAATTTTTTTCCGCAGTGTTTATTTCTCATGAAAATCACAAAGAAACACAATAAAATTAAGTTAAAATCACTCAAAGAGATACGTCGTGTATGACGACAATATATAAATATAAAACAAAATCCTTTTGGCGCTGGCGACCACAGTCGAAAATGGAACACATACGAAAACGTAACTAACCCTTTCTGTTGCCAACAAGAATATACTTATCCAAATTAGCTAATAATGCTAACATATGATAAACATATGCGTACCAACATAAAAAAGAAAGTCAAAGAAGTATTCAAATAATGGTTGAAGGATTTCCCTTTCGTAGGACATCCTAACTAATTATTCCGAACTATAACTTCTGCAGCAATGGACGACAAACTGCAATAAAAACTAACAACTTAGAAAAGTACAAAGGTCATTTTAATTCGTGTCTCTTCAGCAAAATTTCCAATCGTAAAATGTGACATAAGTAGGACATTGGAAGATTGATTACGGTTGAAAACAGAGTTGATGTGAAATTTCCTGAATCTCTGAAAAAGATTAATAAAATCCGGAGGTTCACCGAATAAACTTGATCTCAAAACACGGTCATTATGGCGAGATCAATAAAATCTAAAGTTTTTCCTTTGCTGAAACTTTTATATGGGTTTGGGTTATGAAATTTGAGCTCAACGATGCAACTAGCGAAGACATTCTTTATTGAGGCTCCCATTTCCCTGAAATACCGGAAGGTATATATTTTTCCTTGAATTGTAGTCAATTTATTGCGATTGGTCAGAATTTTGTTCGGCGAACAAACGGAATTGATATTCAAGATGATTCTTCGAGTAATATGATGAGTTAAATCACGGATTGATTTCGTCCGAGAAGCGTTTTCTTCTGAGAATTTTCCGAATTCAGCCTAGAGAGATGAAAAAGATATCTTTTCAATAGTGTTGAAAAATGATAATTTTCAGGTTGATTTAATTTTTCGAGAGGAACTTCACCCTCTGGCTCATTGAATCAATCAGAAACTTTTCCATAAAAACTGAGTTATTGAGTTTTTACGACTTTCATCTTATTTGACTGAATATGCTGAAAGTGCATCGTGAAAAACAAAACAAAGACAAAAATGGCAAGAAGAATTAAATTATAACTAGAGGGTTTTCCAATAAGAGGTGTTATTTTGTATAGCCCGCTGTTTCGGTAGATGTCACGTTGAAGCTGTCATTTTTTGACATTTGACAAGTAGAAACTACGCCATTAATAAAATGGAACAATACGCGTTTCAAGAACTCAATGAAATTATTAAAATTCGCTAAAATGGTGAAAATTGGCAGAGACGGTTCGTAAAACTCGAACATTTTTAATCGTCGTGAAGCACCTTGTCGGACCACAATAAAGAAATTGGTGGAAAAATTCGAGCTGTTGGGACAAGTTATTGATGTGAAGAATAAAACCCGTGCATGTTGCTCAAGAACAGCTGAGAATATTGATGCTGTAGCCTAAAGTGTTGAAGAAAACCCAGGTTTGTCCATTCCTCTTCGTTCTTTGGAATTAGGAATTCCACAAACGTCATTACACCTTATTTTACATAAAGAATTGGGTCTTAAGGCTTATAAAGTTCAGTTAACACAAGAATTCAAGCCGGCCGATCATCAACAACGTTTGTTTTTGCTGATTGGGTCATTGAGATGCATGAAAATCCTCCGGACCGTGTATCTCTCGAAGAGGTGATCACAATTGGCTACCGAGATCTTGTGATTTAACAACTTGGTACTTCTTCCTTTGGGGCCACGTGAAAGAGAAGATCTACGCCAATAGCCCAGCGTCGATTCAAGACCTCAATGGTGGAATTCGTGAGGCTATCGAGGACATAGGGCAGCCACTTTGCGATTTGGTAATGGAAAATTTCATTAAAAGGATATGGTCCTGTAAGCGTGTCGTGTATTCATTTGCCTGATGTTATTTTCTACTATTAACGGCATAGCTTCTTCTTATAATAAAAAAAACATCCGATCGTTACAAGGGCGTAGCCAGGAATTAATTTCGGGGGGGGTTTTGACATTTTGGCAATTGACTTTGTAGGTGCCGAGAATTGTGAGGGTCGCTTTCTGTAGCAAGTATAGTTGTTTTCAAGAATTCATATTGATATGAATAATTTTAACTAGATTTTCGGAGATAAGTTCGTTTGAGTGTAAAATGAAAGATTATTTTTGCAACAAAAAATAACTCTGAAACATTCGGGGGGTTTGAACCCCCAAATCCCCCCCTTGACTACGCCCTTGATCGTTTATATTGAAAAATGGCATTTTTCTTTGAATATCAAAATAACACCTCTTATTGGAAAACCCTATTAATTAGCTAACTTTATAATGAAATAAACATCCGATCATTTATATTAAAAAAGGCAAAGGAAAACCCGTAGGTATAGAGAACACTTTTACGTAATAATTATTCAAATTCAATCTATGCTCCTTGAATTCCTTCAATATTGAATAAATAAAGGTGCTCTACAAGTAGGAGAGTTTATTAAACTAGATAATCATCTTTCATACTAACATTTCGTAATAATTATGACTTTTGACTGCTTATGTCAAAACGAAATGAGAAGTACGAAAGTGAATGAGAAAAAAATGGTTCTGAAGAGGAACACAGGAAAATCTCTGTAAAGCTTGAATACCCTATACCCTCACTGAATTATTCAAGGAAATAATAGACCAGAAATTTAACATGACTGACGTTCATTCGGGGTGCACATTTTCCATCTGTTCTGCAAACTGGCCATGCATCTCGTTTATCAGTTTAAATGGTTGTATACTAGAAATCCCTTCGTATACATATATCTCAATTTTATCTTATTTCCAGTTGTAAATTCGCTGGCGCAAATTCATTCCCTGAAAAAAAAACCACTCGGGCTTATGCAGTATAGTTTTGATTTATTTCGAAGCAGACATTATTGCATTTTTTATTCTTTGTGGGACGTTCGCGCCACATCAATTATGGAAAATAATAACGATGATCCTAGTGAATCACAGTGGCCGATATTTAAAAAAAGCCCCCCTCTATTATGTTTATTCAACATGTCATTCATCAGATCAGTCGGAATATTAATGTATAGCACTCCCCGAAAGCTTGTGAAATGAAGAGATTAAAAATAAAATTTTATTAGGGCGGAATATGCTGTTTGGAATTCTCATGAAACAAAACGAAATATGCTGCATAATATAGGGTCTGTTTGGTGTGTACACATTTGACATATTGTATAGCCCTGTTGGAATTTATTATAACGCACTTGCTGAATTCATTAATGGATTTCGTCTTTGGGTATGGTTTCCGCACAGAAAACCTATTCTTGACAGAGTTCCAACTTTTTGATTGATTTGAAAAAAATTAACCATTTACATATACTGAACCAATCATTATTCTGAGTTAATCTAATTAGAAAAGTCGAAAAAAATTGAAGCGATAACATATTGAATACTACATTAAATATTATATAGGTATTCTTTTGAATTGAGAGCTAACAGAATACAATACATGAAACAAAAAAGTCCCTAGATGAGGTGCAAAACGGGGTACCATACTATTCTGGCGTATGATACCAGAGCACAGGGAAAAACCTTAGTAGAAAAAACCCTGTGTCGCCCCTTTTACAAAATTGAAACTTAACACTATTCGCATAAATACCTTCAATAAAATACTTAATTGATGCTCTTGGGCCAGGAGGGTATTTCAAACCAGGTCTGGCATTCCAAGTGATGATTTTCCGAATCTCCTGTTCTTCTGAGACCGCTACAGGACCCTATTGAAGGGTAATCATCTCACATAGATTTAAATAGTGGTATTTTATCCTAAATATCGAATTCAATTTCGGAATAATCATAAAAAACCTGTGACAAACTTATGTCGAAATGACATGAATTAAATTATGTAACGAAAGTTTGTTCTGTGAAAATTATTGTTTTCTAAAGAAAGTAAGAATCAATACTGATACTGGACTTTATTTGAGCTTTGATGGGGGGGCACCTAAAATTCTCCTTGACAATCTAAAAGGAAAAAGATTTCTAAATGGTAAAATAATTAGACACACATGGGGTTTATTTTTGCCACATACGAATACGAGGATATTTCTTTATTCTGCTATGAGATAATCCCTAAACTAATGATATGAATTGAAATAACACTTCATGTACACCAGTTTTTTAAAATTGCATTCTTAATAAGTAACAGTATCGTGACAGAATAGTTGACGACTGGAAAATTAGAGAAAACCCTGCGGCTGACAGTAAATTAAAATGAAAGAGCAACTTTGGATGTTGATATCACTCTTCGTGAAAAAAGCGCCTGGATGAATACGGAATATGATTAATTTCTGGAGAGAATGATTCCAGAAAATGCACTTTGATTCAATTAAACGTTCAAAAGTTATATTCATAATCACTCGTTTAAAATGAGCGTTTCAAACTATTTGAATTTTATGTAGAAACAATGTGTGTAGAATTCTTCTTCATGTAAAAAAAATTTGTGTATAATTCTTCAGACTTATCATATTCCTATAACGCTCACTTTTAACGTATTGGCCTCAAATACAGCCTAATAATTTTGCTGTACAAAATCCACACCAATCAAAACTATATTCCATACGTTAATGCCATATAAAGGGTGTCTGTAAACAAATGCGAGAGACTTTGGGAGATGATTCCTCGACGAAAATAAGCAGGGGTAGTTCATATACATTTTTTTGGAAGTCGACCCCCCTTCCAAGATACAGCCTTCGGAAGGCGATGACGAATAGACAGTTTTAATTTTTTTATGGTTTTTTAATAACACTGAGTCATAAAACTAAAATAATATGAAGCACTAAGTAGATGTTACTCACACAAATTTTTTAGATCTCATAACTTTATTATTAGGGGTTGAAAATAATAACCCCCTATGATTTTCGTTCGAAAATTTGTTTTCGTGAGATAGATTTTCGAAAAATAAAATTCTCTTATGGTTTCTCCTGCAATTCTGGAGTTTTTATTTTTCCGAGAAAAGTATCTAAAGTATCGACATTTGCAAAAGACTTTTTTCCCCAGAATTGTATGCGAAACCATTAGAGAATTTTATTTTTCAAAAATCTATCCCACGAAAACAATTTTTGAAGGAAAATTATAAGAGGTTGTTATTTTCAACCCCTAATAATTAAGTTATGGGATCAAAAAATTGTCTGAGTAACATCTACTTAATGAATTATATCATGTATAGTTTTATAACTCAAAAAATTAAAAACTGTCAACTCGTCATCGCCTTCCAAAGGCTGTATCTTGGAAGGGGGGTCGATTTCGAAAAAAAATTATATGACCCCTGCTTATTTTCATCAAAGAATCATGTCCCTAAGTCCCTCGTATTTGCTTACGAACAGAATATGCCTTTCAAATAGACATCAACCCATTACTTCAACTTTTTGTATTATTATAAGAAGTTTTGTGAATCCTGCAGTTGTTAATTTGAGAATAATATGAGAAAAAGCAGAAATAATATCGTATCAATTGATATTTGAGATGAACATTTGGATCAATACAGAAAGAAGTTGTTGTTTAGATGGAAAATTCAATGGAGGTTTCGCCTTGTGTTTTGCGGATTCATTCTGAAAACTTCTCGAACTTTATTATGAACGGAATAACTAGACTGAATTCAACTTGATTGGATCCGCTGTTCTTTTATTGAGGTCAGAATTGAGAAATTGTTTCATTTAGAAGTTTTTATCCCCAAATTGATGAAAAAGTGTTGAATAATACACTGTTTCGTTAGGCTCAGTTTACACAATGAAACTTCTGTAATGGAATCATTTTAATAACACTGTGCGTAATATTATTTCATTCTCCGAACTTTTCAGATCATGAATAACGGGAAATTTTATTTTTTCAGAACCGCTCCTAAGAGGTCACGGAAGGTGTTCCCAGCACTTGTGATCATCCTGAAAAGAGTGAGTGAAATAACGGCTGATATTTTGGGTGGAATTCAGCCCTTAGTGACCACCTTCAGATTCGAACAGTAAGTAACAGATCCTTTATTCTAATTTATTTCAGTTCAGCTTCCTTGAAACAACACCAACAGTTGAATCACAATATTTCAGTGTTTTTCATACTCATTACTTTTAGAGGAATATACAAAATAAGAGGTGTTTCAAATTGCGCATTTTTTTCAAGAACGTCCACTCTTTTATTGAAATTTTCAATGACATTTTGACATAATTAAAGCTATATCTCGCTCGTGACACGAATAATTTCATCCTTTAGTTCAGTAATCGATTGTAGACAAATTCGGTTCACCGTGTATACCTTATTTAGTAAGCAATTAGTAACACCCCTTATATTTCCGATTCTGAGTATGATAAAGAACACACTGATATATATTCAGAATTTCACACTGGTTCTATTTATTGTTTGAAAGCAATAAAATGCTATCAAAATATTCACCTTAAGTTTTTAATATTGAATTTTCTACCAATACGAAGATAACACAATAATAGCATTTTATGTGTCACGTTATTTGTGTTTATACCGAAGACCCATAAAAGAAATTAACAGATATGAAATCTTGCCCATAAATAAAGTAGTTTGCTTGCAATCATATTAGCGCATTGTTCGGGCAGAAAATCTATCAAATTGTTCTAATTGAAGGTGACAAGAATTATTTCTGATTTGGTATGTTCTTTTAATATTTTATTCTATATATTTATTTACCGCAGTTTTCTTAGCAGATCATTTAAAAAACAAAAAAATTTGTTTATTTCTATATAGAATGAAAGTTGCGATAAAATATTATATGATTAGAATCTCGTAACAAGGTATCAACTCTTTATACTGCGTCATTAACGAATGAAAACTGGAAAATTTTTTAGGTAAATTTAAGAGCTCTAAACTATCATTTACGGTATGAAGATACGCGCTGATGCTTTTAACTGTTTGTCAGTGCTTTTGTTGTTTTTTTGCAACTTACATTTGTTCGTTTCATGTCATCTCTGCCAAAATAAAATATCTTGAGGTTTTTCATTCCTACGGAATTGAAACGCGTCGCCACGGAAAATATAAAATAAGGTTTGAATAGCTCAACCCAAATGTCAATTTTCATGAGTAACAAGTTTATATTGATTAGGGACTTCAGCAATCAATATATAAATAATGAAAAGAAACTGTGGAATTTTATTGGAATGGAAAAAATTCGATATATGAAGTTTGAGCTCTGTATCCCACTACAAAGACTTAATTGCAATAGTTTTGAATACAGTGGAACATCCCTATTACGAAAGCGCTAAATCCGCAAAAAAATTCGTTTAAAAGAAATTTCGTCATACGGAAACTTTGTTTCTATAGCGGTCGACATCACTGATAAATTTAAGTGTATCATTCAAACTTACGCACTTCCTTTTCGACATTTTCGCACAACATTCACACTAGCGTAATGGTTAGATTGAAACCAAAGAGCCAGGGGTGTATTCAAAACTGTTTCAGAAGGATCTTTCTGCCCTCCGTAATGATTTAGTTTGAGGTCGGGATTCATTGCGTACGTCCAGAAAAATTTCGGAAAAAGCCCACCCTTATACCTTCTTACATCAATATCTATTCAAAGAGTAATGTTCTTTGAATATTTCGTAATAGAGAGAATATGCTTCGTTTTAGAGGGTGTTTTTAACATGGAATTTGGATTCAAGGTGCAATGTCTTGTACGAAATTCGTCATACAGACGTTCGTTATAGGGAAGTTCCACTGTACTTAAAACTATCGAACAAATTATTCATTTTCGAATACTTGCGAGAGGCTTAAATAAAAATTAATCTATTGTTCCTAAAATGAACATAATTACAATTGAAGATAGATGCCAATTGGTTGAGAATTTTAAGGATAGGGTCCTCAGACGTACGAAATACTCTAATACAATTGCGCCAAGAGTGTATTTATACGGTGATTAGGTTTGAAGATTAGCGGAAATAAGGAATAATAAATACGAATTCGTGAACAACTTTGTCGTGAACAAATTTTATGTGAATCTATCGTGCCGGAGAAGTTTATATGATTAGTTCTTGTGTCATAAAACACTTCCGCTCGTAGGTAAATTTTTTAATGGACATCTCATTTTGTAATGTGAAAACCACTGATCTCACACGAAAAGTGAATTGTCCGATATTTATGATTTTTTCGCAGTCATTATTTTACAGACATGGTAGTAGCATTGCCAGATCTGGGAATGGCTGAAGGAGCGTACAGAGAAATCAGCCCAGCTGTTTCTGTGATTGAAGATGAGAATATTAAACCGGATCTCATCCCTAACAGCAATCAACTAACCATCTCAACAGTATGTAGTTTTGTCGATGTTGGATTGACTGGCAGCAAAGGCAGAGACATAGAAAATGGTGAGTACATTGTCTGTGGTATATTGGATCATTCATCTTCATGGTTCACCAAAACTTGCTCAGAATCAGATAATTTGCATTCATTTTCGAAAACTTTTTATTGGTAATTGAAGTATCAGTTGTGATACTTACAGGTATTTATGTAGGAAAAATGATATCTGACAGATGTTCGCTCTTTTGTTGAAAATTTCAATGATTTTTTTATATAATTGAGGCTCAATTTCATTGGTGGCACGCATTATTTCATCCTCCGGTTTAGAATTCGATTGTGGGTTATTCTTAAAGGCCTGGCTTTTCACATAACCCCAAAGAAAATAGTCCGGTGTCAAACTACATGATTTTTTTGGCCAATTGACATCTGGTTATTATTCTTCTAAGAAATTTTGGTCAAATACAGTGGAACTTCCCTATAACGAAAGCGCTAAATCCGCAAAAAAAATCGTTATAAAGAAATTTCGTTTTACAGAAAATTTTTTTCTATAGTCGGCAATGTCGCGGTCGACTTCACTGATAAATTCAAGCTTATCGTTCAAACTAAAACACTTGCTTTTCGCACAATTTTTCTCACTAGCGTACTGGTTAGATTGAAACCAAACAGCCAGGGGTGTATTTAAAACTGTTTCAGAAGGACCTCTCTGCCTGCCGTAATGATTTAGTTTAAGGTCGGGATTTATTACGTACGTCCGGAAAAAACACCCTTATACCTTCTTACCAATACAGAGTCAAAGAGTGATGTTCTTTGAATATTTCGTTATAGATATAATTGACTTCGTTTTAGAGGTTTTTTTAACATGGAATTTGGATTCAAGGTGCAATGTCTTGTACGAAATTCGTTATGCAGAGAAATTCGTTGTACCGATGTTCGTTATAGGGAAGTTCCACTGTAATTTTAATTTCTATGTTATTTGAATGCCTCCAGAGCTAAGAAGTTGTGTAAAATACGATATGTTGTGGACCCACTAAGTCCAATTTATTGTGAACATCGACTAATGGACATTTCAGGATCTTCATGCAACAGTTTCACGAACCAATTCAATATTTTCTCGTGAACTATTGCTATGACTGTATTTTTCACTATTTGGTCTTTTTAAAATTTTTCTGCCGATAGTACTTTCAGATGGAAGATTATGTATGAAATTCACTCTATTTTCTAGAACCACTTTTCCATTATGGAAGAATGAAGAAGCAATCACCACAGTTGTATAAATCAATAACATAAAGTCAATCTTTAATCAATAAAATTTTCTAAGGAAATTCGTCAAGGCTTTGGACACTATTCCGCTAAAAGATTTGATATAGATTGAAAAAAAAACTTAAAAAATGTGATTGCTTCAATTATATTCGGAAGTAAATACTAGTTATCAAAGTTCTCCATTCGTTTTGGTTAGAAATAATAAGATCATATACAGAAATTTAACCTTAACAGTGCGATCTTCTTGTCAGACCACGTTTGAATTCAGCAATCGATCTTTCTACTGCACTCGTTGAAGGCAAAAAAATTTTATATACTTTCAGCATTAATTTGTTCATGAATTCCCTTTGCCTATAAATCTTCTAAACATACAAAAAAGTGCCGAAAGTATCGGTTGTTTGCACGCCCACTATAAGTTCACTCGAATAATAATTATTTTCCAATAACTTGACACAACTACCAAGGGTCTTGTACCGGGTGTCCTAAATTCTTTGTCTAGTGAGTGGATCTCAGTAACCCGATGAGCTAGAACAAAATTAATTAATGACTTCGATGAATTTAACTGAAAAAAGTGCATGTATAATTTTTTAGTTTCATGTTTATAACTTCAGTAATAAAGAAGTTATGAGAAGTTTTCATTTGACGCCATTTTCCAATTTTCCCTAATAGCTCGAAAACGGTTTGACTTAGAAGGTTGCGGTTTTAACCAAATGAATTCTCTCAAAAATCGAGCCTGAAAATAAGCCAATCATTTTAATCTAGCTCATCCGGTTTTTGAGATCCCCTCACTAGACAACGAGTTTAGGACACTCGTTACATTTTAGAGTTGGAAATAAATATCCTAAAAAATTATATTTCGCCACTTTGAGCTGCTCATATATCATTATATTAATTCTCCAACGCTCCATGTCTTGTGTGGGCAGTTTATTCATTATTGACTTCGTGCCCAATATACAAAGTGAATAAGTTGACTAATAGTTTCTGCTTTGTTTGCACGTGAAGTAACCCTAAGACGAAAAGTTTGTACAAACATTGTATTCAAATAGGTCCTTTCTAGGATACAGGGTGATGAGCGTATAATTGTTGATTTGTACTCCAAACTTGTTATCGTCAACAATCTTACGAAATTGAGTTTATGTTTAAACACCTAGTTTGTTCAGTTCGAAGTTTAGAAAGCGTTTAAGAGGAGTACTGCGGTGAAGTCAGAAGCTGTTTTACGTTGGCTTACATCGATATCAATTTTTTTGGAAAATTAATGACTTTTTTCCTGGTTATTAATATTTAAACTAAGTATTCGAATTAAAATTTGGTTTGAATGAACTGGGTATTTACAAGTATTTTTTTCTGCTAAATTCAATGCAAAATGAATTATGGTTTAATGGTTGATATTTAATTTTCGAGATAAAGTAAACATATTTCGAGTTAAACTTAACCCAGCTTATTTATGTCGTATAATTGTGAATATTCTTGTTTCAGGAGTTACTAAAGTTGAATCTCTTTCTAATGGAAAATCCTTGGAATCGGTTAAATCGATTTCGAGTGACGAACCAGAAGCTGACTTCGAAAGTGAAAAATGGCATACTGTTACCCTACAAGTATTTGTCCCTTTCATGTTGGCTGGTATTGGAACAATTGGAGCAGGAATAGTTTTAGGAAATGTTGAGGTATGTTTCTTCATTATTAAAATTTTAATACCCATTTAAATGGCTTCGAATATAGACATGAAAAAAGGCATGGTGTAATAAGGGTATTAAAAAAGGTCTAATTCACTCAAATGAAAATCATAGCGGTTTTTTGAGTTTAAAATCGGAAAAAATGGTGAAATAGCTTTTTTTATGTATACCTACTACGTTTATTTCGGATTGTTTCTTCTTCATCAGGTGGTAAAAAGAATGCCCATGCAGAAAAATTATAATGGTGTTAATTTTTAACATATTTCATCGAATTATTTCGACAAAATTCTCAATATTGGCATTATAGTTTATAAACAGAGCGACAGTATGAATTTGTTTTGGTTAGTGCTTTTTTCATCTACAAAAATGTTGTGTATATTGTTGATTCTTTTGCCCCATTAGCCGGTTAATATTCTGGGGTCAAAACTTGTCGGACACTTGGGTTTGATATCAATTTATGTTTATGGAGTCTAGCGCTCAGATGGTGAAGATCTAAACTCCATTGTTCAGAAAGGAACTTTTGGACTGTCATGGAATTACAAGGGATCACAACAAAGTACTGACAAGGGTTTCAATTTAATGGCGAGACTTGCGTTCGAGTATGAGAAACTGATCTTAGGGGGGGAAAGGAAAACCACATCACATATACATAAATGATCCCCTGAAGGAAACGAATAAAAATGTTTCCGGGGTAACAGAAAAGTTTGAATTATTTATGTGCGCGAGGTTTTGCTTCAGGCGAAGCTACTTGAACTAAAAATATAGCATTTTTTACGTTTTCGAGTGAATTTAATTGAAATTTTTGTGTCGCCAATTATTTTTTTATCTTCGAGGAACTATTTGTTCTTTTCAGTGTAAGTAGGACTTTTCTAGTTTTATCAACTAACGAATAAGGCTCGAATAGAGCATTTAACTCATATGTGGATCTTTTGGTGGAAATAACACTTGGCCTACCATATAGATTTTTCAACCTGTTTCAATAGTGCTTCATACAAATAAAGCTCCCAATGTATTGAATGTTTGAAACAATACTTTTTTGGAATAATAGTGAAAAAGAATTGAGTACATATATTTGTTTATACATATTCGAAATAATTTTGTACTTATATCATTTGCAAAAAAGTTTCCAGAACATAGCATTTTGAGCATGTCTCAATGATGTAAAGGGTTTTCCAATAAGAAGTCTTATTTTGAATAGCCCGCTATTTTGGTAGATGTCACGTTTGAAGCTGTCATTTTTTGACATTTGACAAGTAGAAACTACGCCAATAATAAAAATAGAACCATACAAGCTTCAAGGAAGCATTGAAATTATTAAAATTCACTATAAAAATGGTGAAAATTCGGCAGAGACAGTTCGTTGAACTCGAACATTTTTGGGTCGTCGGTCGTGAAGCACCTTGTCGGACCGCAATAAAGAAATTGGTGGAAAAATTCGAGCTGTTGGGACAAGTTAGTGATCACAATTGGCCACCGAGATCTTGTTATTTAACACCTTGCGACTTCTTCCTATGTGGCCACGTGAAAGAGAAGGTCTACGCCAACAGCCCAGCGTCGATTCAAGACCTCAAAGATGGAATTCGTGAGGCTATCGAGGACATAGGGCAGCCCTTTAGCCATTTGATTAATTTCATCAAAAGGATATGGTCCTGTAAGCGTGGTCGTGGTGGTCATTTGCCTGAAGTTATTTCCCACTATTAACGGCATAGCTTTTTCTTTACAATGAGATAAACATCCGATCATTTATATTGAAAAATGTCATTTGAATATTAAAATAACACCTCTTATTGGAAAACACTTTATTTCATTGAGACAAGCTCAAAATGCTGTCTTCTAGTAAAATTTCTCGCAGAAGAGATACAAAATTCTTCTTAAAATACAATGAAATTGAAACCTTGAAACTGCCCACCTGTAAGCTCCAAATATATTCTGAAGAGAAAATGGGATATTCACGGGGGAAAACCTTTAATTTTCATCATTTTTCATCTGCCTTTTGCGATGAATTGAAACTGTGCGAAATTAGACTCTCAAAAAAGCTGCGGTGTCTTGAGGTTAGTTTAATATTCTTCATTCATTCGAGATCTCAGAGCGCTTGAACATAATTAGTGGATCTAAATACAACAAAGAAAATTATTACTGGAAACCCTCAAAATATGCTTCGTTCCAATTGAAGCGGAATTTGGAAGTATAAATCTGGATGTTTAGGCTTCTTTAAATTACAGCGGAGACGATGAAATTGGTTAGGGCACAGTCCTCGGCAAGATTGCTGTGGAAATGGTGTCTACAACACCCGGGTTTGCAGGTGCGACTTCTACTCGTTGATTAGTTTTGTTTGTATCCGCGGAATATAAGCATTTCCGAGAAGATAGGTAATTAAATAGCCCAAGTTTACAGTGAAATCAACATTATACTGTTCCATTACGATTAAATTATTCACAGTTTCAGAGCTAGGTTGAAACAACGTTAATGATTCGAATTTGAATATACTGAGAGATATTGATTTCGTTCTATTGATAAATCAAACTTTCCTATTAACCTCTGAACTACTGTGGCTTGAAGTAATGTATCAATTTTCATCCACATATAAAGGGTTTTCCAATAAGAGGTGTTATTTTGATATGCCATTTTTCAATATGAATGATCGGATGTTTATTTTATTTCATTATGAAGAAGAAGCTATGCCGTTAATAGTGGAAAATAACATTAGGCAAATGACCACCACGACGTCGCTTACAGGACCATATCCTTTTAATGAATATTTCCATAACCAAATCGCAAAGTGGCTGCCCTATGTCTTTGATAGCCTCACGAATTGCATCTCTGAGGTCTTGAATCGACGCTGGGCTATTGACGTAGACCTTCTCTTTCACGTGACCCCAAAGGAAGACGTCGCAAGGTGTTAAATCACAAGATTTCGGTGGCCAATTGTGATCACTTCTTCGAGAGATAACACGGTTTGGAAACTCAGCAAAGACCCGACGTTGTTGATGATCGGCCGGCTTGAGTTCTTGTGTTAACTGAACTTTATAAGTTTATGGAATGCCTTATTCCAAAGAACGGCGAGGAATGGACAAACCTAGGTTTTCTTCAACACTTCCGGCTACAGCAGCAATATTATCGGCTGTTCTTAAGCGACGTACACGGGTTTTATTCTTCACATCACTAACTTGTACCAACAGCTCGAATTTTTCCACAAATTTCTTTATTGAGGTCCGACAAGGTGTTTCACGACGACCCAAAAATGTTCGAGTTTTAAAAACCGTCTCTGCCAAATTTTCACTATTTTTAAAGTGAACTTTAATGATTTCTGTGCGTTCTTGAAGCTTCTATCGTTTTTTTATAAATGGCGTAGTTTCTAATTGTCAAATGTCGAAAAACGACAGCTTCAAACGTAACACATCTTATTGAAAAACCCTATATTTTCTATTTTCGTACGTTATTGAGTTCAACGGGAAAGTTTAATAGAAGGAAAGCAGTAGCTCTCAGGATATTTGAGTTCATGTTCATTTTTCGAATATGATTGATGAAAATTACGCGTTTTTAACAAATCCTATAACCAATTATGTGTGACTACTTTTACGCATCGAACTTACAATCAAATTTTAATTCCTATCTAAATTTGATGCATTCAGTCGATAGCTACGTGTTTGAAAATAGGTTTTTGTTGAAATTGGTGGAAAATAATCCTTCAAAATATAATCCGCTTTGCGTGGGTGGAAAAAACGACCAAACACAATCAACTGAACATGTGAAAAAGGGGAGGTAACAATTGATAAACCGTTTTTAAACGTGTGCTTTTTCTACAGCTTTTTTATGTTGTATACGGATCCCGAATTCTACTTTGCATAAAGTCGCCCAATCGCTGCGTTAATTACTTTTTCTGTTCTGACGCACATATCGTCTCTTTTATTTTTGGATATTCATGCGAAATGGCTACCAATTTTCGTCGAATTTTTCTCACTTTGACTCTGAATTCATACAAAGTGTCGATAAACGTAAACAAAGTACTACGAGGATTGAATAAAATTTACAGAGTGAGACAAATTGGGGGGACCTGAACTTCAATTTTTTAACCCTAAGAGATTTCGGTTGATAACACGAAGACAAAAGAAGATAGAGCTGAGAACTGATTTTCGAAATACAGTGGAACTTCCTTATAACGAAAGCGCTAAATCCGCAAAAAAATTCGTTTTAGAGAATTACGTTATACAGAAAATTTGTTTATATGTTCGGCAATGTCGCGGTCGACTCCACTGATAAATTTTAGTTTATCATTCAAACTTAAGCACTTACTTCTAGACATTTTCGCACAACTTTCACACTAGCGTGATGGTCAGATTGACACCAAACAGCCAGGGGTGTATTTGAAACTGTTTCAGAAGGATCTCTCTGCCCACCGTAATGATTTAGTTCAAGGTCGGGATTTATTACGTACGTCCGGAAAAATTTCGGAAAAACCCCACCCTAATACCTTCTTACCAATACCCATTCAAAGAGTGATGTTTTTTGAATATTTCGTTATAGAGAGAATTTACTTCGTTTAAAGGGTGTTTTTAACATGGAATTGGGATTCAAGGTGCAATATCTTGTACGAAACGTTATACAAAGAAATTCGTTATGCAGACGTTCGTTATAAGGAAGTTCCACTGTAGTTCAATCAAGAATCAATAAGTTTTTCAACCAGTCTGCAATATGTAAGTGGAGAATATTGGTTTTTATCTGTATCATTATTTTCAGAATTTTGAGGTGTTCCGTGTCATAAAAGCACTCTATATTTTGGTGCCATCTTTATTGGGTCTGAAAGGAAATCTAGATATGTGTCTGGCATCAAGACTTTCCACCCAAGCTAATCTTGGAAATATGAAATGCAAGAAGGAGGTCATTAAGATGATTATAGGAAATGTAGGATTAGTACAGGTATGTCGAAGCAAAACAAAATATTTATTTTTTATTTCTTAACATTGAATAATAAGATATTTGTGTTTGAAAGCCAGTCCTCTTTTGAAATGAAAGTATTTTTGTATTCTTATGTAAGTGACCATTCTTAAATAGCTTCTATATGCTCAACTTTGTTGTAGTTATTTCTGGAAATATACAAGAACATACCACATACTTGTGACAAATAGCCTATTCGTTTTGAAGAGTTTCGTGCTCCTGAGTAACTCAAAAGCTCGAAATACGGCTTGCCATTGGCTGCGCACAGCACAGCTCAGGAGCACGAAACTCCTCAAAACGAATACTGTATAACTATATGAACATAACTTATTCGATCAAATTTATTCAACAAAAGCTACATAAAAAAACACTCGCATTGAAAAATAGCTTTATTTGAGCTATGATCATTTCAAATTCTCCCTAAAATTCCGATAATGTTCCATTGATTATTTGGGCATATTATATTCTTAGACTTTATTCAGACTCTTTTTATTCTTGAAATTAGAAGTTTTATTTGTTTCGAATTAATATCAATGCAAAACTATACTTCATATGTAACATTTAATTTCCTTAGGTTCAAGCCATAGTTGCAGCTAACATTGTCTCACTTTTTGCCATATGTGTATCAGCACTTATACATGGAAATTTTGACGTACATGATGGACTTCTTTTAGCTGCTGCAAGTGTGATGACCGCTACATTGTCATGCTTCACCTTAGGTATGAAGAGCACATGATTTGTTCATCCAGATACATTTTTTCAAACATTTTTTGTTCCAGACTTCCTTCTAATTGGCGTGATATTCCTATCATACAAGCTGAAACTGAATCCTGATAATGTTGCTACGCCACTGGCAGCTAGTATAGGCGATGTTGTGTCCTTGTTGGTTCTATCGACATTCGCGTCATTACTGTATTCAATAAAGGGTAATTGTTAATTAAAAAATCGATTGCAATAATTGAGATATATTTCCAACAGTATAATACACCTAATCATTTTCAGAACATAGCATGTATATTTTTATGGGAATCATTGGATTATACATTTTGATACTGCTGCCATTCTGGATATTCGTTGTCCTCAAAAATGAATATACCAGGAAAATTCTCACTACTGGATGGACACCTGTTCTTTCTGCTTTGGTAATAAGTGGGTAAGTGTTTTGCAATAATGTTTATATTGAAGAATTGTATAGAGAACAAGACAAAAGCACATACGATTTCGTGGCTTCCTTGTTGAATATTTTCTTACATAATTGATCCTTATCACTGGTGTACCCAGGGGGGGGGATTATTGGGGATACAACCCCCCCATTGGTCAAAAAGAACTCTCTCTCTCTTTTTTTAACTAAACTAGCAAGGTAACCCCCCCATGAGTCGGCTCTAGTTACGCTACTGATCCTTATCAACTGGATTCTAGAATGTTCTGAAATCTACAGCAATAAAACATATTGTGTTTTCCATATACAGTGGAACTTCCCTATAACGAAATCCACAAAAAAAATCGTTATAAAGAAATTTCGTTATTCAGAAAAATTGTCTGTATAGTCGGCAATGTCGCTGTCGACTTCACTGATGAATTTAAGTTTATCATTCAAACTTCCTTTCAGACATTTTCGTACAACTTTTCACACTATCGTAATGGTTAGATTGAAACCAAACAGACAGGGGTGTATTTAAAACTGCTTCAGAAGGATCTCTCTGCTCGCCGTAATGATTTAGTTTAAGGTCGGGATTTATCACGAACGTCCGGAAAAATTTCGGAAAAAACCCACCCTTATACCTTCTTACCAATACCCATTCAAAGATTGATGTTCTTTGAATATTTAGTTATATAGAGAATTAACTTCGTTTTAGAGGGTGTTTTTGACATGGGATTTCGATTCAAGGAGCAATGTCTTGTACGAAATTCGTTATACAGAGAAATTCGTTACACAGACGTTAGTTATAGGGAAGTTCCACTGTAGTTTTACTTACTTTGGCACCCTAACGTAAAATGAACCTCAAGAAGGCGTATGCCTACATCAGCATTAGGCAGACTACGCTGAGATCCCTGTAATATCACTGCAGGAGTTCTCTTCTGACCTAAGAGTGCGTAAAACCATAAAGCAACTGGCAAGAGGAAATTAAGTGACTCTCCTATAGTTGTCAGGGCATTGTGGTGTTGAAGGCAAATGAAAAAGTGCATAAACATGCAGAAAAAGCATCAATGTTAACACCTGCTGGATCTGAGCCTCTCTGTGGGCTTAGAAAAGTCTCATATAAAGCAGCGTTTCAGCAGTGGGGGTTGAATAATAGAATAACCCTCTGAACAAACACTCCTGTACTTACTCTGGCCGAAAAATTCTTGATGATTCTACCTTCCTTTACCAGAAAGATCCTGAACCTATCACGAGCTGAGATTCAGGTGAAGGTGGGACTGCTGACGGTGCACTGTCGGTACAAATTCTTATGAGAAAGTCAGCAGATGAGATTTGTAGGCTCTGTGGATCAGAAGCAGTAGTAGCTGAACTTATGCTTGGCAATTGCCAGAGCTGTCTGGCCTAAGAAACTGGTTCTGGATACTCAAGAGGTAACAGCCAAGGCTCCTAAGATGGTTGCCGGTTTTATTAACGCTATTGACACCCTCTAAGGGTTTCCATGAAGGAGTAGGATAGAGATTTACATGATCGTAGTTTCCGGAAACCTACAATATCCACAAAGACCACATTTTCAATAATAATAATACTCTGGCTCCCTAACACCTTGCTTGAATTCATTACGTGAATATCAACAGAATAAAACAAAAATTGCTGTCTTTTACTGCTAGTAATGATCTATAGTCCTGCAAAAAAACAATGAGATCGAATAGATATATCTGATGATTACTGATAACCTTCCTTCGTATTCACTAAAAACTGTGTTGTAAGCATGCTGAAATAAAAACCCGGAATAATGCACAACCCCCCAAAATATAGCTATTATTTCACCTCAAACTGTTCGATCAGATAACAAAAGAAGAGCACAGCAGCCCGGGAATCTTGCACAATTATCCTGCCATAGAAATGAATGTTTTGTGCTGACAGTTTCGGTGATTAGTGTTGGAGTAAGCCCCAGTATTTCGGAATAAATGAAGTCCCCTTTCATTTTCCCAGCGTAGACGTTTTAAATGTGGCGTTACGCATTCTTTTCGCTATCGATATCAGATTTACAGCGTTCCAAACAGTTCGTTGTTTGTGTATTCTCTTTCCAATGATTACTTATTTAGTAGTGGTGGAACAGAAGAGAAAGAACACTTTAAATTTGGTCGGAAATTTGTCTGTTGGTAACTACCCTCAATTGATAAAAAAATTTATGTGACGAAAATACGGTTCGCTGAACAGAATAGCTTTCAACATGATATATAGATTTTCATCAGCCTGTGTATGTTTAAAATTTGTATTTTTAGCTTGAAACTTTCGTGAACTTTGCGTGATTTAAGTGTGGTCATCTGATTACTCAGAATATTTGTCATTGTATTGTCTTTTCATTTCAGATGGGGAGGTTTGGTGCTAGACAAAGCTGTTGATCAGTTCAATGGCTACGAAGTATTCCAACCAATCATAAATGGAATAGGTGGAAATTTGGTGTCAGTACAAGCAAGCAGGATTGCAACAATGCTCCATCAAACTTCTATTCGGGGTGTTATTCCTCCTCATACCAAGCAATGGGTAGCTCCATGGACGGCTCTTTTTGGTGGAGGTAAGTTGAGACTCTAATATAAAAAAATATGAAAAATACTTGTCATTGAAGTAGAGAAGCTTTTCTATCATGAATAGTTTTTTTTTGGCATTAGAAAAATGTTCAATTCTAGCCATATATTTTACCACAATATCTTCTTAAAATGATATTGAAATCATATTATGTTCTCAGTATAATCTTAATATTTTTTATAGAAAAAAGTTTATGTTGATATTTTGATATAATCTGTTGAAGAAACACATCACCTTCAGAAACATTCTTCATATCTCGATTGAAATTTAATCTGGGATTCTGCAGATGAAATGGTTCTGCTTAAATCCTTGCAATAATTTGTCAGGAGCAAATTGTTGCCTAACAGTAAAACTTAAAAAGGAAATAAATGAAAAGGATAATGTAACGTTTTCTTGTCTTCAAAGGTCTTGATGTCTCTCCTGTATAAGATTTTCCACATATACAGGGAATATTGTGAACACAATCTTTTGATTTTTGTGTCTCATTCATTGTTTTCGTTCTGGTTAGAATGGATCTCAAATCATTTGGTGTTTTGAAAACTGTTTTTATGTTGAATTTGGAATCAATTCTTGTTTTTTTTCTGAAAGGCTAGGAATACAAGGAGCGACATTCAACAAATTTGGTTGTTCTTGATAGGGTTTAAGCAGGAACATTTCATCTTAATTAAAATTGTTTTAATTATTTCTGTTTCAGACACTGGGGGTGAAAACCTAGAAAGTTTTCTAGAAATTTTTCATATCATTTTACCGAAGAATTTTGAATTGTAGAATAAGAGAAACCTTTTTTTCAGTGTTGCCAGCTGAAACCGCAAGAATCCTGATATCCATGTCCATACCAGGCCAGACTGTATACGTTTTCGTTGCCGATCTCATAATGAACGAAGGCGTATCAACACTAACACCAGTTTTCGTTCTGGCTTACCTTACAGTGGGTCTGATCCAAATAATGGTTTTGCTTTATATCGCTCACATTATGATACACACAATGTGGGTGTACAAAATAGATCCCGATAATGGCGCTATCCCTTACCTCACAGCTTTAGGGGACCTCTTAGGTTCTTCGTTCCTCCTGTTGGCCTTTATGTTCCTGAAGAGCATTAACCAGGAGTATTCCCCGATACAGAAGGCCTGAAAATATTATGAACTGAATCAAGAACAATTTGTACATAAATTCGTTTATCGCTTATTCCTGTCAGATGAGATCATTTTCATGTTTTGATAATGCCGAGGTTTCACCAGAGAAAGTGATTCTTTTTCTGTACGATTTTTAGGCCATTCGCAACAATTTTTTATTCGTATGACATGAGCTCAATGCAATCCACGTGAGAGTTTTGATGTTTTATTTTTATTATTCATTTTAACGGAAAGGTATTCATTTGAAATGAATGGAATCCGTATATTGACTTATACAGAGTGTTTATGAATTGAGTCCTCAGATTATTTTCTGAAAAAAAAAATCCCGTAAATGTGGGTCCTGAAATTGTTTCTCAGTAACAGGGTGTTAAAGGTTCGCTTGAAAACTGACTGAAGGAAGTGGTACGCATTTGAGATGTTTCAAACTAACAATTATTTTGAATTCTCTGATGACAAAATATCTCTCTTGCCTTTTTTTGAGTGGGTGCCGTTTTTATGTAAGAAAACAAAACATCTAACGGGTATTTGTCTTCACTTCTACACATTATGTAGTAGAGACGCTACGTAAGTATGTTTAATTTTTTTACATAAAAACGGCGCCCCGAAAAAAAATTATTATCATTTTAAAATATCTTAGTTGCGCATCACTTATTTTAGTCATTTTTCAAGTGAAATTTCAACACCCTGTAACCTGGAAAGAATGCATTTATGGAAACTTTTTCTTACAAAATGATCTGAGTAGGTAATCATCCCCTTAAATCTTTCCCATCAATTCAGGAACACCATGTACATTATTTATTTTAATTCTAGACTTCAAAAGAAATATGTCAAATCTCTTGATATCGAATGGAAATAATATTTCAGAAGATTTTTTCAGAAAAATTTGGTTTTTTTAATGTTTTGGTCCTGGTATTTATTAATGTTTCTAATCGAAATTGAATCTGTGGCATCTCTGCAGGGCTTCTGACGTGAAAATCAATATTTTGTCGATATTGTTATAATATTACTTTATGCATGCAATTCTATTATGACCTTCTACTAAACAACCCAAAAATTTTAGGTTGTGAATAATATTGTTGCCATTATTAGGCATATATCTCAAATTTTGGAATATTTCCAGGTTACTAATCATGATGAAACGAAAACATTGTAAATAATGATCTGAAAACAAAGTAAATACTGAACCCATGGTCCTGAATTTTTGGTAGGAAAACTGAAACTTGTCGTCACATTTATGATAACAGGACATTTCGAACGATGTTATATTATTTTAATTTGCATATTCGAAGTGCATTCTGAAATTCTTTCGCAGATTTGGGCTATAGACTAAAATTAATTTCATAGAGTCTCAACCAAATGCAACCACTGAAAACTATGGAAACTTTTGAATAGTTTTTAATATTTAATTTTCGAAGGTAAAATGGAATATTTTTTTAAGACCCTTATCTGCAATAGAATTCACTATAACTTTTTAAATCATGACTATAAAACACAAAGTATAGCTATAAAAACTATGCCTCAACTGAGGATACAGTAAGATAAGATTTTTCATAAACTTTTCAACAAGCCCACACATGAAATATGTTCAACTAACGAAAACAAAAAATGGGGATTGCAGTCAGTCTTTAAACAGAATATTTCATTTTATCACTAAATTACTGGTTGAAAAAAAATTCCTCTCACAGGATCCTGAAAAAAATAGTCCACCATCGCATATAACATAAAAACTTCCTAATACAGGTGCTATAACTGCTGAAATCGGTCAGTATAGAATTCCTGGAACGTGAAGAACGATCTAAATACTTTTCCAAATTACGTTCATGTTCTCATTTGCATTGCACTGCAGCTCTTACTCCCTTCCACGTTATGTAGCAAGGGAATACAATGGTTCTTTTTGCATTCCGCATTTTAAAAACAGGACGTTGAACGTTCTAAAACTCGTCATTGTGTCAGCTGTGCTCAAGCGCTACCACTTGAGGACAATGCGAAAATTTCACGCCATTTTCAGTATTGTTTGCTGATCCCCCTTTGAGCCTCTTTTTTTCAATTCTATTTGTGGCACGAAATCCTTCCAGTCGTTATTGACAAAAACTTTGATCACATCTGATGAGAATTCTGTTTGAAAATGATATTTTTGAGAAATGTAATGATGTATTTACCTTTAAGATATGATAGAAGACTGAAAATGGGTATTCCATTATTTTTTTAATATATTGTATTGATTGATACATCCAGTGAGGCATTCAGCTATTCATACTAGAAGTTAACAATGAACAACATGAATAAATACACTCAAAATTTATGAATTGGATTCCAAGAATGTTTATATAATATATGTAGAAATGCAGGTGCAGATGTCGATGAACTCAATGCTATTTTCTTCATTTGATACGCAATGATATTGAGTGATATTTCTGCTTTAATACCTGTGACAAATCTGTTAATCACATAAGTTCGCTTTTACGAGTTCAAAAACCCCAACTGAATGTGCTTGTACTCCAATATCGATTCACAGTTCTGAGCCGTACTTAATACCAAAAATAACTTATTCATGTTGTTTCTTCAGTATTGCTATCATTGTATACTATGATATTATAATTATATATAATTTGTAACCTGAGTGTTAACATTCAGCTGTGATTATTGAATAAATTATTTTTCCCCTGCTTCCGTATTCCTATCTATATTTTTCTTCAACACATATTTGAACATCTCTTTTTTTGATATACAACAAAAGTTGATTTGATTCATTTCTGCAATATTTTAGCCTCAAGCTAATGAGGAGTCAATATTAAAAATTTTTTTGATGAATTATTTCAGTCGTTGAATATAGAGAAATTAGATACGAGAGATGATATTAGATTGTGGGGAAATAGCATAACCATATAATACATATATAGTGATTTGGTATACAGTTTACTCAGATAGTTATTCTGTTAACTCTGATTTAATTATTAGATGATCCAACATTTCCAATAATAGTGGTAAGCACAAATCCCATTACCAATAAAAATGAAAGCTTGTTCAATCTCTGGATCAATAGGAATTTCTGGTAAATTATAATCCATGGTATCAGCAGCCATGTTGCTTCTAGGTAACTCCCACTCAAAGCTCTATGACTGAAATCCATGCATTCAATGTTCCATTTAGCCTCGCTATGGGAATCTCTGTTCTTAGCTAGGATTTATAGAATAACTGATCACCCGGTGTTGTTCTAATAGGGGTTAGATTGCAATATTGAAAATTCAATTGGAATATTGAAAAGAAGAAACATCATAATTTCAAAAAAAATATCCGATTCTAATTTGATTATTAATGAACCATTTTAATGCTCAATTTCTGCTATTTTAATGTGCAATCCTCATGGCAACCGTATGAGAAGCACTATGTCAAAACTATGCAAAATTTTGTGGCCATTGTGTCAACAGAACAGTGGAAAATTTAATTGGAATATAGAAAAGAAGAATCTCTTTATTTCCATAACAGGATGACCGATTCGAATAAAATTTATTTTGTGTATCAAGACTGATATACTGAATGTTTGTGCAAAATTTCAAGAGGATCGCAACATCAGAACCATGGGATTTAATTTTTTGAATTATTGATTTTTTACATATTTCATTTTTTGAATAATTTCTAGAATATAATTCCGCTTGTGCTGAGATTCTGCATTTATATATTTGGTATCGATCTCAAATCGTATATAAAATTCGAGGTAATAGTCTTATTGCTCTACCAAAGAACGGGCGCTCAAAAGCTCCTGCTCAGGAAGTTTCTTATTTTTTTTTATATTTGCTTCAGACAGAAACCAGATCATTAGTTTAATTAGACCAAGCAGACATGGAATTAACAGATAAAGATAAGTCTGAAATGAATTCATTGTAAGTTATGACTGGGAGATGGTCATTGGCAGCAGTTAAATGTCTTATTTCTTTATTCCTCATAACTTTTAATAATTGAATTTTTAAAGAGCAATGAATTCTGAGAAGTATACAAAGTCGAACATAAACGGCATAAAGCCTAGCAGAGGCTAAAGACGGTGACCGTTTTGCAGGAATGCTGCAACAATGAAATTTTGAACCACAATAAGAAGGTAATTAATTCATGCTATTCAGAGAGAGACTACGAACATCACAAACACGAGATCATCATTGAACAATTAAACTTTATGTACCATAAATTACTCCGAGAACAATGAACATAGGAAAATGTAAAACAATCCATTTTCTGTTCCGAAACTAGCTTATACTTTCTGATGAAATGAATCTGGCGCAGGAATAGTTTCAACTTTCAACTTACCCACCTATGAACGCTACTGAAAATTCATTTTCCTAATATGTGGAAAATTCGATGCCTGTGTTTATTTAGCTACATGAGTTTCTATCGTTGTATTGCGCAGAGGTTGAGAATGTAAAATGGAAAAGATTTGATTTTTTTATTTTATAGAAAGAACAATTTCAAATTTAGAACGAAAAATATTTAATCAAAATTTTAATGATGATCAAGTACAAACAGAAAACCGCCAAGAACAACCAAATTTGTTGAACGTCATTCCTTATATTCCTGACCTTCCAGAAAAAATAAGAAGAATCGGTTCCAAATTCAACGTAAGAACTGTTTTCAAAACACAAAATGATTTGAGATCCATTCTAACCAGATCGAAACCAATGAATGAGAAACAAAATGCAAAAAATTGTGTTTACAATATTCTCTGCATATGTGAAAAATCTTATACAGGCAACAGAAGGGTTCTGAACCAGTTAGTGGAGTTTATGCTTTCTTTCTGGTAAGTGTATTAGCCTCACCTTTTCCTTGGATTCCTGAGTGAACAGGACCTCAGATTGAAGAAAATTTTTTGTTATTGCCTACTTCCTTGACGGAGAAGTGCTTCAGTAGAAATAGAAAGGTATAATACAATTAAAAATACTGCTTCAATTTTACCAATAAATATTTTATTCCACTAATTAATTGCCACTAATCGATTAAAAATGTTTCTGTAAAAAACCACAGTTTCATACAGCTATTGCTAATACGTCGTGAATTTTCACTTAACAACTAATTGCATTGTACTGTTTGTTTTGCTATTCTTGTAAAACGAGAATTCAAATATCCCCTCTCCTTCACCAAACAACTCGCCATCTTCTAAAGTAACTGGTAGAACCTTATCCAAAGTTTCTGGCAGGCAGAAACACAAGCCACAGCTCCAAGAATGAGCAAATTTCCAAGAATAACGTCTGGCGATGGTTTCCAAATGCTACTCAAGAGAAGTATTTGGGGACTGAAGAAACTAGCAGCATATCCTGCCACATGTATGGCAGATACTCCTTGTCCTCTGACCACAACTGGTATCAACTCCACAGCGTATTGAGCTCCTGAATTGTATGCCACGTTCACAGAAAGTCTGGCTACTACTGCTAAGGCCAGTATGATCATTGGTTGAGGTTTTTCCATTGAAGCTTGGAATATACCAGAGGAAATGGTGAAAAGACCGCTTACAAATAAAGCACCACTTGCTAGAGCTTTTCTTCCTATTTTATCTTGAGTTGCCAGGATGAAAACACAGGATGGCAATATTGTTGAGGACGTTATACTGAATACGAGAAAAGGAGAATACCCTAGACCATTGACGTTTCGGGATATGGCATCATAGCATAAAGTCATCACCATTCTGAAAAGATACAAAAAATATGTTTGAGTCAACAATTTTTTTTAAAAATTGTTACCTAATGTTTTTTATGTTCCTTTTTTGTGGTAAATAGTTTTGTTTATTGCACTTTGGTTTATATGATTCATGGTTTATTTTAATTCTCCACTTCAACTGCAGGTTTTTGTTTTCTTGGATTTATTTGTAAATTCGGTTTATGGTTTGAACTACTCGTTTGTATTCTTATCTTTCATGAATAAAATATATGGAACTTAATGATTGAATATCAACTTAAATTTCGGTTTAATCATGGAAAACTTGGAATATGTGATGTCAAAATGACAACACATTATCTATACATACGAAAAAATCTACCTGAGTGATCTCGTACTTGAAATTGTAAAAAAAAATCAGATTGAGTCAAAATTACAGCTCACGTCCACACCCAGCTAATTATGGCGGGGAAAAGACAAGAGGTTCTTATTCTAAAAAACTTTCCATTATCTATATTCATCGCAACAACCAAGCCATTTTTCCCATTTTCATCACGTTTCTCCGCCGGAAAATTCCCGAAGTATTTCAGCATTTTGTTCAGGATCTGCTTGAATTTTTTATGTGAACTTTCCCCATAATATTTGGAATCCAAGTTGTATCGCGCACTTATCCATTTACTACGATATGGTATCGACATATTGGACGTGCTAGCAGTTTAATAGATATCGCTTTCAAAAATGATTCTTTTATCTAGAAGAATAACGGGTTTTCCCATTGGGATGATACCATTTGAAAATTGAAGAAAAAACTAATTATCCAGTGAGACAAAAAAATGTTTATTTCACTTTAAAGTTTAAATCATGTCATTGTCATGTGTTTGGAAAATGACAACATTCTAATAACCACTGTGACTTCTCCGTACGTACTAAACTCTGTGAATCCAATTTTCCTTCACTTTTCCTCATAATCCTGGGTATATTCAATCAATAAATTGTTCAATGTTGATTTTTCATTGCTCAATTGTTGGAGGAAAGTCAGCATAAACTTGTTACTAAACATAGTGTTTATAACAGGTGAACGTGAGGGTGAAAATTACCAAATTTTCATTCTTACGTTCAATAATAAAAATATTATATTTAATCGTTTTCCCCGTACCATATGCGGGAATTAGTCAGTTGTGTTGTGTTGTCTCTCTTTTCATTTCATAACGAAGCATATGTTTCCGATAAAAACCAGTATTCTTCTAGATTCCGTCGTGAAAACATGTTGCTTTGCTTCCGAATTATTATCGATTTAATACGTGATAATTAAAGTAATGAATTAATTTTCCGATTATTCTATTTTTCTTCCAAAACTGTTAAAATACGCGAGTTCATTTTGAGGAACTCAGTGCGTTCGTTTTAGTTGCGAATAACGAACTGTTACCATTTGTGTGGTTAATGAAATCGGGAGGATGAGTGTGGTCCATTTAACCCTTAGCAGCATTCTGTAACAAGAGGGATCCTTCATCCCCCGTTTGTCGGGCTCGATCAATCTGTTCATGGTAAGTGGAGACAACATCAGATCCATTAATATGTTTTTAGACCATGTTTATTTTTCCTTGTGTTGGGATATTTTATTAACTATACAGTCCACTTTTTCATATTTTTCTTGAATTGAGGTGGCTTTGTGGCAGGTGGCACCGTCTTAGTGGAACCACATATTCCTCTGAATAGTAAAAATAACAGCAGGAAAGAAATAATTGCTTTTTAAGAAAGAATTAAACTTTGAGAACGGCGTGGACCTGATACATTTGGACTTTAATATCATTTGCTGCTACCAGAACAATATTATCCTGTGGGCGTGCATTTGTTGTCCCACTGGTAACTCTGATCGTGTAAAGAAAAAATTTACTTTCGAATTCGTCTACAATACGACGAATAGTGGATTTTTTTCCATTTTTTAGAGGATTATTTCAATAATAACTTAAGAATATTTTCGTGCCAAATCATTTTTATCTAGTTCTTATTCGTTTAGTGAATAGTTGAATAAATTACGTTTTTATAGAACGAAAACACGAAGTTTGTTGTAAACTACCTCAGCAAGAGTTATTCAGGGTAAACCATAAAAGAATGTGTTATTCATGAGATAGAAACTTTCACGAAGAGCTTTGTATGTTTGCGTATTAAAGTTGGTATTATGTTGATAGAAGGATTACACCAATAAGGCCTGGAGCATTTCCTAAATATTGTTCAAAATCTCAATCAACTAGATTATCAGATATCGAGTTTGTATAGGGTGTTTACAGAAGTTGATCCTGATGCCTTTTCATAAGTGAAACGAAATGAAAAAAATCATTTCAAATTTAAAGATAATGACTGTTTGTACTGAAAACAAGCGCAAAAATAAAGCAAAAAATTTCACCAATAATGACACAATGGAGGACCTTCGAGAAATATAATATGAATGGTTCATGGTACATCTATCGAATATTTTTAGGCCAACCTTGTTCACTTTATAAACCAAAAGAATTCTAGGGAATTAAAAGCCCTAGTCCTTCCCTTTTGATATCGATTGAAATATAGTCTGGGAGGATTCTGCATTTCTAAAAAACATTTTAGATTTTCACTACCAGTCTCTGAAACAGAAATAATAGAAAAATTTTAATTAAGATGAAGTGCTCCTACAAAAATCTTGGCACTAATTTGTCAGGAGCCAATTGGTTTTGAAAAAATTGTTGCCTTACAGTAAAACTAATTAAGGAAATAAATGAAAATAATAATGTAACGTTTCGGTGTCTATATCAGACACCTATTTCAGACAAACTTGTAAAATCTTCGGAATTGTTCGTTTTTTCATTTGCAGTCTAATTGACATTGAAAGTTGTCGACACATAGAGATGTTGATTTATTTCTTCAATATATCAATCCAAATACGATCTATTCCAAAAGAACAATTGGCCAACGCCAAATTATTTACTTCATCGAACAAAATACATGTGGATTCCTTAATTTTCCTTTTAAAATTATCAGGTTCCGTCATTAGGATCTTTGTGTTGTTCCAGTTCATCATATGATCTCTGCAGCTATTTGAACATACATGATGAGCGATTTGTGATCTTGTAATGTCTTTATTTTAGATGTTGTTTTTATGTTCTCGTTTTCTTATTTCTAAAGGTCTTGATGTCTCTTCTGTATAAGATTTTTTACATATACAGGGAATATTGTAAACAATTTTTTGATTTTTCGTCTCAATATAATTATATAATAATATTTATTACAATATGTATTTTGTTAGCTCTCAATTCAAAAGAATATATATTACAATGTTCCCCGTATATGTGGGAAATCTTATACAGGAGAGACATCAAGACCTTTAGAGATAAGAAAACGGGAACATAAAAACAAAGACAGTACAAGATCACAATTCGCTGATCATGTATGTTCAAATAGCGGAGATCAAATGATAAACTGGAACAACACAAAGATCCTAATGACGGAACCTGATAATTTTGAAAGGAAAATTAAGGAAACCACATGTATTTTGTTAAATGAAGTAGATAATTTGGCCAATTGTTGCGTTGGAATTTTTTTATTTGGATTGATTTATTGAAGAAAAAAATGAAATCAGGGAATTTCAAAATTAAATAAATCAACATCTCTATGTGTTGACAACTTTCAATATCAATTAGACTGCAAATGGAAAAATACACAATTCCGAAGATTTTACAAGTTTGTCTGAAGAAGGTGTCAGATATAGACATCGAAACATTACATTATCTTTTTCCTTTATTTCCTTTTTTAGTTTTACAATTTTTTCAGAACCAATTTGCTCCTGACAAATAAGTGCAAAGAATTTCACAGGAGCACTTCATCTTTATTACATATTTTTAATTATTTCTGTTTCAGAGACTGGGAGTGAAAAACAAAAAATTTCCATTCTAATGACTCCTTTCGAAATAGCATTTTTAAATCAAACAGGATTCTTACTCTCAAAAAAAAATAATCCGGTTAGGTCCTTTTTCTCTCGAAAACATCCATTAGATCTCAGATTATGTGGGGTGAGTATCACATGTGAAATCCCCTATTACTCTGATAGAAATTAAACTGAGATCGGCCTATTTTCCGATGGACTAACCGAAGGTCCTTTAATTGGGAGCGACATATATCACAGTAGCGGGATAGATTCATGAACGACATTTTCATGTTCAGAAAGTCCCCACGTTCGCAATGCGGACACTTTCAAACTTTGGATTTCTATTTATAGTTCGTCAGATTGGGGGAAAGCCATGATGAGGGTGCCCCAGTCAGATAATTTATATTTATATACTAAGGGACTGGCAATCAGGGTAAGTATCCTCAAACACTCTTTAATTGTCGGAGTTTTTTGTTGAGATTGATGCTCCTTCAGCATTTTGTTAATGTCGCTCTCTTCTGGAAGAATCTATTGGAATTGGTATCAATGTAAATTGAGGTTTGAATTGAAACGATTCTTGGTTGTTCTTAGTTGGTTGGGGTGTTGTTCTTTAGTTGTTCAGATGAAGAGAATGGGGATGAAGGAATTTTCGCTAAGAGTACGTCGATTTTAGAATGAAAGGCTTATACAGGATGTCTCTAAACAAATGCGAAGGACTTTGGGAGATGATTCCTTGATGAAAATAAGCAGGGGTAGTTTATATATATTTTTTTACGGCTTGTTAAAAACAGTGAGTCATAAAACTATACATTACATGAAGTAGATGGTGCTCACACAAATTTTCTAGATCTCATAACTATATTATTAGGAGTTGAAAATAACAAACCCCTATGATTGTCGTTCAAAAATTGTTTTCGTGTGATAGATTTTCGAAAAATAAAATTTTTCTATCGTTTCCCATTCAATTCTGATGAAAAAAAGTCTCCTTCAAAATTTCGATACAGTCGATATATACTTTTCTCGGAAAAATAAAAACTTACAAGCAGTTATGATCATTGTTCTTTCCATTTCATCATTCAAGTGTTCCACAGAATGTCTATGGCAGGAGATAAAGATGTTCTTTAAATATTTCTGAAGGTTTAATTACTATTTTCCGGAAGAAAATTATATTCCTATATTTTAATTTCACAAATGGAACTTTCTTTCTATTAATAAGCATAATTGACAAAACCAATTTTGAGCATAAACAATATCTTAGAATATTCATTCCATGGAACACTTAAGGCCGTATGACATTATGTAGTTTATCATATCGTTTTGTGTATAGTTTTCAATGTTGACAAAAACTGTATAGTGTCATACGAGCATGTAGTTTTCGATATCGAAAACTGTTCAGAAATACCATTCCGTATCATATTCCTGTACAGTTCCTGCGCAATAGATCGAATATCATGTCGTGTTTATGTTTAGCCTAACCTTAACTCATTCCTTGGTTAGTTGAAATTATTTTATTTTGTTTCCTTTTATAATGGAGTTAAACGAAATGGCTGCAGTTGGATATACAATGATATTCCAAACTATATGCTATATGAAAACGTAATTATCGGAAAAAGCCAAAACAAAAATGGATTAGGCTGTGTATTCAAAGGAGAACAAGTCGTTCGACTTCGAGTGTTTTAAATTTGTTGAACAATAATATACGCTTTCGCAAGAAGATCCATTGGTATATAAAAACTTTTTAAGGTTGTCTCAGACACAATTTGATTATTTATATAGGTACTTTGTTGAAACAAGATATTGAGAAATCTGTAACTCATTTTCGGGAAGCTATACCAAGACAAAACAGGTTGTGTTTATTTTGAAAAAAGTTCACGCTTAAGGACAGCGACTTTTGTTCAAGACATAGTTTTAAAATGGAAACGAAATCAATTAAATGAGTAAAGGAGTCAAGTTGTAAATACTAATATCGATATTAACACAGAACTGTGATATCATTTGATATTGACTTGACAGCTCTACCACCAATCAGAGGCGTTTATTTTTGTTAATTTCAATATCGAAAACCTACATAGTGTCATACACAATTTAATGGACATAAAGTTTCCTGTATAGGAAACTGTACAGTTTTTGTCGACATTGACGACTGTACAGAAAACGATATCATAAACTACATAATGTCATACGGCCTTTATACGATGAAATGGAATGAACAACTCGTTCTTAAAAAGTATAAAAACAATTAAAATTGGCTGAAATATCTAAATCATGTTCAAGAAATCAGTGCCAAGAAATCATCTACCAGTTTATAATAAGAAAAAAATCACTTTCGCAATATCTCTATTCAGTATTATTATTTGAAGTTGTCAAGCTCTGAAAAACACCCCATAAGCAATACTGAAGAATGAAAGAACGGAAAACTTGTTACTACTTCATTCACTTTTCAATTCTCGAATATTTTGACATCGTTTTCAGCAATCCCTTATGTAATATTCCCTTCCCTGCTTTTACGAGGAATATATGAGACGAAACCACGTGAAACGTATGCTAAATTATTAGAATGAATGAAAATGTGATTGGAAGAAGTAAAAAGAATTTTCGAAAGCATGGAAAATGGCTTTTACCCGTACGTCGAACGCTTTGATGTTGCACTTTTACTAGACTTCTTTATCCTCTCTCAAGGCTCACAAAGTTAAAACTTCGAAAATGCGGGCTTTTTGTCTCAATCCCATTAGTAATCGATTTTCATTCTACATTCTAGAAGTGCATTCCTTTTTTCCGCAATCACGTTTTTGCTGGGAAATGGGGTAGAATATACACTACGCGACGTAATATTGGTCTGAAAAGGGTTGAAATCAGGCCAGTCACCCTTCATCGCATTAAAGGATTTTTCAACATCACTTTGGCATCTTCTGTTTTGAGCAGTTTTCGTCAGCCTTCCGTCGTAAGGAAAAAAAACTTGAAACTCTCAAAATTCAGGAAAACAGGATTAAGAAATGAAAAATAAAATAAAACACACTATTATTGTTTATTAAAATCTTCGTCTATCGATTTCGGAATTATTCCATCATCAGGCCAGCTGAAAGTATACAAATGTAGAACATGTATTTATTCAGGCGAGAGTATGCAACTTAGTGGTCCTCCTCTGTCAGAATTGTTAAAATTTTTAAAATTCTAGTCAACCTTTACTACCAATATAGTATATACTAGAATTTTAAAAATTTTAACAATTCTGACAGAGGAGGACCACTTTTAATGTTTTTAAACAGTTTGTGTTCATTTTAATTCAAGACAGTAAGTTGCATACTCTCGCTTGAATAAATACATGTTCTACATTTGTATACTTTCAGCTGGCCTGATGATGGAATAATTCCGAAATCGATAGCCGAAGATTTTAATAAACAATAATAGTGCGTTTTATTTTATTTTTCATTTCGTAATCTCGGAAGAACATACTATGGAAGAATTCATTTGTAAAATCAAGAAAACAACTTTCGTCATCCTGAAAATGTTTGTTATTTCTGACAGTTCTCAAATGTCTATAATTTTCGACTTTTGAGCCAAAAATGATTGCAGCCATATACAAGATGCTCATAATAAGCTTCATGCAAAATTTGGTGCCCATAGTGTGAACAGAACAATAGAAAACTGAATTGGAATATTGAAAAGTAGAAACTTCATATTTCTATGAAAAGATATCCGATTCGGATGAAATTTATTTTATAAAAGAAGATTGATACACTGAATGTTCGTGCAGAATTTTGTGGCCATAGTGGTAACAGAGCCATAGAAAATTCAATTGGAATATTGAAAAAAAGAATCTTTATATTTTCATAACAGGATATCCGATTCAAGTGAAATTTTTCTTGTGAATGAAGACTGTTATACTAAACTTTCATACGAAACTTTTTGACCATAGTGTTAACAGAACTATAGAAAATTCAATTGGAATATTGAAAAGAAGAATCCCTATATTTCCATATCAGAATAACCGATTCAAGTGAAATTTATTTTGAGAATCAAATCTGATATACCGAATGTTCATGCAAAATTTTCAAAGGGTCGCATCATCAGAACAATATAATTCAATTTTTATTATATTTGTTTTACATATTTCATTTTTTGAATAATTTCCAGAATATAATTCCGATTGTACTGAGATTCTGTATTGATATATTTGGTACCTATCAATCTCATGTCCCATATAGAATTTTAAGTTAATAGTCTTATTGCTCCACCAAAAAACGAGCGCTCAAAAGATCCTGCTCAGGGCTTTTCTTACATTTTCAATTTAATCAGTTGTCATTTTTTTGAGCAAGATCTTATTATTAGAGCACAGATGTTCTTGAGATTAACAGACAGTTGACCGATGAGGTTTAAGGTTATTGTCATAAAAACTGCCTCCTTGAATTTTCTACGTTTTCTACATTTGATATTGTGGAAGCTTCAATCCATAAAATCATTGAGACGATTTGAATTTTCATTTCAGCACATAGAATTCTAGAGAATAATCTATTTGGATTTTTGCAAGAATTATGCATGAAGATGAGTGCATTCTATAGATTTTCGACTGGATCGATTTTCCGAAAACTCGTTCGCTTCGAGACGTTCGAAGTTCGAAAGCATTCGGCTCCACACCCGAAAACTCAGCAAGAAAAGCGGAGTGAAAGTAAACCCACAGAGAACATATTTGCAAGTTTGCTGTTCCTTTTCCCATCTGAATTTTCCATTGAAAATTATCTCTCCCTGTCGGAATTATTCAAGTTGAACTCAGGTGAAACCTTCACAAAGCTCTCTGTCGTACATTTCTGTTAAGTTCTGACAACAATGTTTTTTGTGGAGATTCAGCCTCCACGGTGGCAAATTATTCCGGGAAAGTTGACGCAGCAATTTCGATAATATGAAACTACACAGAGTGCTGGGATTTTCCAAGATTTCCCTGATATTGCGAAAGATTGTGAATATTCAGAACAATGGCAGTGTTCTGTGTTCTCATCATTTCCGTCCGAGCTCAATATTGAATCAGTTTTCAATTCCTATTATCCTCTGATTTTGCATACTAGTATCTAGGAAAACTGGCGTTTTTCAGAAATGGTCGATGATTTGGTATTTTGAACAGTAAATTGTCTCGAAGATGAGATAAGGCTCACTGAAAACACTTCTTCTTTTCTTACACAGGGTGTCCTGGAAAATGTGGGAAATCTCTCGGATTCAGATAGAACATAAAGAAATAAGATGACAAGTTTCCATAATTTTTTTTTCTAGTGGCCCTCCTAAATGACGCCACTGGAAATTCATCTTAGTGGAATAAATTTCAATTACTTACTTCTTTCATTATTTTTTTTCGAAAACGGTTCATTTTATCGACACTGAACAAGAGTACTTTTCCTTCCGCTTAATGTTCAAGGTATACAATTTTTTTTTCAGCACTTCATCATACAGGGTGTTCAAAATGCAAGCATTTCTGTGTTCTCATCATTTTCGTCCGAGTTCAATATTGAATCAGTTTTCAATTCCTATTATCTTCTGATTCTGCATACTAGTATCTAGGAAAAGAGGCGTTTTTCAGAAATGGTCGATGATTTGGTATTTCAAACAGCAAATTGTCTCGAAAATGAGATTAGGCTCACTGAAAACACTTCTTCTTTTCTTATACAGGCTGTCCTGGAAAATGTGGGAAATCTCTCGGATTCAGATAGAACATAAAAAAATAAGATGACAAGTTTCCATAATTTTTTTTCTAATGGCCCTCCTAAATGATGCCACTGGAAATTCATCTTAGTGGAATAAATTTCAATTTTTACTTCTTTCATTATTTTTTTTCGAAAACGGTTCATTTTATCGACTTATCTGAACAAGAGTACTTTTCCTTCCGCTTAATGTTCAAGGTATACAATTTTTTTTTTCAGCACTTTATCATTCAGGGTGTTCAATATGCAAGCATTTCTGTGTTCTCATCATTTTCGTCCCAGTTCAATATTGAATCAGTTTTCAATTTCTATTATCCTCTGATTTTGCATACTAGTATCTGGAGGAAAACAGGCGTTTTTTTTTCTTATACAGGGTGTCCTGGAAAATGTGGGAAATCTCTCGGATTCAGATAAAATATAAAAAAATAAGATGACAAGTTTCCATAATTTTTTTTCCTACTGGCCCTCCCTACGAAGATACTACCTCCTAAATGACGCCACTGGAAATTCATCTTAGTGGAATAAATTTCAATTACTTACTTCTTTCATTATTTTTTTTTTCGAAAACGGTTCATTTTATCTGAACAGTACTTTTTCTTCCGCTCAATGTTCAAGGTATCCAAATTTGTTTTTTTCAGCACCTTATCATTCGGGGTGTTCAAAATGTAAGCATCAAAATGTACAACCCAGTCCGCCCCTGGTAAACTGAACAAGCTGATTGAAATTTGAGTGCGGTGATTTGAGAGGTTCTTAATACTATTAATTATATCGAATTTTCATCTGAATCCGAGAGATTTCCCACATTTTCCGGGACACCCTGTAGCAAATTTTTTAATGTTTTCTCTTCAGGTGTATGGGAAGTTTCAATGGTTCAATATATGAATAATTTAGACTCATGGCTTTTATTGCTCGATTTCAAGTTCATCCAAGGCTTCCTCTCTATCTGTTATTGTTATTTTTCAGAAAAAAAGTTGCAGTTGCAATAATAGTTATAAGTGATTTTTTCAAATTCAAATTCATCTCCTATTGTTTGCATCATTATTTTTCCAAATCAATACAGATATTTTGGAATTACTACATGAAACCCCTTGAAACAACCCTTGAAAAGGCATGGTGTAATAGTGCAACTCATTTAGGGAAAATTTACATGAAAAATAGCATGGTGTAATAAGAGTATAACAATTTTTGGGATAGCTTTTTTGCTTGAGAATTCCAGAGAAATTAACAATCAGAGGAATGTAATCCCTTTAACAATCTACAATTCACAGTTTTTCAGTTCCAATTCCTCATTAAATTGATTATCAATCACAAGTTCGAAGTAATAATATACTGTTTACGTGACATATTCATCTCAGGAAAACGAAACTTGTTTCATTTTGATCTCATTAACTGAACTCTGAAACAAACTAATGATGAATGGCAATTTTAGGATTAAAAAAAAGAAATACCTTCCCAATTCCGTAAAAAAGATGTCTAATTTGAATAGGAAATTCCCTTATTCATAACTCCTGTCTAAAACAAAGAATGTCTGAATTTAGGTCAAAGGCCCCTCCAAATCAATTTAATTTATTTTTATCGCAAAGGACGAAGGAAGATAATTAGCATTGACATTGTAATTCGCAGAAGCCAGGAAATTGAGATTGAATGGACATGGAAAGATAGGAGAGAATGGTCATTCAACTCAATGAGTTGATCTCGAAAATATAAGCAAGTTGTATGGTTATCTTCCGTTACAGTTGCATCCTATAATAACAATATAATGCAAACAAGGTCCATTACAGATGCAAGGATTGCAAGGGGCTCATTTAAGCTGTTAATTAAAAGATATTGTCGAATTCATCGGGAAAAAATTATAAATTTCAAAAACCATTGAATCAACGTTTTTTCTTTACGGGAAATATTATGGTAGAGCTTGATACTATGCAATTACAGGGTGTTACGAATTGCATGGTTTTTCAAGAACGAATATACGGTGTAATGGCGTTTGTGGAATGCCTAATTCCAAAGAACGACAAGGAATGGACAAACCTGGGTTTTCTTCAACACTTTCGGCTACAGTAGCAATATTCTCGGCTGTTCTTGAGTGACGTGTGTTATTCTTTACATCACTTACTTGTCCCAACAGCTCGATTTTTCCACCAATTTCTTCATTGCGGTCCGATAAGGTGCTTTACGACGACTCAAAAATGTTCGAGTTTTACGAACCGTCTCTGCCAAATTTTTACCATTTATAGTGAATTATAATGATTTCAATGCGTCCTTGAAGCGTGTATAGTTCCATTTTTATTCATGGCGTAGTTTCTATTTTTCAAATGTCAAAAAATCATACAGCTTCAAACGAGACATCTACCGAAATAGCGAGCTATTCAAAATAACACCTCTTATTGGAAAACCCTCCACATATATTTTATTCATTCTTGAAAAAAACGCGAATTCATTCTGATAAATCCATAAGTGCGAAAATATTAAATTGGTTTCCTGAATCAAACAAACTACTGTCAAACGAAGTAGAAATTATTGAGAACCGCTTAACAAGTATCTTATATATAAATTCGTTTCTTATATTGTATTATATTAAATAAGATATCAACTCACGATTTGAAGATGAGAATCAATGTTTTCCTCCGCAGCTTTGGAGTTTTCAGAAGACCCAGTAGATTTTCGTGCTTTCCTTTTGCGTGGCTACGTGCTTCTCGCAGTATTGTTTCAGCGAATCTATAGATTTCTGGGAAATCTCCTTCCTGTTGTACTTGGCTATTTCCTTGAAACACTTGATGGCCTTCTCGGTCTGCCCTTTGCTAATGAGCCACTGAGCGCTTTCAGGGACATATAGGTAGAACGAGATAATTAAAAGATTGGGCAGAGTGATCACAGAGAGAAAAAGCCACCAGTTCCCTAGGGAAACTGCTACCCAGGGGACAGCCATGCAGGATAGACAGTAAAAAACTCCAATCGTAAGGTTTAGTCCAGGTTCGCATTCGGGGTCGAATGTATTCCATAACTGAAAAAAAACGTGTGGTTAAGAATCAATTACTAGGGAAACCTTCAGTTGAGGGTGTTGTGTGGTTTTTTAATGACGAATCAAATATAAATAGCGCACTGAATTTGTCTAAGTATTCTAAAGGGATTTCCAATAAGAGGTGTTATTTTGAATAGCCCGCTATTTCGGTAGATGTCACGTTCGAAGCTGTAATTTTTTGAATTTGACAAGTGGAAACTACGCCATTAATGAAAATGGAACGATGCACGCTTCAAGAACGCATTGAAATAATTAAAATTCACTATAAAAATGGTGTGAAAATTCGTAAGAGAAGGTTCGTAAAACTCGAACATTTTGGGTCGTCGTGAAGCATCTTGTCGGACCGCAATAAAAAAATTGGTGAAAAAATTGGAGCTGTTGGGACAAGTTAGTGATGTGAAGAATAAAACCCATGTACGTCGCTCAAGAACAGCCGAGAATATTGCTGCTGTAACCGAAAGTGTTGAAGAAAACCCACGTTTGTCCATTTCCCGTCGTTCTTTGGAATAAGGTATTCCACAAACGTCATTACACCGTATTTTGCATAAACATTTGGGTCCTAAGGCTTACAAAGTTCAGTAAACACAAGCTACGTGCCACACAACAACGAAACTATTGATTTTTTGCGGAAAAAGTATTCAGACCGTGTTATCTCTTGAAGAAGTGATCACAATTGGCCACCGAGATCTTGTGATTTAACACCTTGCGACTTCTTCCTTTGGGACCACGTGAAAGGGAAGAGGTCTACGCCCAGCGTCGATTCAAGTTCTCAAAGCTGGAATTCGTGAGGCTATCGAGGACATAGGACAGCCACTTTGCGATTTTGTTATAGAAAATTTCTTTGAAAGGATAAAGTCCTGTAAGCGTGGTCATTATGGTCATTTGCTTGATGTTATTTTCCACTAGAAACGGCATAGCTTCTTCTTTATAATGAAATGAACATCTGATCATTTATATTGAAAAATGGCATTTTTCTTTGAATATCAAATAACACCTCTTATTGGAAAACACTTCATATGAATGCAAAATCTCAGCACGATAGGAAAAACATCCTGAAAATCATTCAAGAACTGATATATGTAAAAACTTGACAATAAAATAAATTGAATTCTATGGTTCTGATGACGCGATCCTCCCGCATGAACATTTAGTATATCAAGCTTTATGCACAGAATAAATTTCATTTGAATCGGCTATCTTGGTTTGGAAATACGAGATTTTTCTCTTCAATTCCAATTGTATATTCTACGGTTCTGTTAACACTATGACCACAAAATGTTGCATGTGTCTTATTGTGAGCATGTGGTCGCGAAATTTCATCTGGTTCTGATATTGAGGAATAAAAATTTTGAATGACCATTTTTTAGGAACATTTGGCTGGTTAATTAACTTAATTTGGGAACCGAACTCACCCTAAAAATCTCAAGTCTCTAGGACAATCCCTTCGAAACTTATCATGCTAACGGGGACGGCCCCACGGACAGAATTGAATTTGACCACGGAGTTGTCATCAGGGAATCAAACCCTTTGTTTGAGACCATTTTCGGCACAAAAATCGCAGAAAACAGACATTTGGTAAAAACGATATTGCACTCGCTTTTTTGTAAAGGTATTGGAAATGAACCAAAACGAGTTATTTTGTTTCGAGCGAACAAAAGATGCTTTTGTGAAATTCGTTCGCAGTGGGAAAAATGGTAGCATTCCTCACCAACAGCAAACCACAAAGACAGTAGTGATTACGAGGTTGTGTTGTTAAAAATAGCCAAAAACATGACATGGACCAATTAACAGAGAAACTTTTGAAGTATTCACATATCGAGTAATCTTAATACCGATCTAGAAGTCATCTGTCGAGACGCTATTCTTGGATACCCATCTGGAAACTTATGGTTCTTTCGAAGTGGCCTGTATAGAACTTCCGTACTCACGGATGAATTAGAGAGGCACTTATCGTTGTTACTTTTTCATCGATAGAGTGTCACGCTTTGGAGAATAGATTAAATAATTCACGAAAAGTTGAATTTCTTTAATTTTATTTCCTTTTATGAAACTGCACATCAATAATATTCAATCGTTTTTATAATTCAATAGAATCATATGAGATCTGTATTCAAGTCATTTTTTGTTTTTTCCGTGAATCAAATGATTTACTCGAATGTTACTTTCTGATTAAATACTGAAACACCGAACACGTATTGTTTATGAAAAATACAGGATGTCTCTGAAGGAACTCTCAGTTTATACATACGTGTCCCGGAAATTGTGGGAATTCTCTTGGATTTAAAAAGAACAAAAAAAATTAAGATGACAAAATCCAATAATTTTTTTTTTCCTAGGGGCCCTTCCTACGAAGATACGACCTCCCAAATGACGCCACTGTAAATCCATTTCAGTGGAATAAGTTTCAAACTACTCGATATAATTTGTGAAAATTTAATATAATAATAGTATCAAGTACTTTTTAAATATCCGCACTCAAATTTCAATTAGCTATTCAGTTCACCAGGGGTGGACTGGGCTGTACATTTTAATGCTTACATTTTTAAAAACTGTTTGATAAGGTGCAAAAAAAAACAAATTTGGATACCTTGTATATTAAGCTAAAGAAAAGTTACTCTTGTTCAGTGTCAATAAAATGAACCGTTTTCGAAAAAAAAATAATGAAGAATTAAGATTAAGTAGTTGAAATTTATTCCCCTAAAATGATTTTCAGTGGCGTCATTAAGGAGTTCGTATCTTCGTAGGGAGACCCGCTAGGAAAAAAATATTGGAAACTTGCTATCTTATTTTTTATGTTCTAACTGAATCCGAGAGATTTCTCACATTTTCGGGATACCTGTACATTTTTTATCAGCAGTGGTGAAACAGGACCTTCATCTCTTATTTCATTGATGTTTCTAGACGAGATTCTGGAAAATGCCAGAAAATATACCTCAAATATACTCACCAATAATGTACATCATTACAAAATTTGTATCAGTAGCTCCTCCTGCAATAAATCTGCTGGAGATAAACCATACTGGGTCCTTGGAAAACACTGTCAGCATATTTCCAAGGCATAGTAGTACATGCGCAGCGACTAAGCAGTGAAGTCTTCCTATTTTGTCTGCAAGGACACCAAAAATCAAGCTACCTACGACTGATCCTATAAAAAACACCGATTGGCCTAAAGCAGGTATCCATTCCAGTCCACAAATCCAATTGAACTGTAATACAATGTGGGTGAATAATTGATGGAATTATATATTCGTAATATAAGTTTTGCATTCACTGAATATTTATAAAGAAACGCAAGATTTCCAGAGTTTCCGCAATATTTGGTAAATTCATAAATAATAAACAAATAGGTTTAACAGGACCATAAATAGATATTTTGCGCCTTCATTTGGCAGTTAGATCCCATAAACCAAATGCGTCAAGCATCATAGATTTAGATCGTGGAGGAAATAACCGAATAAGTATAGCAATTTAAAGAATCCTTGAAGCATGTTGACTCTGATTAATCATGAGGAGGAACTATCATCATAAACAATTTTCCAAATATGAGGAAATATTGAACAATTTATGTGTATTTGAAATGAGCAGAACCTTTTCTTGACTCGAATCTTGGTTGGTTTGAGAGCTTACAAGTCAGGAATGGAAAGTATCAAGGAAATTGTTTTTTGGCTCTGAAAAAGGTGTTAACACCATTGACATAATACGTAATACTTAATGTTTGGCTTTTTGTTCCTATGATTGGTAACACTATTATGTTTCCAAAATGTCTCGAAAAAAATTCTTGATCTGAGTGACTTTTTCGATCAGATAGCTTTCGAGTAAATACTTTTATGGTCATATAATGGGTGCCAATCGCTAAGGAGCATTTACCAATTAAGAGAGTAGTCAGCTAATTGTTGTGTTCATATTTTTCAAATCCTAGACGCGCCTCTGCAATTAGTAACCACAAAACGGAATCATTAAAGCAACGTAGGTAAATTGAAACGTATATTTCAAGTGGGAGAAAGTCTGCTATAAATCTACATAACCAAAAATATATCGTTCCTATCTACTGGAAAGAATAAATTAATCTTGCTAGTAGAACCGGTGCAATTAGTGTCACATTACATTTCATGTAATTATTCCGACGAAGTTTATATAGAACAAAGTTCCTAGTATTTACAGAAACGTTTAGAACATCGTAAATATTTTAAGAAAAGACACTCGAATTTTATTGGGACGATAATATCTATACAATGAAGTGCTTTATAGGAATAAACAACGCCTGGAAAAAACTATTTACTTGTGGACAGACCATTCTTCTTTTCTGGACAGTTTAACGGCTGTAATAATTCCAGAAGGGCACTGACATGAAAACAGAGGCTCTTCACGGCTTGTTCGAACTGAGGAAATGATGATAGAGAAAAATAACACTCTAGATCTGTTATATAACAATTCATTAAATGACGAATTTCTTTATCGATGAAATTTTCATGAAATCAGAGGCTCTTCACGGCTTGTTCGAACTGAGGAAATGATGATAGAGAAAAATAACACTATGGATCTGTTTTATAACAATTCGTTTAAATGACGAATTTCTTTATCGATGAAATTTTCATTAAATATTAGTGCATTTCTGAAAAACTTTATGGTTTTCACTCCCAGTCTCTGGAACAGAAATTATTAAAATAAATTTCAATTAAGATGAAGTGCTTCTGCGAAAATCTTCGCACTTATTTGTCAGGAGCAAATTAGTTTTGAGAAAAATTGTTGCCTTACAGTAAACTGAAAAAGGAAATAAATCAAAAGGATAATAATGTAAAGTTGTCAACTAGACTGCAAATGAAAAAACACACAATTCTGAAGATTTTACAAGTTTGTCTGAAGAAAGTGTCTGATATAGACACTGAAACCTTACATTATCCTTTTCAATCACTTCATTTTTTAGTTTTACTGTTAGGCAACAATTCTTTCAAAACCAATTTGCTCTTGACAAAGATTTTCGCAGGAACACTTCATCTTAATTAAAATATTTCAATTACTTCTGTTTCAGAGACTGGGAGTGAAAACCTATAAAGTTTTCAGAAATGCTCAATAACTTTAGAATGAAAAATTAAACTTACCTCTTGTATGATACTGGTATAATTGTACTGGCTCTCTATAGATCCATCCTTGTGTACAGGGCGTTTGCCGCACATGGTCATCCTCGAATATCTTAACTTCACAAGCATCACTCTGTACCAGTCCTGTGACATATTCACTGGATGTCGAAACGTTGCACTGATATTCTGGTATGACACTGATGAAAGTTTGGCCAAAATAATGAAACCCTGATAATACGTTGATTATACTGAAGAGGAACAATAGAAGGAGCTGATAGCGGCCGAAATCGCCAACTAGATTGAGCATTCCATCGATTGTAACATCGTCGTCCATTTTACGACCTAGCACAACTCATGCTACCATCTCGAAGTACTAAGAATATATCGCTTTTGTATTTTTCATTAAATTGATAAGTGCACGCTACTATAAGCCAAGGAAGTGATCAATTTTAATCATATACAATAATATCATTACTGAAAATTATACTGCTTATCGGAAACAGTTTTCTTTGTAATCTAGATGAGCAGTGAAAATTCCAAAATTATTTCATCAAGATATGTAGGTGATTTCGAAAATTCTTAAGAGTTCGTTAAAACTAATGTTTACATCATTTCTCATTGTGGTTTTTACTATTCAAGCAAACATTCGCTATTATTTTTCTATTCCGATAGTTTTCTTTTTGTACTTCCTGACCAAATCGACCATTTCAAAATGGAAAACTCTAGTGTACTACCAGGTAAAGGATTTTCCAATAAAGGTGTTATTTTGAAATGAGTGCTATTTCGGTAGATGCCACGTTTGAAGCTGTCAATTTTTGACATTTGACAAGTAGAAACTACGCCATTAATAAAAAAGGAACGATACACGCTTCAAGAACGCATTGAGAATATTAAAATTCACTATGAATATGGTGAAAAATTGGCAGCGACGGTTCGTGAAACTCGGACATATTTGGGTCGTCGTGAAGCACCTTGTCGGACCGCAATAAAGAAATTGGTGGAGAAATTCGAGCTGTTGAGACAAGCTAGTGATGTGAAGAATAAAACCGTGCACGTCGCTCGAGAACAGCCGAGAATATTGCTTCTGTAGCCGAAAGTGTTTAAGAAAACCCAGGTTTGTCCATTCATCGTCGTTCTTGGAATTAGGCATTCCACAAACGTCATACTTCGTATATTGCATAAAGATTGCGTCTTAAGGCTTATAAAGTTCAGTTAAAACAGGAACTAAAGCCGGCCGATCATCAACAGCGTCGTGTCCATTGATCTTTTGCGGTAAAAAGTTTCCGGACCGTGTTTTCTCTCGAAGAGGTGATCACTTATCACAGTTGGCCACCGAGAAATGTGATTTAACATCTTGCGACTTCTTCCTTTGGGGCCACGTGAAAGGGAAGGTCTACGCAATAGCCCAGCGTCGATTCAAGACCTCAAAGATGGAATTTGTAGCTTTCAAGAACATAGGGCAGCCACTTTGCGATTTAGTTATGAAAAATTTCATAAAAGGATATGGTCCTGTAAGCGTGGTCGTTGTGGTCATTTGCCTGATGTTATTTTCCACTATTAACGGCATAGCTTCTTCTTTATAATGAAACATCCGATCATTTATATTAAAAAATGGCATTTTTTTAGATATCAAAATAAAACACTCTATTGGAAAACCCTTTAGTTAGATATTTCTTTCGTGTGCTTTTTCCTAAAAGAACCGTGTGCCAAAGTTCTGCCCAAATGTCTGTATGTTTCGAACATTGAGCCAAAAGTGGTCGTGAATGACTCGCTGATGAAGAAGTCAAGAAGGTCAAAAACTTCAACATTGTGACACAAAGCTGAATAATAAGATAAATGAAAAATTGAAGCTGTACCGCACTCGGTAGAGCTTATATTGAAGAAACTGAACATCCTTCAACTGCTCGGACCAAAGAACATCATAAAAACAAGCTCAATGTGTGATAATGATATTCAACTCGAGAAAGATCAAATTAATTTTTGACAACTTGATGAATCCACAATAGCTCAAAGTCATTGATCGTTTTTTGTGAACTGTCAGAAAAAGAAAACATTTTCAATGAGTAACTGTTATTTGATAACCCCACTCCTTCCGCCGTTGGGTACGCCACTGATGCAAAGTGCGCCAAATCAGAATCAGTAAGGTATATGCATCTATTAAGTCGATCATGTGACTCGTCAAATAGTTAATAGGTAGAATAGGTAGACGATTTATTATCTTGAAAAATGATCCTACTACGGTCGTTACTTATATTACTTCACTGCACCAGACTTGAGTCGAACATATAGTATCATTAGCATTATTTGAGTTATTTCTATTTTTCTTATTTTTGACGTTTGAGATAGTTTTGTTTCTTTAGAAAAATTCTTGAAAGGTCGATACCTCTACAGTTGATCACAATTTCATGAACGACTTATGAGGAATTGTATAAAAGTTATGAGAACTACTTTTTATATTATTCTCATCGAATAAAACATTTATTGTTGCTTTTAATAGTTGAGTGGAACTTGAAATTATAGAAGATTCATCAACTGTTCGATTAATTCCTCCATGCAGGTGAAAATTGAACATTTTTACAGTATTTTGGGTTTTTCTTCAGAGGTACTGAAGTACCAGGATCTGCAAAATTTTGAATAAAAATATTCCTAGTTCAGATTCCATAAAATATAATTGAAAATGAGGATCGATTTGAAAATATACCTTATAGGATAAGGTTTATAAATGTCAATAATGTTATTCTGAAAATATTCAATTCATTTTCGGTTCCATTATCAGTTCGTGATGAGAAGGGGGTTCAATATTTAGATTAATTAGATCAGTTTTTATTTTGTTATTCTGACATGAAAAGTATTGTACTCAGATTAAACTGTGTACTGAAAACTAGAATCATCAAAAGCGATTGCTTATTAACGTTGATGTTTCGGAACTAAAGCCGTTCCGAAAAAAAATCCTAAAATAACTGAAGAAGTAAATCTCACCTGCTGAAGGGGGGATATAATAGCTGTAAATTCTCACATGACAGACTTAGCATATTCACTTCAAATGAGGAAGGAAATCTTGTGAAGTTTTTGCTCATCTTTTTACACCCCTTTGCATAGTTTTTTGTTCTTGAAATTTTCTTCACTTGCTCTATTATTCTCAAAGCTCATTGATAACTTTCACTTTCTGAAGAAGCTTATCACCACAGCAATGATTGCACTGAAAAATTTTTATTACTTCGAGTTATGCTACCTTGCTCTTCTGATAACAGTGCATAAAACTAGCTGACCACAATCATTAGAGTTTTTACGTCCACACACGGAACATCAGAGGTGATGATAGGCTGCAAAGATAAGAGTATAATGAAATAACTCACAGAGTTTCTGGACACTAATTACCTTCCCAATTCTACAATGTCGAATTCCGTATCAGTTTTTGAATACCTGAATTTTTATAAAATGTTATTCAGAACACAATGGTGACCTAAATATTACAAATTTTTGTTGTTTCGTTTTGGTGAAGTATACAAAAGATGAAGGAAAGATGTATTTCCTTTTTTGATGATTCATTTCTTTTTGTGCGCTCTTTCCTAGGAAAACAGAATATCATAGTTTTGTCCGAAAATCTGAATACCTATTTTGAAAATCGTCTCAAACGACTTCATAATGCTTCTTCATCCCTGTCATATCAGCTTTGAGTCGATGACATTGGAGTTCAGTGTTTAAATAGCAGTTGGACTACCAAAAGTGGATATTTATTTCACAAACTTGATAGTTTCTTTCCAGGTTTCTATCTATACATCTTTCAAATGCAAGTACTTCTGCCCTGAAAACCACTCAACAAATTTTATTTGGCCCGTGGTCCACGAAATTTTTTTTTTATTTGGCCCCTTACATAAAAAGGTTGCCCATGCCTGGTTTAAAACAATCTGTAAACCATTGACAGTTTTTTTGAAGTATTGTTGTAGTGAATTCATGATCCAATTCTTCCTTCTTCAATAACATCGATTGAAGTCCTTCTTGATGCTCACTTTTGGTCATAACACCACTGGATAGGTTCGCTAATGATATCACTTGTCCAGAGAGGACCAGGCATTCTGACTTTCATTATTTCAACTTTTTATCTTCTCCAGCATTCCTGTTGTTTTTGATATTCATCTGTGAGTTCAACCGAGTCGTTTTGAGACCACTCCTGGCTAGAAATTTACAGACAAGCCAAAAAAGCTTAGTATATACAGTTTCCTCGAGTGCGGGTATATATGACGAAACTCTGTGTACTTTTCGACCACCCTGTGTAACCAATTCATTCATTTCAGCTGTATTTTCGAGCGAAGGACGCTGCGGTTTATATTTCATTCAGGAATGATATATAATCTCTTGAATATCACCGAATAAACCGAAAATACATTCGTACGCGAGACATTGCTAAGTAAAAGATTTATTGTTGCATTTTAACTCACTAGTGGGCAGCAGTGTTTGTCACACCCTCGGGACCATTCGCCTAATTTGTATGACTATTCCTGAATGCGAAACGCTGTTTCAGGTGATTCACTCGAACAGAACACTAATATTGGATGTGATGTGTCTGGGTCTTACCTCTGTCTCCTGAGAGGCTCTCATTGCTATGCAATAAGGGTAGAATTGAAATCATACAAGCACTCCGACTCTAAGGGGTGCGAATTTAAATCGAATGGATTAGTTCTGGTCAATTATTCTAGATAACAAGCTTAAGGGTGGAGAAAGATAGTGGAAAAAAGGGGGTTATTATTTTATATTTCAATCTTTGCCTTCCTGTGAATGAATTCGTAATTTTTATAGGGGAACAGAGTGCTATTGTTTATACAGATGTCTGTAAGCTTCGCAATTGAGTAGAGGGTGATAGTGGACTCATTGATGAAAAATCCGTGGTCAGAATAAAATCTTTTCAGTCGTGAGCACTTTCGAATATAAAGATCGAGATATTTTGAAAATGAAGTGTATACAGGGTGTCCGGAAAATATGGAAAATCTTTCGGAATTAGAAGAACATAAAAAATGAAGATGAAACGTTTCTATAATTTTTTCCTAGCGGCCCTCCCTACGAAGATACGACCTCCTAAATGACGTCACTGAAAATTCATTTTAGTGGAATAGGTTTCAAACTACTCGATATAATTTGATGAGAATTTGATATGATTAATAATATTGAGGACCTCTTAAATCACCGCACTAAAATTTCAATTAGCTTGTTCAGTTTACCAGGGGCGGACTGGGTTGTATATTTTAGTGCTTACATTTGAACATCCTGTATGATAAGGTGCTTAAAAAACAATTTGGATACCTTGAACATTAAATTAGAGAAAATGCTAGTTCAGTGTCGAAAAATGAACCCTTTTCAAAAAAAAATAATTAAGACGTAAGTAATGAAATTTATTCAAAAAATGAATTTCCAATGGCGTCATTTAGGAGGCGTATCTTCGTAGGAAGGACGCTAGGAAAAATAATTATAGAAACTTGTCATCTCATTCTTTTACGTTTATCTGAATCCTTGAGATTTCCCACATTCTCCGTGACACCCTGTATACTAATTTGCATCCTTTCATTGAGCGCTCGTTTTACTCAAACGAGCGCTATATCGTGTAGTCCAAATGTTTTTTAATTCTGAATTTTGTGGAGGAAATCATCTCAAATGATAAATTTCGACAACTGATGATGAATCCGTGGTAAAATTCAATTATATCTATGGGCCGATATTTTTGGTTATCGAACTTTACATACTTATTTCATCTTTTGAATAATTTCCAGAATATGAATCCGATCGTGGCTAAATGAATTGAACATTCTTCAAAAACATTAATTATAAAAATGATTTGTTCACCTTGTTATTTATTTGGGATTATACGCTTATCTCTAGAAGTTTTCATGAGTATTGAGTTAAATATTCCAGTATATGTTCATTAGTAAAGAGTTCAATGTACCGCATGATCTCAAAATCTCATAAAAGTAGAAACAAAGTTTATAACTTTCATTCCTATCTTCAACGAAATCCATAACTACAAATAACTTTTCATGAGGAAATGATGTAGGCTAATTCGTTAATATGAAAAATTAACCTAATTCTTCTTTATATCGATTGGAATATAATCTGGGAGGATTCTGCATTTCTAAAAAAATTTATAGGTTTTCACTCCCAGTATCTGAAACAGAAATGATTAAAAGATTTTAATTAAGTTGAAGTGCTCCTGCGCAAAAATTTTCATTTATTTGTCAGGAGCAAATTGGTTCAAAAAAAATTGTTGTCTAAGAGCAAAACTGAAAAAGGAAATAAATAAAAAGGATAATGTAACGTTTCAGTGTCAATATCAGACACCTTTTTCAGAAAAACTTGTGAAATCTTCATTGCAGTCTAATTGACATTAACGTTATATTATCCTTTTCATTTATTTCCTTTTTAGTTTTACTGTTAGGCAAAAATTTTTTCGAAACTAATTGATCCTCGCAAATAAGTGAAGAATTTTCGCAGGAGCACTTCAACTTAATTGAAATTTTCAATTATTTCTGTTTCTGAGACTGAGAGTGAAAACCTATCAAAATTTTAAGAAAAAACTGATATCCTTACCTAATTACGGTATTTTCTGAAGTTTCCTACATTTTCATCTCTTCATTCGAAACATTTTCATATCTACAATTATATTTTATGAGATTTATTGGATAATGTTAAATCGAAAATGTAACTTCCTCTTTTGAAGTCAATAAAAAACAATATAATCGCTTTGAAACCATCTTCTGCGGGCATAGAGATATTTCAGAAGTTCCGGTGGGATCGATGCCTCGAAATATTTCCAATATTACTCTCCAAACTTCTTAGCGATACTTCCCATACACAAATATGCGTATCCATTGGAAATAATATTTACATTTCGCCGCATATTGGCCCGTATTTTCCCTCCCTGAGATCTTTCTTATCACGTTTTTATAACCCCATAAAAATATGCTGTCAGTTTACCAACATAATCTCTGGTTCTTCCCCTGTCACGAACTCAACAACTGCTTTAAAATTTCAGTGAATACGTGAAACACCACCAAGTGTTCGCCAAAAAATTGGGACTTCCGTTGAACTCATGATTGCGTGGATTCTTAAAATGAAAGTTTATATTTAAGGGCTTTCTGTTGCGTGGAATCATATTATTCACCAGAGTACTGTAACTTTTGTAATGATCTGGAACGCTCCTAAGTATGGTTTGCATATGTGTTTCATGATGGTGCGGAAATATTTCTTTGTAGTTTACACACAATGTCAAGAGTCTTGGAATCACAATTATTCGTTTTGTTGAATTCGTGTTTTGTTAAAAGATTGAGATTATTTCCCTGATAGATTCTGCCCCAATGATATGTTTCTTTAGCTTTTCTGGCAATTGATCCGTTTACTGATTGCTCAGATAGAAATAGGGATCATCAACTCCTTTTTTAGAAAGCTCCACCTTGTCCAACCTTGTCAAATCACAAGATCTTGGTGGCCATCGTTTCTGGAGATGCTTCTAGAAAATTCTTGTCTCAAAAAATAAATTGGGCCATTTACAAAGTAAGGTGTAGCGTCTTCAGAGCCAAATCCTCGTGTAAAATAAGCAATGTTGTTGACCCACTTGTACAACTTGCTATGAACGTCGTCTAATGAAAATTTCAGTGTCTTCAGTAATACTTTCACTAACCAAATCAATATTTCCTTGTGAAAGACCACTATGACTGCATTTTTCACTTTTTTGATCTTCCACCGAACCGGTCTCGTAAAATGTTTTAATATTTCGACCAATAGTGCTTTCAGATGAACGATTATTATGTAAACCATACAATTCACGTAGGTTTCTAGAAACACTTTTTACAGAAAGCTGATTTTCATAATTCTATTCAAAAACGCGTTGTTTTATCGTGTACGAAGCCTTTTTTATAAATGTCATACATCACACTCCTTAAATGTCAAAACATATATCGCATTCGTCGAATGTTCTGTCTCTAATTGTCAGATCCTTATAATACACATGCTCCTCATCAAGTTCTAGAAAATAATACTGGGCCCTTATGATTTATTCCGAAGATGTCGCCGAAAATCAGGGAGCGTAAACGTAATCCAAGAACACATAAAATGAAGGAACGTATATTAGAGTCGTTCGTGCCTTCAGAAATTCATATTTATTCTCGAATAAACGGCCATGCCGTTTTTTTTTATAAATATGGGGTCTACTGAATAGAAGTGATAAAGTTGGTCTATGAAAAAACGAGGGTTTTTGGTTTAATCAACCCTTTATAACAATATCACCTGAATCATTTCACTCTGAAGTAGTCAGACTGGATACCCCAGAGTCAAAGGACACCTTACTTTTATTATTATTGTTATTTGAACTGAGATCGTTATGCCTAGTTGAGTCTGCCGGGTACTGCGACCATGTGGTACCTATTCATGGAAACCCAAAAAGGGCGTCAATGGCGTTGATAAAACCGACAACCTCCTTAGGTGCCTTGGCCATACCTATTGGGTGTCCAGGAACAGTTTCCCCATATGAACTGTTCTTAAGCCCACCAGCTCTGCTTACATGCAAACTACGTGTTCAGCTGTTTCTGCTTCTGATCCACAAAGCCTGCAAAACCGATATGCTGACTTCTTCATATGGTACAAAGGATTTTTGTATCGATAGTGCCCCAGCAGCTCAGCTCTTTACAGCTCCAAGAATTTTCTGGTGGAGTTAGGTAAATCATAAAGATAATTTGAACTGAGTAAGTCCAGGGCTTTTTCCTGGTTATTCTGATATTCAACTTCTTTTGCTGGACCGTTGTCTTATTGCTGTCTTTTCCAAGCCACAAAGATGCTCAGGTCCTGCAACCTTGATGCACTTTCTGCAAATTCATCGGCTTTTTCAGTTCTTTGGACAACACAATGTCCTGGCACCCACAAAAGACACTCATTCTATCGCATTTAGGATAACTGAGTCGCAACTATAACGTAAGAGTTATTCCAATCTTCTGATGAAACAAGTGTGTGAAATTTAAATAACTATTTGAACTTGTGAATCTTCAAACACTGCAATTGCAATTGGGACAGTTCGGGATAATATGCAACACTCTTCTATCGAAGAACTACTCTGTCCTCCTGTGATAATAATAACTAATATTTAAGATGGATTAATCAATAACTGACCCGCTGACCAAAGCAGCTAACTTTTGAGTTCAACTTCAAATATTCAATCGAAAAAATATTGGAATTTTTCCTTCGATTGGCAAACAACCCTTATGTCATTAATCAAAGTTCCACCTCAATCTTGGGGTTGAATCAAATGACCTGAAGCACCTATAAAGTAAATAAGTGAAAGTTTCACCTTTAATTTGGAAGGAGCCCCTTGCGTTTAATCCAAGGAAAGAGTGGCCCTATAAATTTCTATTCTTTCTGATTAGCCCTCGCCATCTACCAACATTTCATGCCGTTGACCGTCACTACTTTCAGGGACAATTGAAGATGATTCTCCTCCTCCATTGAAAGGAAATCCCTGGAGAGAACTCGTCTCGATATAAATACCTGGAATTGAAACCCTTGGAGTTTTTCAATGCATGAGTAGTAAGGTTTCCAAACTGTCCAGAATTCAGGATATCATATCTCTTTTTGAATTAACACCCTGAAATCCTGTCTTATGTGATAACTCTATATGGAGATTATCTACTCAAGATCCTACAAAAATACCAAATCACACAGAACTGGTCGAAAGAGGATGAACAATTGTTTCGATAATTCATTTTTCGAATCCACCTAATAGTTAATATTTGAATATTTGTTTAGAATTATCCAGGGAATTTAGTCCATGGGCCAGCGCCTGTTTTTCATAATGATTACTAACAATCTGAATATTTGTGAGTAGCTTCAATTTGACGGGACGCCCTACTTTTTCCTCTACGAAAATTCTGGATAGTGAGGGCTAATACATTATGGAGGCGTCAAAATTGTTAAATGGGTGAATGTTCAAATTTTATTACTAACAGCTACTTTATAAATTAAATCTTGAAACAATTTTATCACAATTGAAAACAATAATTGTCCTACAATTGCCCACTCCCAACATGTCAACAACTAGGTCTAAAAAATTATTACTAACCGGCGGATTTTTTCACTGTTGCTCAGCAAATATTTCCTTTATGAATTGGTCACATTGTCCTACAAATTGAGTGGTACGTTTTTCCAGTCCTACCTCAGAAATTGTACCACAAAACCCACAATTAAAAATGATTACTAACTATTGACAATTTCCGAGGGTAGGACTGGAAAAACGTACCACACAATTTGTGGGACAATAAGACCACTTCATAAAGGAAATATTTGCTAAGCAACAGTGAAAAAATCAGCCGATTTTTGTTGTTGTTGTTATAGGGGGAGTGGGGGACACTTTGACAAAATCATCATTTTTGTAGGACAATTATTATTTTCAATGTGTAATAAAACTCTTTCAATCCATGAAGTAGCCGTTAGTAATAAAATTTGAACATTCACCCATTCAACACTTTTGACGCCTCCATACTGTATTAGCCCTCACTATCGAGAATTTTCGTAAAGGAAAAAGTTGGGCGTCTCGTCAAAATGAAGCTACTCACAAATATTCAGATTGTTAGTAATCATCATGAAAAACAGGCGCTGGCCCATGGAATAATTTCTCTGCTACACCCTGTTGTATCTATACTTCAGATCAAACTGATTTTAAATGTATACACTAGATTCGGTGTTTCAAAAGAAAAACCATGGGGAGATAATTTAAAAAATTTCCAACTGCCGAAAGAAGTAAAAATTTATCTTATTTCAGTATAACAACAAATATTTCTGAATTATTGTTCTTATCCTACTTCTGAATCTTTGGTTTAATTGCAAATCACAATTCGTTCTGAAGATCTATCAGTGACCAGTATTTTTTGAAATCAACCGATCAATTCCAACCCTCCCTTACGAAGCGGTTGAGAATTAATTTGGTGGAACAAGAAACCACCCGTTTCATGTTCAGAACCCTTGAGCACCGCCTCGTTTTCCTCAGGTTCGAAACATTTTTCCATGAGGAAACTCGAAACTGTACAAGAAAAATCTACGGAAGGAACTATTCCAGCTGATCCTGCGACATAACTGAGACTTTCCCAAATTATCCTCTGAAAAATGGGTTTTATTAAACCGCTTGTTCTGGATGGGCGCCTGTTAAACTCAGCCGAAAGCTCCAGAACAATTTTTCTCATTACTTGCAAAGAGTGCTGCTTTGAATTCCCAGAGAGGCTTTCCGTGTGGATGAAGGGAACACTACAGGCTGATGCTCCGAATCGTGGACTTGAGGATATTCGAAGTTTTGAGTTCTGATAATTTTATTTCATATTATTTTCTTAAAACTCAACCCAAAAAAATCGAAATTTTTACTATTTCATCATAAAAGCAACCAGAACTCACCGACTATATCCTTGTACAACACCACCTTAAAACCAAGCACGAAATGCAGATATCTTGGGATGACAATTGACCACAAACTGAACTTCAAAATGCATTCTGAATCGACTAAACAAGCAACTATCCATAGAGTTATCTAATTCAGGAATCTTACATACAAAAATGAAGGTATTAGCATAAAAACAGCCAGCAAAATATATAAGATGATCTGCAGACCTCTCCTGGAATATAGACATCAAATCCTTGGACATTGCAACAAAAGTGTGATTAAAACGATGGAGGTGGCTGAACAAACAAGTCTGAGCAAGATCACTAAAATAAGACATCCGAACAATCCACTACATAACCCAGACAGCGAATATCTTTACGAGAAAACAAAAATAGAACCAATAAGTAGCAGAATACTGAAACTAAGCAAGAAATTCATCAGCCAACAGCATAACATTGATACAATAATACCACTAACACATAGGACATCTAACCTTGAAAGACCCAAAAGGAAACTACCGGAACAAACTATTTTTCAATATTTACTTAATCTACTTTAATATTTTAACCATCTTATAGAGCACAGACTCGCATACATCTCATACCATTAATGTTGTAAATACAAATTGTACATGGGCAGGAAGACCTTGGTCGTTAGCCCTTTGAATAGTTTCCATAAAGTCAATTTCTCTATTATTTTCTTTTTGTTCAAAAAAACCTTCAAGCAACTTTACAGACCCATAAGATCAGGTAACCTTCTCTTGTTACAAGAGCAGAAAACTCAAATTCAACCATAAAAAAAGGTTTTCCAATAAGAGGTGTTATTTTGAATAGCCCGCTATTTCGGTAGAAGTCAAGTTTGAAGCTGTCATTTTGCTACATTTGACAAGTAGACACTACGCCATTAAAAAAAATGAAACGATGTCAAGAATGCATTGAAATTATTAAAATTCACTATAAAAATGGTAAAATCTGGCAGAGACGATTCGTTAAGCTCGAACATTTTTGGGTCGTCGTGAAGCACCTTGTAGGACCGCAATAAAGAAAGAAAAAACACGCTACGTGCCACACAAGCAACGAAACCATTGATCTTTTGCGGGAAAAGTTTCCGGACCGTTTTATCTCTCGAAAGGTGATCACAATTGGCCACCGAGATCTTGTGATTTAACACCCTGCGACTTCTTCCTTTGGGTCACGTGAAAGAGAAGGTCTACGCCAATAGCCCAGCGTTGATTCAAGACCTCAAAGATGGAATTCGTGAGCTATCGAGGACATAGGGCAGCTACTTTGCGATTTGGGTATGGAAAATTCCATTAAAAGGAAATGGTCCTGTAAGCGTGGTCGTTGTGGTCATTTGCCTGATGTTATTCTCCACTATTAACGGCATAGCTTCTTCTTTATAATAAGATACACACTTGATCATTTATATCGAAAAATTGCATTTTTTTCAATATCAAAATAAAACCTCTTATTGGAAAACCCTTTATCTAAACAAATTGATGTGCAATAACTTCCAAGCATCGAAAATTCACAGATAAAACTCGATTTATAGATGCACAAACCTAAACTTCAATAATGCGTTTAGTTCGGACCAATCGAACCCTCATAATGAGTTTAATTTCCCGCATAAACAAAATTCAACAACTGCCGTCGCATGAAAATTTCCAATTAGGGACATCTATTTGCTACACATCACACGTAAGTGTACTCAAGAGAATTAAATTCTGCAGACGAGTCCACTGAACGTGTATTACTTGTCATAATCGCTAAGGGGGGAGGTCATTAAATAAAAAAAATGTATATTGAGGGTGTAGCGATGGAGCTAAATATGCATTTTGATATTATTGCAGGACACGCGACTTTCAGGTGAGACCTAAATCAATGGGGCACACCTTCAAATCATGTCTGGAGTAACATGAGGCATGACCCTTTACTTTAATCAGTAGCGTACAGGGGAGAATTTAATGGGGAATTCTAATGTGCATACGAATATGTCTATTATTCCGTAACACCGTAGCATTCCATTACCACAAAAAAAACGTTTTTTTCATTATTCCGAAATTGAATTCGATATTAAGGATGAAATACCACTGTTTAAATCTATGGGAGATGATTACCCTATAATGGGGTCCTGTAGCAAGATTCGAAAAATCATCACTTGGAATGCCAGACCTGGTTTAAAAAACCCTCTGGCCCGAGAGCATGGATAAAGTATTTTGTATCATAATATTGAAGGTATTTATTTGAATAGTTTTGAGTTTCAATTCTGTAAAAACGGCGAGACAGGGTTTTTTTACTGAGGTTTTTCCCTGAGCTCTGGTATCGTACGCAGACTAGTATGGTTCCGGGTTTTGCACCAACCTCGGCTAGGGACTTTTTTGTTTATTTTATTCTGTTAGCTCTCAATTCAAAAGAATATGTATATCTAGTATTTTATAATATCCACTGATTCCTCTAAATTTTTATGGATGGATATATTGGATGAGCAGATGAGCACTGATATTCTTTCACAAGTTTCTCAATTGCAAGTGAAAGAATGAGCCTTCTGTAAGATAATGTGAGCATAAATGCTTACAATCGATAGATGCATAGATGGAAACCTGGAAAGAAACTCTCAAGGGTGTGAGATAGTGATCAATTTTGAAAAACAATCTACTATTAAAGCACTAAACTGCTATGTCATCGACTCAAAGATGGGAGTGCCGAACTCAATGAAGGAGGCAAGAACAACAATGTCTCTTCAGTCTGAGTGTTTGATCACTCAGAAATCAAATAAATTGATGAGGCTAAAACACCAGCAAGAAAGGGAGCAAAAACGGCACTTACTAGGCCAGAACTCATCTATGGTATAAGAAAAGGTTTTTGGATAAGAAATAATCTGAAAAAGAAGCTGTCTGTAGGAATCTTCTAGGAGTGGATCATTCTCAGAAGATCTTTAAGAACTTTAAGACTGCAAGGTTAAAAAAGCATTTGGATCTCAGAAAGACAAACGCTCAAAAGAAGCTGACTTGTGTAGACTCTGTGGAAAAAGAGGAAACTCTTGTTCACTCAGTTGAAGAAAGCCCACCCATTGTGAGCCTGCGCGTTTATTGATTTTTGGATTGAAAATTTTCAGTAGGCACAACTGTTTTCTGGATCAGTTTGCAACACTATTGATATTTGTGCTTAAATTGAAAGGTTACATAGTTGTTTTGCCATCTGCATAGCCAATGATTTACCTTACCATAAATTATCAGTAAAGAAAATCTTGTACGCAATGGGTATTGTTTAGCATGATATATTTATATTATTTCTTGAGTCTACTGAATAGTTCAGCTGAAAAATCACGCCTGTCCATCAAAAATGAAACACAAAAATTCGAAAAAATTTCATGTCGCTGGTTTTTCTATGATAACTCAAAAACCACTGGCTCTACAAGATAACGTTAATCCAGAAACAAGACATTTAGATTTCTAGAAAAATTTGTAGGTTTTCACTTCCAGTCACAAAGATCCTACTGACGGAACCTGATAATTATGAAAGAAGAATTGAGGAATCAACATGTAGATAAGTAGATAATTTGGCCAATTGTTCTGTTGGAATATATCGTATTTGGATTGATTTATTGAAGAAAGAAATCATCATCATCAGGAAATTTCAAAATTAAATAAATCAACATCTTTATGTGTTGACATCTTTCAATGTCAATTAGACTATAAACGAAAGAATACACAATTCAAAAGATTTACAAGTTTTTCTGAAGAAGTAGTCTGATATAGACATCAAAACGTTACATTATCCTTTTCATTTCTTCCTTTTTCATTTTTACTCCTAAGCAACATTTGTTTCAAAACCAATTTGCTCCTGACAAATAAGTGCGAAAATTAAAGCAGGAGCATTTCATCTTAATTGAAAATTTTTTCATTACTTCTGTTTCAGAGACAGAGTGAAAACCTAAAAATTTTCTAGAAATGCAGAATCCTCCCATATTATATCTCAATCGATATCTGAAAGACATTTAGAGCTACAAGATTCTGCTTCATATTTTGTGTGCGAACATTCTGTTAAAAATTGGCTATAATTTGGATTTCTTCGATCCCCTAATTTCCCAGAAGTATATTCGGATGAGCCCGCACGCCCCTGATCCAGCTATATTACATAGCAGGCAAAAAGCTGGCTGTTCAAATATCATTATTCTATTCACCCTCTCTAAGAGTGAGGCGAGGCATTTCAGAGCTCGTTATGAAGCAATTGTAGCCGAAAATGAACCGATAACCTGGGCTCATCATTTTTGTTTCCGAAGTTCTTTTTCATCTGATAACGATTCTGGAATAATCCATTCGCAACAATATACGAGCTGTTTTAGCTTTTTCTCCGAATCAGTTTAATCGTGCTCCCATTTTCTAGACCTCGTTCTACTTTATAAGCGCTTAAATCGATTTAGTGTTTGATTGTTTTTGCAACTTGCACAATGCGATATTCCGCTAATCTCCTGCTAGACGAAATTGAATTTTGGTTATTCTTTTATCAGGTAATTTCCATTTTAAGTTAGTTATTTTGCAACACAGGTTTTCTTGAATAAGCGCTATTTTTTAGGCAAGAGTATGGAAGAGATGTATGCTGCTGTAGGAATTTGAAGTGAACAGTTGTTTCAATAGTTCATAGGCCACCGCCTGTTTTTCATAATGATTACTAACAATCTGAATATTTGTGAGAAGCTTCATATTGACGAGACACCCAACTTTTTCCTCTACGAAAATTCTCGATAGGGAGAGCTAATAGAGTATGGAGGCGTCAAAAGTGTTGAATAGGTGAATGTTCAAATTTTATCACTAACAGCTACTTTATAAATTAAATCTTGAAACAATTTTACTACAAATTGAAAACGATAATTGCCTTACAAAAATGATAATTTATCAAAGTGTCCCTCACTACCAACATATATCAACAACTAGGTCTTAAAAAAATTATTACTAACCGGCTGATTTTTTCACTATTGCTTTGCAAATATTCCTTCATGAACTGGTCACATTGTCCTTCAAATGAGTGGTACGTTTTTCTAGTTATCAATTGTTCGTAATCATTTTTAATTGTGTGTTCTGTGGTACAATTTCTGACGTAGGCCTGGAAAATCGTACCACGCAATTGAGAAGCAATGTGACCAGTTCAAAAAGAAATATTTGCTAAGCAACAGTGAAAAAATCAGCCGGTTAGTTATAATATTTTTAGACCTTGTTGTTGATATATGTTGGGATTGGGGGACACTTTGATAGAATCATCATTTTTGTAGGACAATTATTATTTTCAATTTGTAATGAAATTGTTTCAAGATTGAATTTAAAAAGTACCTGTTAGTAATAAAAGTTGAACATTCACCCACTTTCGACGCCTCCATACTCTATTAGCTCTCACTATTGAGAAATTTCGTAGAGGAAAAGTTGGGCGTCTCGTCAAAATGAGGCTACTCACATATATTCAGATTGTTAATAATCATTATGAAAAACAGGCTCTAGACCATTGACTACAAATGATTTGCTCTCTCAGAATTTCTTCAGCTTTGAGATTGTTTTTCGTTGATTTTTGTAATGGAAAACTCTGGTTGACGTAGCTACTTGTTTCTTAATCCTTATGATAATCAAGTGCAGTTATTTAGTCCGTAAATACTTATCTAGGATTTGTGAATACATATTCTAGTAATTTCGAGAAGTATAAATGAATAAAAGGTAACACTTGCTGGATCTGAGTATGTCTATGGGGTTGGAAAAGATCAATATAGGGCCACGCTCAAGCAATAGCAGATGAATAATAGAACTACCCTCTGGAAAAAAACTCCTGGACTTACTCAGGTCAAAAACTTCGTGATAATTTCACCTACCTATACTTGAAAGCTCCTGAAGCTTGAAGAAAATGAAGAAGTCCATGAACTTCCAAAAAGTGCCCACTTGAAACTCTCTGTGGTCTTGGAAATGACCAATATAAGTCAGCAGTCTAAAAAGAGAAATTCATAACAGAATACCTTCTAGAGAAACTACTGGATAAAAATTTCGTGATGATTTCACCTACCTATACCAGAAAACTCCTGAAGCTGTCACGAACTGAGCTTTGGGTGTTAGTGAGACTGTTGAAGGCAGTGCGTGGATAGCTTCGAAAATAAATCTTAAACCTTAATTCTTCTCCACAGTGTACGACCCTTGTCCTATTCTTGATTTGTCTAGAATTTGGGAGATCATAACCCTTCCCCGTGAAATATTCATTTAAGAGGGTTTGCTGCAATAGTTTATGACATTGTGTTCTACCTTCTCCAAGAGAAGACCAAGCTTCGCAACACTCTGTATTCGCGTAGTGTTGTAGATACTCCAACATCAATGAAAACTTGTGTTGAAGGGAGAAAAGAGCGTCGCAACAGTATTGTTCGCGAGAACAGTACCTAGTCATAATGAAAATATTGTGATTAAATTATACGGTGATTTACTGTCTGCTTACTGCACTAATTAAAAATTAATTCGATGTAAAACGAGCCTAACGCTGTTAGATGAGGTACGGCTCAAACTGGGAACAATCAATATTAGTCCGAGCCTCTCGAGGCAATCGTAACATGACTATACATTCAAAAACATTTTTCCCCTAGTTATCTCTGCTTCCAGGGAATTTGATATATCTAGTAAACAAGTTAATGTGGCGAACCCAATTTGGTGAGAAATGGAATTACTCTCATTCTGTCCATTCTTTCGTTCACAACAGTTGATCCTCTCGGAACGAGGTTCAGAGAGTATTGACATCTATCTCTCACTACAGGATTTATGTTTTATAAAAATTGGTTTTAATTCTGTTAGTTATTAGCTGGAGTTTTTTCCAGATTGTAGGAGTTTTACTGCTAGAGCTTTTTAACAAGATTCGTCCAATTAAAAAATGTCCTCACTAAAGAAGTTTAGTCTTATCTTCAAGGTTTAAATAAATATCTTAAACAAATGAGGCGAAAAACCTCGCTGATTTGGAAATAATAAGAACTTATGCAAATTTCGAGTTAATATTCACCATAATTAGCAACATTTAGAGTTCATATTGAGACAGTTGAAAACATGATATCTTGCAAATGGCGTCCATTATTGTCGATACACTGCGTTAATCGATTTCAGCGTTGAGAACCCCAGAGATTTCTGAATCATGTGTACTTAATGGTCAGAAGTCACTGAAACTGTTAGTTTTGACCGCTCGTTCTACTTAAACCAGTGCTATATCGGTTTGTCTAAATGTCTGTAGTTTTCGAAGTTTGAGATTCAATTCTGTCATTTGGGTTGTCCGTTAGCACAATAACTTTCGAAGGGATTGTCCTAGAGATTTGAAATTTTCATGATTTGTTCGGGTCCCAAATGGCTCGGTTAAGTTCGTTAACCAGCCAAATCGTACAGGATGTTCCATAAAATATGGCTATTCAAAACTTTTTTTCCTCAATATCTCAAAAAAATCGAAACCAATCGAATGAAATGTTATGGCCAATGCAAGATGATCATAACAAGCCTCACGCAAAATTTCGTAGCCAACATGTGAACAAAACCGAAGAAAATTCAATCTGAAGATTGAAAAAAAACTTCATATTTCCATAAAGAAATATCCGATTCGAGTGAAATTTATTTTATAAATAAAGATTGATAAACTGAATGTTCATGCCTAATTTTGTGGCTATATTGTTAACAGAACCATAGAATATTCAACTTGAATACTGAAAAAAAATCTTTATATTTCTATAGGTAAAAGGATATTCGATTCGAGTGAAATTCATTTTGTGAATGAAAGCTGTTATACTGAATGGCAAAATTTCAAAAGGATCGCATCATCAGAACCATAGTATTTCATTTTTTGAATAATTTCCAGAAAATAATTCCGATTGTTCTGAGATTCTGCATTTAAATATTTGGTTTCAATCTGAAATCCCATATAAAATTTGAGGAAATGGAATTTTTGCTTCACCAAAGAAATAGCGCTCAAAACCTTCTGCTCAGGGCTTTTCCTAATTTTTTTTTTTAAATATGGCAATTCACTGCAAAGTCCATATCGACTTCTTTGATATTCCTTTCAAAATTGTACACTCAGCAAAGAGAACTTTATTTGTGAGTACTGTTCATGGGATTTATCCTGTACATATTCCACATCGCTAATAGACAAATGAATACATACATTTCTGAGTACAGAAGTGACATACGCCCTTGTATGTCTTTGGGAAGGACAACATGCTATTACGTTTATCCTAAAATCATTCAGTTGTACATGGCGTAGAACTTCACAGTCTGCGTCCATTAAATGTACCTCATTATTGAACTTGTTGTCCCCTGTCCTTCAATTCAGCGCGTCGAACTAGGCATTAGTTCATGCTCCAGGGCACAATAGGGATGTTGGGAGTAAAGCAATAGTTGTTCTATTGAAACTGATATTTTTAAATGAATCGAGGTCATTCTACTTGTGGAATTACATCAGATGTATAATGTAAATCATTTTTGACCATCCATCCAATTGTAATGTTGAGAAAATTTTAATTTACCACAAAAATTGAAATTATTAGCGACGAGCTTCAATAGATGAAATAATGTGTATTTTGAACAGAAGCGAGTTTTGAAATAAAATAAGTTGTGTATGAGATATCAACGTGATTTTTCTTTGATTTGAAGAGCTTGAATAAAATTATGGCATTCATAGTCATGAATGGGGTCTATACCCTTACAAGATCCTCAATTTTTGCTGACGATGGCTGGTCAAAATGTTGAATAAAAGAAGCAAAAGTGATCATTTAAAAAGAGGTTACAGTTCACTGCGACTTCAAGGTTCATTGTGCCCCCTTACAGAGCTGTTCTGGCCACACCCTACACAACTTGTCGTCCAGTTCCAGAGATCTGATAAAATTCAATATCTGTGAAGGTTTCAACGAAGGTAGTTCCTCACTGTTATAAGTTTCTCGCCTAGTCATTCTCTCCTAAGGCTCACAATGCCAGAGCATTCCGTGACTAGGTGAATGGGGGTTTCTTCCTTCTCCCCACAGAACCTACACTCGTCTGTGTCCGATAATTCCATCCTCAAAAGGTGCTTCCTGAGGCGACAGTGTCCTGTAAGAAAGCCAGTGCGGAGGTGTAATTGTTTCTTACCAAGATCCAGATATCTTTTGGATCTTGCTGTTTTAAAGTTCCTAAGGAACTTAGTGGAATGATCCATCCTTGGGAGATTCCGCCAGAGTTTTTTCCTCTCGGCTTTCTCCTTCTCCAGAAACTCCTCCTTATAAGTACATTTACCTATACCACACAAGGACTCTGGGCCAATGAGTGACATCTGTGCGCCCTCTTTGGCAGGTGTATTGGCCTCTTCGTTTCCTTTGATTCCCAAATGGCCGGAAACCCAGATTAAAAAGACCGTATTTTTCTTGCTTACCTCATTAGTTTGTGCTGGCACTCCCAGATCATCTTTGAGTCGATGACGTAGGAGCTCAGTGCTGTAATAGCAGCTGGACTATCCGAATGTATAGCTCTATCGCACTTCTGTTTCTTTCTAGATTTATATCCAGACATCTCTCAATAACTAAGATTTTCGCTTGAAAGACGCTCATACAGGAGCCAAGCGACAGTGCACACTTGGTACTTGCCCCGTTTAGGTATCCCAGCACCAGCTCCTGTAGAAGTTTTGGAACCATCTGTATACCATTTTACGAAATTTGCTTTGAGGTTATAGTTGGTGTATTCCCGTTTCCATTCCTCTCTGTACTTAGCAATGTCCTGAAGTTTTGCTAAGTGCTTACTTTCTTGATCATTACATCACTAGGGAGGTTCGCAGATAACCTGAGTAGGTCAAGAAGTGTTTCTCCATGTAAATTTTAGTCGCAATACTGTTATTACAATAAGAATACAGAGAAAATAATTGGGGTATTTCCAAACGCTCTGCACACGTTGAATGCAGTAAAAAAAATGAATATTTTCGACCGATCTGCAGGAGTTTTTCGCATTAATTCCTCCCTGAAACTGTGTTGAACTTAATCAATATTCATATAAATCAATGTCGACATTCCACTCGGCAATTCTCCAATTCTGATAGTGACGAATTTTGCTGATCAACATCATCATCAGTCTTTCAGTAACACGAGGAGGAAGGACGAAGCGGACCAAAAACCTCTAGCACACTAATTCACATCGTGCAGCCTTTCGGATATGGGGAAGCGTAAAAATTACCACGCCTCATATACTTCGAATTCTGCCAGTTCATCTTATTCTCATTCACACTAGGTGGGTTTTTCACGAGCCACGTGAAAAAAAGAGTTGTTTCATGTCTGAAAGCGGAAACTGTGTTAATTCAATTATATCAGACATCTTTGGGCATTTGGTGGTCAGTTCTGTTGGAAACACTCCCACACCTTATTTTTCTTGCCTACCTCATTTAGTTTGTTCCGGTACTCCTAAATCATCTTTGAGTCGATGTCGTAGGAGCTCAGTGCTTTAATAGCAGCTTGACTATCTGAGTGTATGGCTATATCGCACTTCTGATAGTTCTTTCTAGATTTATATGTAGACATCTTTCAATAGCTAAGATTTACACTTGAAAGATGCTCATACAGGAACCTAGCGACAGTGCACACTTGGTACTTGCCCTGTATATCCCAGCGCCAGCTTCTGTAGAGGTTTTGGAACCATCTGTATACCATTTTATGGTATTTTCTTCGAGGTTATAGTCAGTGTATTCCTTTGCCATTCCTTTCTTTTACTTATCAATATCCTGAAGTTTTCTTAGTGTTCCATTTCTTGATCATTACATCATTAGGGAGGTTCGCAGAACCTGAAAAGGACAAGAAGTGTTTCTCCATCGTCAATTTTAGTCCTGATACTGTTATTACAATCAGAATACAAAGGACACGCTCAGCACAAGTTGAATGCAGTAAAAATAATGAATTTTTTCGCAATGTTCCTCCCTGAAGCTGTGGCGAACAATATTCAGATAAATCAATGTCGACGGTCCACTCGGCTATTCTCCAATTCTGATAGTGACGAATTTTCGCTGATCAACATCATCATCATTCTTTCAGTAGCACGAGGAGGAAGGACGAAGCGGACCAAAAACCTCTAGCACTCTAATTCACATCGTGCAGCCTTTCGGATATGGGGAAGCGTAAAAATTACCACGCCTCATATACTTCGAATTCTGCCAGTTCATCTTATTCTCATTCACACTAGGTGGGTTTTTCACGAGCCACGTGAAAAAAAGAGTTGTTTCATGTCTGAAAGCGGAAACTGTGTTAATTCAATTATATCAGGCATCTTTGGGCATTTGGTAGTCAGTTCCGTTGGATACACTCCCACTCGTTTGGGCATATAGGCATCTCGTAATTGAATATGTACCGCGTGCCCCTCCAGTTCAATCGGCCCTATAATGGAGCTGGAGGATGGAAGAGTGAGCAAATCGTTCGAATATGCTGCTCTTGGGTAGGCACTGCCACCGTTTATGAGGCTTGATCCACACGCTCTGACAAAAAATATTGAAGACATTCCAGACCAAAGATCCGAAGGGGAACAACAGAGAAAACGTTCGATTTCATGTACGAGTTTTGGTCAGGGCCCTTTTTTACGACCCGATTTATTTCGGGTAACGAGCTAAATGAAACAATACATTTTTTTAGGGTTTCATAACAGTCGCAGAAATGGAACGTTTCGAGTAATAAAGATTTTATACCGCAACTTAATTAATAGACAGTTTCCAGGATTACGGCTTATTGAAACGATAACATAATTCAGTGAATTAATGTCGTATAAATAAATAACTATATCTGAACTGCAATTCAACGCTTTAGTGATGATATTTCAGCCTACTGTTTACCAATTACATTCCTTGGAATTTTGTTATGGGTGTTAATCAAAGAAAAAAATGTTAAACCAACAGGGTCAAATTAACAATTAAGAAAATCTCTGAGCAGGAGCTTTTGAGCGCTGGTTCATTGGTGGGATCATAAGACTATTACCTCAAATTTATATGGGTTTTGAGATTGATACAAATACAGGGTGTCCCATTACTCGACATCAACCCGGAACCGGGTGAAAAGGCAAGTAATGCTGGTTGTCAGAAAAAAATTAAAAAAAAACTATGTTGCATGATTTTGAAATAATGAGCATTTAAAAAACACGCAAAATTCCACATCTGTGGCAGTCTTTTCGCTCCTGTTGCCACAAATATCAACTTTTTCAACTTTTTTCTTTGCTGTGTAACCTTGAATAATGCTTGTCTAAACTGTAATCAAAATTTTGATACCAGCTGCTCTAGGTTTCATAAAAATAGGGCTACTTCTCGGAAAAAAAATTCGAAATAATCAGTTGCCTAGTTTCAACTGACTGTATTGAAAAAAAAATGTACTACGTAGGTTTGGCATGTTTTTTCAAAGTTGGCGCATTTAGTGAGGATTCCAAAATGGTATAATACTTGTTTAATTATAGCTGCCGTAGTTCAAATTTATTTTCGATTGCCTTTGAATACACTTTTTCGTTAATGCTTCCCAGTAATAGAGTCCAATGGGTTCAAGTCCGGTGAACGGGCCGGCCACGAGATTGGACCAGAAAGTCCGATCCATCTTCCGGGAAAAAATGTTATCAGAAAAAAAATTTGCAGAGAAATAATTTTTCCAGAAAAAATTTTTCCTGAGAAATTTCTCTGAAAATTTTTTTTTCTGGTAACATTTTTTCCCGGAAGATGGATCGGACGTTCTGGTCCAATCTCGTGGCCGGCCCGTTCACCGGACTTGAACCCATTGCACTCTATTACTGGGAAGCAGTTAACGAAAAAGTGTATTCAAAGGCAATCGAAAATAAATTTGAACTACGGCAGCTGCAATTAAACAAGTATTATATCATTTTGGAATCCTCACTAAATGCGCCAACTTTTGAAAAAACATGCCAAACCTACGTAGTACATTTTTTTTCAATACAGTCAGTTGAAACTAGGCAATTGTTTATTTCGAATTTTTTTTCTGAGAAGTAAGCCCTATTTTTATGAAACCTAGATCAGCTGGTATCAAGATTTGATTACAGTTTTGAGACAAGCATTATTCAAGGTTACACAGCAAAGAAAAAGTTGGAAAAAGTTGATATTGTGGCAACAGGAGCGAAAAGACTGTCACAGGGTGTGGAATTTTGCGTGGTTTTTTAAGTTCCATTATTTCAAAATCATGCAACTTAGATTTTTTATATTTTTCTGATAACCAGCATTACTTGCCTTTTCACCGGTTCCGGGTTGACGTCGAGTAATGGGACACCCTGTATATAAATGCCGAATCTCAGTACAATCGGAATTATATTCTGGAAATTATTCGGAAAATAAAATATGTAAAAAATTTAATTAGAAAGAAATCAAATTCATGGTTCTGATGATTGGATTCTCTTGAAATTTTTCACATTTTACATTCGGTATATCAGTTTTCATTCATAAGAGAAATTTCACTCGAATCGGATATTTGTTATGGAAATATGAAGATTTTGCTTTCAAAAATTTAATTGATTTTTTAAAGTTTAGTTATAACTATGGCCACAAAATTTTGCATGAAAATTCAGTATATAAGTTTTCATTCACAGAAGAAATTTCACTCGAATCGAATATCCTGTTATGGAAATATGAAGATTCTTCTTTTCAATATTCCAATTGAATTTTTTATGATTCTTTCAACACTATGAACACGAATTTTTGAATGAACATTCAGTATATTGATCTCCGTTCAGAGATTAAATTCCACTCGAATTGGATATCTTTTCATGGAAATATCTTAATTCTTCTTTTCAATATTTCAATTGAAGTTCCTATGGTTCTGTTCACACTGTGGCCACAACATTTCATTTCGATTGGCTTCGTTTTGTTTAAGATATTGAGAAACAAAAATTTCTAATGGCCTGTACGATTTGGCTGGTTAACGAACTCATTTGAGGCATTTGGGAACAGAAATCGAGTCGCCTGCAAATTTCAAGTCCCTAGGACAATCCTTCGAACGGACGGCCCCAAGGACAGAATGTAATTTGACCACGTGTTTCTTCATCAGTTTGACGAACACCATATCTTTTTATACCATTTCCGGCTCAGAATTCAAATATTACAGACATTTGGACAAAACGATATAGCACTCGTTCAAGTAGAACGAGCTCTCGAAAATATCCGAGAAAGCTTGCAAAAAAATAATTCCTCATCGGTCCAACTGTGATGAACTCGAAGAAAGTGAACCAATAGACGGCAATGCGCATTGGAAACTTACAGACATTCGTGAATGTAAAACTATACATAATATAATGTATAGTTTATGACTCAATGTTTTAAGACTCACAAAAGAATTAAAAACTGTTAACTCGTCATCGCCTTCCAAAGGCTGTATCTTGGAAGGGAAGGCGAATTCGAAAAAAAATTATATGAACTCCCCCCCTTATTTCCCTCTCATTTGTTTACAGACATTGAGGATTTGAAGA